>SRMA01025756.1:736857-914219 GCA_007224835.1 Danionella cerebrum
ACATAAAAGTTCAAAAGTTTTAACTTCAAGCTTTCACTGTAGAAAAGATAGAACAAGCTGATGGAGAGAAGTAGATGTGCTGTGAAATGTACTCTGTGAGAATCTAATGTTGTGGAATGCAAACAATAACATGATGGACGGGCTGTTAATGGTTAATGCAACCTGGGAAAACACAATAATTTGAAGTTGTAAGAAGTTAATGTCTGAGAATCCAGTGAAAAGAATGATGTCAGTAGGTCAATCCAGCTGGCTGACTTACAGAATAAAGGGTTGAAGTAGGTTTCATTTACCGCAAAAGTGTCCGTCTGCAATAGTAAAATGAAACCCATTTTGGACCTGTTTAAAATGTTCTTAACAAATCTAAATACAGAAAGGCATGAAAAAGAAAACAGGAAGTGAGCATAAAAAAGCCTGGTTTATACTTAACAAATCGTACTAAGGTCAACACCGTAAGTCCAATTTATACTTCTGTGTCAAGTCTACGCAAGAGCCCTTCATCGGTCAGTTTGTCAGCAGAATATATATATATATATTTATATATAATTGTTTGGTGGAAAAAAGTCTAATTTAGTTCTCTGTGATAACAAATACAACAGGATGTCATTTCTAGCTACGTCAGTAACCCCCAAATCAAAGTTTTTCAGTAAGTAAAGAATTTTTTTATATTTAAAAGAAAGAAGAAAAAAATACACCTTACAGAATGGAATGTCAAGTTGTAATAAGAGAAGAAAAAACCAGTCAGACAGGAAGAAAACTCACCAACTTTCCCAAAGGCCTCACGTAACTCCTCCAGCTCTTCTTTGGATATCTTTCCTGCCATGTTCCCAAAGGAAAACCTGAACCTTCCAGTCAAAATAAATCCTGTAGAAATAAAAGTTAAAAAGTTATTTCCTGTAGAAATAAAACGTAAACTGGACGATGTACCAAACAATAAGTAACTCTGGTGCCTATTTTCTTGAAGTCTGAATGTTTAGCAAGATGAAAGTGCATGCAAATAGTGTGTAAATTATATACAATATCAGTGCACTAGAACAAATTTTGACTAATGTTGCTTTGCCGTAATTGAAGCAAAGTAATGCTTTGATTTTCTTTAGTGTGATTATCGTATATAATCTTACATGAATCTTAATGTTAAAAATGCAGACTGATTTTCCTTCAAACCTGTTAAAACCCCACATTTCAAAGGAAGTCATACAAAGAAAAAAAAAATACTCTGAGCTAACTATAGAGGGTTTCATCACAATGCAGCACTATGACCAGCACAAAATGCCTTAATGTTTTCCCCAGTACCTCACAATTATTCTTGCCACACCCACAGAAGTTTGACTCCATTTCAGGATGGGGTTTGTTTTTTTGGTAAATGTTCCAGTCTGAAAACATTAGAGCTGACATCATCCTACCACTACTTAATACCAGTAACAGAATTGTAAAGAACTTGTGCTGCAGTAGTTCTAAGAGTTTGCCAACTGATTACATCGCCATGACAAATTATGTAATTTTATCTCACAACTGATGTTATGTTTTGAGAACCACCACAGACACCAGCAAATCAAAACATTAACAAAACAACTACTGTAAGTATATTATAATATACTTTAAGGTTAGACTAAGGTCAGTTTCCCACTCAAAAAGACTTTTACACAAAAAAATTGAAAAGAAAAAAGAAAGAGAAAATCCAAATGTAATCACCATAATTCCATGGCCACTAAGAACAGCCAAAACTAACTATTAATAAAGTTGCAAGAAATCTAGTCATTTATTCGAGTTTGACCATTCAGACAACAGAATACACCACAAAACGTTAGATTTGTCTAAGAAAGGGGTATTTCGAGCTGGTTTTAAATCAATGAACGCCACAAGCTCTTTACACGTGTCTCGCTTTTCATCAGAGAAGCTTGGAAAAGACTAACGTTAATATATAAAGTATGTTTTCCAACACAACGTTGACGACGAAGAGAGTGGAAGATGTAGAATAAAAGGAAAAGACAAACCTTTAGGATGTTGCTGGTGAGAGGAACAAGCAGAGAGAAGGCACTCAATCCACACCCTTCAAGACTGTTCGAAAATACCAGCATTCCTCTCTGCCACACAAAGACTTACGGGAGCAAGTCATAACACTTCCTGACAGGCTGGCTGTTCGGCGTGTCCGCCGAAGGAGGAGGGAAATGCGGGCAGGACGGAAAAGATGGGGGAGGGGAACGCATCCACGCTTCTGTATACCCTAGTAAAATATGCTTTATTCTACTTGTTACATATTTCGATTATTTTAATGCATATAGCCCATATACCAACAAAAATGTACCAACGTTGAGCACATGAAAAAGTTTGATTAATTGCACTTGGCAACTTTTAACTAGTTTAAAAGAGTTGTAATGCAAATTGAAGAACTGTGACTTATAAAGTCGTGTAAATTGTGTACTGAAAAACATGTTTGCGTATTTAAATTTTGAAAAATGTCCAATAATCTCACCAAATTCAGACTACCACTCACTGTTCTCTCAAAATATTTAATGTCTTTAATTCACTCCCAGAAATAATATTTCAGTCAACATACCCAGAAATACTGTGCTTGGTTTAAAATAATTCCGAGAGAGATCTGAAAACACATTATATTATATACTTAATATGTCCAAGCATTTTGCAAGGCAAATTTTATATTCACAAATGTAACATATTAAAACTAAGACTTTCAAGGCAGTGAAAACTCCAAATATAACTGATATTTTTCTATAAATCACTTGATTTCTCTCATCAATTATGTGTCTACCCCCTGGTGTTATTGTTCTCTTCGTTTCTTTCCTTTATATACTGTATGCATACATTTCTTAATAAAGGTGGAAATGTAAGAAAATATTGCTAAATTTGTGCATATTTCTATTCTTCATTTGTTTGAAAAGTTATACATTGTGCATTAAGGAGGTGTCAGGCTTGAAGCAAAGCAACTTCATGCAGCACTGACTAGTTTGCAAAAAAAATGAGTTTGGGTACGCAGTTTATAAAAAGAGGGTATCGCTCTAGTTTGTGTTTCAGCAATGATTTTCTCATGCACTTTTAGCAATGCCACCTAAATGTGTATGAAAACATTTAAAGTGGCCTACAATGTTTACAAACCATCATAGGCTAAGAAATACCTTTCCTAGGAATTGTTGTATGAGTGAATTTCTCACTGGTCTGATGTGGCCCAAGCATTGATGATAATGTAGGAGTGTTTAACAAAAAGCTTATGAAATTAATTCACTTTTTCAAATTCGAAAAAATATTTTAAAACGTAGAAAACCTTTTAAAAAACACGTTGATCACGTTAAATTGAAATTTCAAAAAGATTATGTAGGGCCAGCTTAATTTTTCTTTAAAACACTCCATTTAAGGAGTTCCAGTCAGCAGAAGGCTCGCCATTGATTCTGGCCACTATGATGCGTTGAAACTGTTGAACCCAACAGATAACGACCACGAAACTACAGGTATTCAAGACTGTTCCTTTGAGTGATTCAGGTCATACCTGTCTCAGAGAAGTTTTTTGCATGCATGTTGGAGCGACTCCTTTGTTGCACCATTAAATGTAATGTGCCTCAGGGCTCCATTCTTGGGCCTCTACTCTTTGCTCTCGATTTGCTACATATGGAATTTATTGTTTTACTGAACATAATTTTACTGACCCACTCTAGTATAAATTCACCATGCAGATGAAACACACCATGCTAGATCAAAACCTTGATAATGTTCGATTTATATTTCAACACCTTCGTTAATTTTAATACATTTCTCTTCATATTTTTCGTTCATTAGTCTCAGGACTGAGACTGTGATGCAATAATTTAAAGCAGAATCAGAAAGAAGTGAGAGTGAAAAATCAAGGCACTTTTAATGGCTGGCACAAAGCAAACAGTCTCCACACAACACACACTTAGAGGTTCACGTTTCCCCTTTACGAAGACTTTGGACACCAAATTTGGTCATTGAGGTAGGATTAAACACTTGCCTGACATTTTACATCTATCTGTGTGTGATTTGATACAAAACTTTACCAAATGATTATTGTAAGTTCAGTAACAAACAACACCATCATGTGTTTGCTTCATTTTAACACAAGCAGTTAACTACCAACTTTATTTCACAGTAAACCATAAAATGTAAGGCAATTTGATGCATTAAGACTTTCTATTAGGTTAACAAAAGATCATGAAATATCTGTGGTTTAAAAAAATTGCAGAAGATAAACTACGATGTGGGAAGCCTCCTGCTGGTAAACACTGTTTTGGGTGCAGTAATCATCATGTTCTTGGGTGCATGTGGCATCACATTTAAAATGGTTACTTACACCAGGGTACAAATAGATATGAGATTCCAATTTGCTTACAAACAAAATACAGTTAGTTTATAAAATGTCTAAAAGGTAATGATCCTGCTCAACAATTAAGCAGCTTAACCTAAATTGCTCATAGCAAAATTGATTATTTAGATAAGGGAGTTGGATGATGAATGACATTTTTTCATCTAGTCAAAATGTTAAAATACAGACTCAACAACAAGTTCTTTATTAGCAAAATCAAATGATGACAATTACATCAAAACATGAACAAATAAAAATGTTCAGGTTCTTTGAACAAAAGTATTTCATGTAGAAATATGAGACTTATATTTAAGATCAGTTTTAGTGCATCCTATTGCCTTGTTTTTATTTTTACAGTGTTGCATTGACCACCCAGGTATTGACTTAAAATTAAAAATGTAATTACACAATGACCAAAGAAAAAGCACATATAAAAGCAACCAGAATTTCACCACTCACTCATCATAACAGTTTAACGTAAAGGCACTTTTACATTGTTGTTTTCCTGGAACTCTCCAAAGATCTTTGATTAACCAAATAGGAAGCTGCAAGAAAAAGAAAAAAAATCTGTTAGAAAGTACTGTCATTTATACATAGAGTGAAAAGTTCCAAACATTTATTTCTTGAAATATTGAAGGTTGGCGGCACGGTGGAGCAGTGGGTAGCACTGTGGCCTTCCAGTTAGAAGGTTGTCAGTTTGAGGCTTGCCGGTGACCTCCTGGAAGGAGTTTGCATGTTCTCCCTGTGCTTGCGTGGGTTTCCTCCGGGTACTCGGGTTTCCCCCACAATCCCAAAAACATGCGATTAGGTTAGTTGAATAATCTAAATTCCCCATAGGTGTGAATGTGTGAGTGAATGTTGCCCAGCGTCCAGGTCGTACCCCTGCCTCTTGCCCAATGTGTGCTTGAGATGGGCACCGGCAGACCGCCATGACCCCGAAAGGGAATAAGCGGTTTTGAAAATGAATGAATATTGAAGGTTTCAGAAAACAGTAATGAAATTGGTACATACAAGTAGGAGACAGGGACCAAAAAGTGAACAAACAAATCATTTGTTCCCTTTCTGCATCACGGGGGGTCTCCAGCGCACATCGAGCAAGAAGTACACCCTGGACAGGTTGCCAGTCCATAGCAGTCAAAAGACGTCAGTAATTTTGGAAATCTTTTTTTATTCCAAACCTAATCATTTGCTTATGGTCACAAAACTCAAGTAAACTCTTGTCTGTTTTAATGTGGGATTTTTCAAACGGTGCTAGAGTAGTGGTCTACTGGAGTTTAGCTATAAAACAAATTAATAGAAGGAATTATATAACTCAGCCATACAGTGTGGTTCAAACTAAGCATTTATAATCAGAGACTAATCCTGCATCCAAAAAATCACAAAGTTGGCAAGTAGGAACTCTATTTGTAACCATTACACGTGTAAGATTGTGAATAATTTGTGAATGGGTAAAGCAAAACCCTAAATCGGCTTGCATACATTTTGCAAGGAGCTAAAAGATTCACTCCTAGAAACTGTATTTGATTAGCAAAAGGTCCAAGCAGGAGGTTTAAAACCCCCCAATCAATAAACCCCCAATTTCTTAAGTTAACAGTGGTTTCTGTCTCCAAAAAGATAATGAGACTTCATTTTGGTTGGGATTTCCCAAATATCGGCCGATTCCTTGCTGATTTACATTTTAAATGGACCCCTCCCATGAGAGAGAACTGGGAGGACCTTGAGGGGACTCAGAGATTACTATGTAACTTACTGTTTGTTCACAAATTGAGATGTTCAATCATCTTGTTCCTAGTTACTCTCTAATGACCTTCTGCAATAATGTTAAATACTAAGCACTTCAGTATCTCATCATGCAACAAGGTTTAAAGGGTTAATTATAACAAGTACATTTCTATATTTATCAACAAAAACATAATCAGGGAAATTCTCACCAACTACTTTCAAATTCTACACATTTTCATGTACTTCTCAGCTTGCCATGTGTGTTTCACAGATCAGTACATCACAGATCAGGGGTTGTGGTTGTTTTAACACTTGACAGCATTGTAAGTTCAGGGGAGTTTGTGGAATTGATAACTAAGAAGAGATGAGAGTTTAATTGTAAGAGGTTTTTGTGGGGGTTCTAGACTCTTTTTGTCTAAGAGAGTCTAGAACGTTTTGTTTAAAAACTTCTGCACTGCCTTAAACCATTTCCAAAAATACCAAAGTTTACTGAAACAGAAGTCAATGTTGCTCAAAGTAAGTCTTCCTCCCAATAGCTTTGCTCAATTAAGAGATGAAATCTGATTAAAGCAAAATCTTGTTTTAAATGGAAAGCAGAAAGAGCACATTTGATAATTACTGATTTAAAATTATCTAACTTTCTACACCCCCTTACTACATGTCAGTTAACTGTTACTGTAACTGCACAACTCAGTTTAAGTTGTGTTTCAAGACTATTGTTTGGCATTTTACTTAATTAGGAACATATTGGACAATATGGGACGAGAGGGAAAAAAGGGAAATAACGTCCCAGTTTCCAGGTCGCCCTGCACAACTGTGCTATGGCTAAGTGTGCGAAGACTCGTCTTACCTGTATGGATATCCATGATACTTGGCTCTAAACACAGACAGCAACCAACTGAAAAACAGCACGACCAATCCGATTCCTGCAATACACATAACTGGAGAGAGGAAACGGAGATAGTCACCACATTTGTGTGATTTATGAAGCACAAGCTGTTCCATATATTTTCATACTTTTTCTTTTCCCAATTTCTAAGTCAGATGTAGCTGCCTCGTGAAGAAGCACCATTCCCAAAGTCACTGCAGCGTCTGAATTAAGAGTTCAGGAACATAGAAGATGATCACAATAAAGATTATACTTAAATAGATTATTTTAAATAATAAAAGTATAAATTAAATAAATAAAAGTACCCCACAACAGGAAACATGGGAAACACTGAGAAAGAGATGCAGCGAATAAATAAATAAATAAAATAAAAGATTCTTGAACTCTTTAGAAAGGATGTATTCAAAATGAAACAGTTATTAATGATAGTATGATGATAATTATAATTATTGACAATCATGTGACAACTGGATGCCCAATTTGGCAAGACAATATTTTATTTGAAAGGATACTGAAGATAAGAACAATGTGAGTCTCTGCCACAAACTGAGCCTGACTGCTTCCATGGATGTAACTCTGAAGTAGGGAAAAAAACAACACATGGTTAACAAACTGAACTCTTATTTAAAGACAAACGCAAAGTAAAATGAAGAAGTCATCAGGAAATAGATATGTAGAGTTTAGGCATATTAGTCACTCTAATAAACAACTATTTGTACAAAACTAAAGATTGTGTTGATTGAAATGGCTCAGTTCCACTATTAGCTGTTTTAACTTTACCTCAAAACTGTGATGTCACAATATACTACTAGCCCCCTACCACCAACATGTTATCGATTTATGTTTTAAACAAAGCTCCCCCTACTGCCAAGCTACTGGTATCATGCAGTTTCCACATGTGCATCTAAATACATTTGAGTAAAAATAGAAATCACATCTACAAAATGTGTCTTTTTCTGTTATACTCTTAGGACTTCTTCCAGGGTTTTGTTTATGTATTAGTGCATGCTGGCCCTTCCACGGCGCTCTCCCTGCCTTCCTATTTGTTAATAGATGTTCAGTTTCAGGGATGTACATGACACTTAGTATCCAATGAGAGCAGACGGTTCGAACCCAATTTTTGCAAGTTGCGTAATGTAAAAGAGTTCCATAAGAACAATTCATAAAACAATTCATTTACTGAGTTGTTTAAAAATCTGGTGAAAATAAACGTGTATTAAAAGATAATTAAAGTGTTTTTTAACCTGTTGTTGGAGACTTCAAAAACCAAATAATCAACTTTTCAAAATGATTATATGGGCTCTTTAAATAGAATTGCCTGATTATAAAATAATGGCACAGATTATTCCAGTAATCAGTTTTTGCAGTGAAAATTCTGCTTTGGAACTGGTTAGTATAGGGTCAAGCAAATTGAAATGCATAGGTGATTCCCGTTAAGTTTTAAATCCAAATTGTAGAAAGATTTTGGCACCAATCTATGGCTGTTTTTCAAGCATTTACATGTAGACTCTGCAGAAGTGAATGTCATTTATTTCTTCTAATACTCCTACGCTAGCTTAGGGTCTGCAGTCAGGCCATTTTAGAATTTCACCGTGGCAAAAAAAAATATATATATATATTTTCCAGTTCCATTAATGTAATAAAGGAAATGAGCAGTTTGTTTGATTATGATCACAAGAAGGTAACAAGATTGGAGCAAGTGTGTTTCATAAAGTGCATTAAAAAACATGACAACACAAACAAGGCCCCCTCCCCTGGATCCAGGCATGGTGGTCAGATCCCTTGGGCCAGGCACACCCTGAAAAGGCAACATAAGGTGCACTCTTCTCAAAGCCTCTGTATGAAATCCTGGAGAGTTCCCAGACAAAAACTCAAATATCATCCTAGGTGACTGAAATGCATATGTGGGTAATGCCAGTGAACCCTGGAAGGGCTTTAGCATTTCGAGGTAAAACTCAGAGGTGAAGGTCAAGTTCATAGTTGATCAAGTACGTACTTAAAAGTAAAGCATTTAAATCCCGATTGAACTCCACTGTGCTTTTTATAATATGAAATTTTGAGATTTACAGTACTTTTTTTTTTTTTTGCAAGTTTTCATTTAGCAACGGGTAGATGTTTTTCATGTACTGGCTGCTATCTCTCCTTGCCAGGAAAAAACCTCAAATCCAGCAGATCATTACATTAATTTAGTAATAAGTTCACTGGGTTCGCTTACATCATACAAACCAAATTAACAGTGGGATCCGAGTGAGTTTCAATTCACGAGATTCCTAATAGTTCCTCAGAAACAAATGAACTAAACCATCATTCACACATAAACTACATCATGCTGATGAAGCTGCACCCCAAAACCACAGCATGTGTTGAGCTTTATACAATGCCTTCTATCAACACAAGGCACAAATGGTTGTAGGTAAAGAATGACGAACCACTTGTCCAGTGTTTGGGTTCTTGTGAGCATACGGAGGTCCTCTGATATGGTTCCACATCTGACCAGATGTCATGATCAGCACTAAACACTAAACGGGGGAAAGAGAGAGAGAGTCAAATAAGAAATTATTCACAAATAAAAAACAGTCTTCAACCATTCTTGGACCATGCTCTGGTCCGAATGCTCTAAGTGTAATCAAGCAATAAAACACTGTTTGCATCAGCATTCATTCAGATGTTTGACGATTAATATCTGTTACTTTGAAACAGGATTTAAAATGCCGCAGTAGCAAATCTTATACACACCAGAGCCGAGAAAGCCCAGACATTCTTATTAAACAGAAATTCAAGGTTGTTGCGGCGCAAGTAAGCCAGGCTGCCAATGAAAGCCAGCAGCAAACCCAGCATCAGGGGCCCAGCATAGTTTGGAGGTCTGATCAATCGGATCTGGGTGGAAAAGAAAAGGCAAATTAGACTCAGTTCAGGTTTCTGAAGCTAAACATTTCTGCACTTGTCTCACGTGGACATCTGTTCGGTCGGCAACCCATCGAGCCAACTGCTCAGCTCCAAAGCCTCGGACCTGCAGCTCATATGTATCTGCACGCTTGGGTTTGCCTTTGGCTGGGAAATTGATGAAAGTCGGAGCAGAGTTCATGTTGAGCTGAGGAGTATAGAGAAACAGCTGATTTCTTGAAACTTTTGCACATTTCATCGGGATGAGAAGAACTCTTCTGCATACTCAGGTTTCCATCGGGACAACAGAGACCATGTAATTTAGAAAAGAATCATGCTTTACAAGCAACTGAAAATGCTGTAAAAAAAGTATATGGTTACCATCTGGAAAACATCGGAACCTTCATCGAAATCCACTATGGCGAAGAAAATCCTGTTAGTAAAAGCACTCGAATAACGCCACGAGCTTGCAAGAATCTGGAACTCCTCATCTGCTTGTCTGAAAAAGAGAAAAATGTAAATCCTAGACATGCATTTGTTTTATAGTAACAGAACTAACACCTGTTCCCTCCTCCCTAGCAAGCTCTGATGTTGGAAGTAGGAATCTATGGTTAATTTAACTAATTAATGTGTTTTTTTAATATTTACAAATACAGTATTACTTATGTGTTATCTTAGTGCAAAAACTTCAATCAAAGTCAATGTTACAAGTATAAATCTCCTTTAAGCATTTGCTGATCCTTGGATGCATATTAGTCAGAATGAGAAGCAACTCCTTCAATACAGACAACTTTGCAGCTTTCTTCCACAGCAACAAAGTAAAAATTCCACATGTGTATTAACCAATCAGACTGCAATCAAACAGTGACTTGATGATGAAAGCAGCTAATCAATGAGTGGAGGCGAGTACGTTCGTTACAAGTGCCGCTACAAATGGATTTATGTCTGTTCCCTCTACAAGACTTTGTGTGTGGGCGTATTAACTGTCAAAATATGAACAGTGAGGGACTCTGAGGACCCAAACAAAGCTGAAGAGATACATTTCCAAGATTTTTATATGAAATGAAGACAGTGTAAATTTCTCTTTTTCCTTTTTGAGAGAACTCTTACCTGCAGACCCCACATTGTCTCTGCGGCTGTAGAGCTGTGAACATTATGATAACAGAGTAATTCCGTGGAGGGGCTCGAACAAACTTCTTGAATTTATCCCCATTAAGTCGGATTATTGCCCGCTTGCTTGCCCAGTCCATCATCTGACTGACCTTCTCTGACAGCAGGCTCTGAAAGCATGAGGAGCAGTTATTCTAGCAAAGTACTGTTGTGTTTATAGCAGGCCACACAAAGATAATTTGTGCTTTGACAGGTTTTGAACATCATCAAAAATGTAACGTTCAGCTTCGGAGGGCGAATAAAAAGTATAAAGTACTATTTAATGTCATCGTTATACTATGTAAACTTTAGATAAAAAAAGTAACAAAATGTTTTCAGTAGTGTTTCCACAAACTTCAAAGTGTCTACTTGAAAATGACACCACTCTAGTGTTTCTGGGCCGATGCACAGGGCAAGAATTTCCACTGGACAAGGAAAATGACAGGCGGAAAGCCAAAAAGACCAATAGTGTAAAACGTTAAGATATGTAACTCGACATAGTGGCAGTTTCTCTTGTGTTTAAGCTAGCATTAACTTTACGGTGCAATGTTAGTGCTCGATCAATAGCTTCAACATCAATCTCTTAAAAATTTCCACAAACCTCCTTCTTTTTCTGAGCATTTGATGGTGTGCTGCATACAGCCACAGCGATTAACAGAACGGCCAATATTTTAACCAACATTTCTGAGGCTGCCACGACAGTTTATTAAAACGAGCTCTTCTTCACTTCCTCCTTTCTTTCCGCTTCTTCTTCTATTGGGGTTTTGCGGTAGTCTTCAAAACGCTGATAGTTCTTCTGTTGTTGGACGAGTTACAACTCTATCATGCACATCGCCACCTACTGTAAAGGAGAGTTTAAAATGACAGAAATACCAATAGTAGTAAAGCTTTATTTTAATAATTAAAATAATTATTAAAAATGACTCTATCCGTGACATTTAGTCTTTACAGAGGATTCGCTCAATCTCTTTCTTCGTTTCTTTCTCTCTATTGTCTATTACGCATCGATTCAGGGTCTGCTTTTCTTACAGTGAAAGTCAAATGACATAAGTTCTTCAACTTGGAACAGGCAAATATAAGAGAAACAATAAAAAAAGTAAATACATTAAAATTTTAAATTAATGTAATTAAAGACATACCCTAACATTTTCTTTTTTCTTTTTTTTTTTTTACACTGCACGTATCAGCTCTTATGCAAAAAAAGCATCTTTTGATTGGTGGTTTGAAGAACATATATATATATACATATATAACATATATATATATGCTCTTTTGGGGCTTTCCAAATATCCAGCACAGAGTAATTGGATAATAATTTATCAGCATTTCAGTACCCTATATACTTCTGCACCTATACTCTTTCTTTATTCTCGATAATGCCTGTTTCCTCCCGGTATTCTGGTTTCCCCCACCATTGAAAACACATGTAGGTTATTGAACAATCTAAATTCCCTTTAGTGTGCATGAATGTGTTGCTTTGCGATGGACTGGGGCCATGTCCATGATGTTCCTCGCGTCACGCCCGAAGTGAGGGCACCAGGAGGCCCCTACGACCCCCAAAGAGAACAAGCGCATAAGAAGATAAATGAACGGATGTTATTTATTCATAGCAGACGACAAATGTGTATTTATGGATGAATGGGCCAGATCTCAAAGATTCAAATCATATAAAAACAGGCACATTTTGTATAATTTAAGGAATACAGTAATATAAAAAATAAGCCTGTATGTGTACATAATTAATTCCACAAAAAATATAACCTTTCAGTGTATAATCAGTCTATTTCGTTGTATGTCTCCCCTAATTACAAAATGTGAAACTTGAATTATCTCGCTATATGCAAATTTGAAAATTTTAAACACACTGTATACATTTGGTTTTCATTCATTAACTACACTAAAATATAATTTCAAATTGATGAAAAATGAAATGACCCCAAATTTGTCAAATAACCCGACGCTTTGAAGCGCGCCGCGCGACAGCGTGCTAAACATCCGGCGCGCGCTCCGGCTGCGGCAGCGAGTGTGCGTACAGGAAGATGGCGGCGGCGATCCTCCCGCTTGACTGCTTGAAGAACTGGGACAAATACGGCAAAAATGAATTGTGAGTTTTAACAATAGGCGTTAACAGTTGTTTAGATTTCAGGATGCATGGGCTATTCTTGAAGTCACGTTTCTTCTAACGTTGTTCTCATTGCCAGTATCCACACGAATGCTTGCTAAAGGCTATTAAGATAAAGTTAACAAATTAAGTCCAAAAACTCCTGGCATCTCTCCTTCTGTTGAAGGCTTTGACCTCTTTTCTATTCATACCGTGATATAATAGACATTTTATTGGTACTCTATTTACACATGAACGGAGCACGAGTGCGCTAAGGGCTAGCATTAGCATGTGTGCTCAGAAGTGTATCTCTAATCAAGATAGCACCAGCTGGCTTTTTGCTTTAACAGAAAAGGTTTCTGTAGCTTTTCTCAGTCCTAGTACATAGTTCAGTGTTTTGGTAGCTCTCCTGTATATTCAGGTGTTTTAATATGCGCTTGGATATTTACACTCCTTTGTCTTGGTTTAGCTGTGGATGATGGAGAACTGGTCACGTCAAACTTTTTCAACACTTGCGCACATCACACACAGGTGGTCCTTATCTATCTCTCCAGCCCTTACCCTGACCAAATCCCTTTACTTGACACCTAAATAACATGTAAAGGGTAATTAAAGCAGAATGAACACAGTTTGTGCTAAGCATAACAGCAGGGTGCAGTGAATGTCCCCCAGAAAGGTCCCAGCATTTGCATAGGCTTGTAATAATTTAGTTGTTTTTAATATTTGTTTTCTTCTTATTGGTAAAAGGGCAAATTGGCGGGGAAAATAGTTGGCTGAAACTAAAATAGCTGGCTGAACAGTTATACCCAAGAAAGTTTCAGATCTTGAAATGTTTTTATTTAGTAAAAATTCGACTTATTGTTGTGAGTTCCAAAAACAGTGGAGTGTAAGCAGAGGTTTAGAGATGCCAGACCTTATTTTTATCCCAGATCCACATCGTCATACCTCAATCTGACACGCCGAGAGCAGGAGTCTGTCTT
The DNA here is from genome assembly GCA_007224835.1 of Danionella cerebrum. NCBI lineage: Eukaryota > Metazoa > Chordata > Actinopteri > Cypriniformes > Danionidae > Danionella > Danionella cerebrum. The sequence continues at coordinate 750,912 of SRMA01025756.1, forward strand.
GTTTATCAACAAAAACACCAAATCAAAACTAAAGAAACACTTTAGCATTTCTCAGATTCATAAATGTTCATAAATTTCTCAGACCTCCATGTTGACACTTCCCATTGACTGTATCTACACGCAGCTTCAATGCGGATCACAAGGTCTGTGATTGGTTGGCCTGGTAGCTGAGTATTTTTTGAGACCTATTGTACATATCTAGCTGTCTCCACAATGAACACAACAAAAAAAGATGTGGACCAAATCATTGGTTGACTGATGAAGTGGTGATAAAATATAACCATCTGTATGATTTGGTATGAGTCAGCCTGAGATTGACAATGTCACGGTATATGCATTCATACTTTCAGTCAATTTATAAACAGTATTTTAATCGTCTTCACCCAATTTTGTTGTGGTGTTTGGTTTCAGCTTTGGCCAAGTGTTGTATTATTATTTAGTTATAGCTGTTATAGCTATCAGCAAAGTGTGTTTGTGTTTTTTTTCTTTATTACTCTTTATCTATATATAGAGTATTTATTACTGCACCCAATTGTTCTATTTTTTTGGGTTATGGCTTCAGTGTTCAGTGACAGTCTTATTATAACCATGCAGTTATGGTTTGACATGTTTGGTTATTATTTGGCTATGAATTCAGCCAAGTTTTTTTGTTGTTCACGTAAGACTTTAACCGCGTTTTGTCATTTGTAGATGAGGCCAAGAGTTTTTAATATATGGTCACAGCTTTGTTATTATCATTTGGGTATAATATGGATTTTCCCAATTAATATTATCGAGTTACAGCTTCACGTTTAAAAATGCAGTTTATATTTTTTAGACAGATTCAAACACAACAGTTGGCCAATATTCGTCAAAGACAAGTTGATGCCTAGAAGAACCCAAACGTTTTGAAATGGCTTTTCTTTGCATTCTTTGAAAAAGGTTAAATGTTGACACGTTCCATATTTTGTTGTGTTAACATGAATCCTTTTTCACTTACATGCACTTTCTGTTCAGCTTACAGTTTTTCCAGGAACTTACAGGGAAGCCAAGTTGTCATGAGCTGGTTAAAGGTAAGTTATTTTTTTTCATTTGGTTTTTTCTAGTGTTGTGTTCAGCAGTGTGTAAAGATGATTGATTCGTCAGTTTGTTAAAAAGACTTGTAGCTTGATCTTCAAAAATCACTTGTACTCGTCTTTTTTTTTTTTTGTATGATGTAAGAAATATTAATCTGCTCGATTGTAACCGAGCCTTGTACCCTTATAACAAGTAGGCATTCTTTCTAGTCATTTAATTTTGCATTGGGGAGGGGAGGCTTATCGGTAACATTACAATTTATGAGTTTTCTACAATTGGTATTCTTGTCTTGTGTTTTTTTTTCTTGCAGATCTGCAGACAGCCCTCTATGAGCTCTGCTGTCATGTGATCCAGGGCAGCTTGAAGGTGGATGCTGGAGTTAGTCTCCTGGCTGATATTATGGTGGGTGCCGATTTATATTCCATCTATTTAATAAAATCAAATGCAGTATATAAAAAATAACCTAGAAATGTAACAAAAAGTTGGTAATGCTGGCAAATGAAAACTTTCTGAAATGGAAGCATTATTTTCTTCAATTAACAAAATCCATTGAATGAACAAAAGTGAATTCAATTCAATATTTGGTGTGACAAAATTCTTCTGGGTACACAAATATTTGAGAATTGTCTGTATCTCTCAGCATTTTGAACTCCATTTATCCTGACCAAATCTACAACTCCATTTGCAGAAAACTGCCCTCTGCTGTAGCCAAATATTCGAATATCTCAATTTTGCTCTTATTTTGCTGCACCCCAGTTCCTATGGTTTCGCTTAACCTTGTTCTTACATCAGAGGAATGGATTCTTAGCTACAACTCTTAGCTACGGCTTCTGGTCAGACTTCTCTTTAGGGCAGAGTGCTCTACCTGAGTCCCACTGGTTCTACCATTTCTGAACTGATGGCACTACTGTTCATCATCAAATTCCAATGGGTAATAAGCAAAATATCATCGGCTACATTAAGGCTAATTGGCCAGCCACTGCTTCTACCGTTCCTCAGTGTTCCAATTTCTTTGCACTTCTTTAAAAGAGCAGCACATATTAAAACCAAAGTCTGCTTTTAAATCTCTGAAAAATGTTTTCACTTTCATTCAATCTCTGTTCATACAGGAGTTGCGGAACGATATGCCATCTATTTTAGCAGATGTGTTTTGCATATTAGGTGAGTCTTTTGTTTCGGCATGTTGTTTTATTAAATAGTGTTTGCATTTGTGTAACTTCACATTCTGAAATGATGTTAACATTCCTAGAATATTTTTGTGTGTCTTTGCAATGCTTTTGTGTCTAGATATTGAGACTGGCTGTTTAGAGGAAAAGCAGAAACGGGATCTTTTTACCCAGTTGGTTGGCGCCTCTTTGGTGAGTCTTTTATTCTTCTTGGGACAAAAGGGTTCTTTTTCGTACACTTTAGTGTGTCTTGTCCGTGTTTTTGTGTATGACTGTGGCAACATAGCAGCACTTGTTGTCCCATAGAAACATTGATGCATTGTTATGACTCAACAAGGTTTGGTTGATTTCAGCTATGAGATGAGCTTCAATGTTTTACAATTTTAAACTAGGTTTAATCTGTGATACAGTAAGTTTTTTTTTACTGGAGAATCAATAGAAAGTTCTAGGGCTGGACGATTAATTGAAAAGTAATTAAAATTGACATTCAGAACCTAGAATTGTTCAAAGTTTACCAGATCAGTTACTTTCCCTTTAAAAGCAATACTCACATCATGTGCCCCCACTCCATTTCCTTTAATTATTTTGATATCATGTAATGCACTCTTCGCTCAGAGGCTTGTAATATGGGAGCATATTTTTGCTAAGCTAATGTTTAAGAAAAACCTTGAGGTTCCTGAGAGTGACACGAGGTAATAGTACAATCTTCAGAATGTCTGTTTGAAGCACACTATGTTAATCCTTTAATAAATTAATGAAATTTATTCACACAACAAAGATTGGCTTTATTTGTTTTGTATTGTTTAAACATAAAAAAGTGCAGGTCATTAATATTGTGTATTAAGCATTTATTCAAAAACACAAACATTAACTAAATATCTTGTTATACATTGTACCACTATCAGCATCAGTTTTGTTTTCACTTGTGCATGTAAGCTTTTCTCTGAACTTCTAACAAGGCTTTGTTGTCCCTCATCTGTAGATCTGTGTTCCTGATGGTGTGCTAAAGGAGAGATTAGATCCAGAGACACTGGAATCTCTGGGGCTAATCAAACAGGCTCAACAGTTCAACCAGAAGATTGTCAAAATCAAGACCAAATTATTGTAAGTGGCGTTTACTCAAGCCTTTATTGAAGTCAAGCTAACAATTGCAAAAAAAAAAAAAAAAAAAAATTCTTCAGGACAAGACCCGGCAACCGAATCAGTTGTAGCTAATTACGTATCTTTATATTTCTTTCTGCCAATAAACTACTCATCCTGTTTTACATTCTGCGGGTTCCCCAGTGATTCCCACTGAGAACAGGCTGAACGCTCCCTGTGTGTAATCAGAGCAAAGTTACACTCCTCTATGTGTTTTCTGTCCTTCTTTCCCCAGTTACAAACAGCAAAAGTTCAATTTGTTGCGTGAAGAGAATGAAGGGTATGCCAAGCTGATAACAGAGCTTGGACAGGATCTCTCCAGGAGTCTCAGTAGTCATCTGGTCCTTGAGAACATAAAGTCATTAATAGGTACAGTATGAACGACATTATGGCCATTCATTAATGACCTTCTAACAAGGTGTCAAAACTTTTCAAATCAAAATTTATCTTAACTATGGGCTTTCAGCGATGATTGGTTTATCGGTCATTAAAAGCAGATACAGTCCCTGGAAACATTTCACAAAATAATTCTAAGAGCCACATGTCATATTGAATTTCCAGATTAGTTGAGAAAACAGATTTGTAGCCCAGAGAGTAAGTTTCAGTAGATTTGTAGGTTTTCAGAAGAAGTTGTGCGCTGATCTCTGATTGGCTGACAGTTCAACGTTAGCAGCCCCATCAGAAAGTGTGTTGAGATGAAGCAAATGGTGCCACTCAAGTACAACTGTGCAATAGCAGCAACTCAAAGAATAAATATGCAAGAGAAGCAAAGTTCCTCTGTCTAGACTGCAGCAAGAAGTAAAAACTCCAGTTTTTTATAGAGTATTTTGTGAATGTTTGGTCCAAAGTTCTGCTGGATATTGCTGGCCTCAGAAACCTAGCCTGCTGGTTGCTGGCAGACTGTGGAAATGCACTGTGACAGGCTGAAGTTTTGGATCAGTTGAGTGGGCTTTAAGCAGTTCTGTTCATTATCCTGAAGGTCATTGTTGTTTTTGCAGGATGTTTCAATCTGGACCCCAACCGTGTCCTGGACATTATTTTAGAAGTGTACGAGTGTCGTTCTGAACATGATGACTTTTTCATTCCACTTATCAAGTCCTACATGTGCGAGCATCAGACCCTCTGCCACATGCTTGGCTTCAAGTTCAAGTTCCACCAGGTATGGCTGACCTCTGTATCTTCAGCCAAAAAACTTTAGTCCTTTTTTGGAATAAATAAAGAAGAAGAGATTAACGTTGGAGTTTTGATTAAATGTTTTTAATACTTTAGTTACAGTCCTAGAATCCAACATGGCCAAATGTTTTTTCAACCTGACTGTCCAGAGCAAGTTCTTTATCCCCTGTTCATTTAAGGCTGTTACCACAGTCTGCTCAAAAACAAAGGGTCACTTATTTTGGTGCAATAGTTAATATTTATGTATATGGACATTTAAAGGCTTTTGAGCAGAAACATTGTTTGTTAAAGAGCTTATTGTAGAGGAGTTTTCACTTAACGAAAAAAGCAGACTGGATGATGTTGTGTTTCTGCTTGTTCTCTAGGAGCCTAATGGAGAAACCCCATCTTCACTGTATCATATCGCTGCTGCCCTTCTTCAACACAACCTTATTGTTCTTGAAGACCTTTATGTTCACGTAAGAGAAAACAAACATAATGTTGTTCTTCACTCTTCTGAACCACAATTCTACAGGGATCTCTGACCATTATAGTAACACCCATCACTGGCTTTGCTCAAATTGCTACATCTTTTCAGACCATCGACTGTAGAAGAAATGGATGATGCGTCACGCCACTTGCCATATGAGCAGAATTTGGGTGCTGACATGACCAGCAAGTTGCACATGCTTTGAAGGCTCTTACACTTTGTTCAGGCTGGTAGCACTAAAACAATTCTAAGAAATTGCTAAAAATGCTGGGAAATATTCCTTAACATTGGGTCAAACTCAGGCAAGTTATAGCACAAACGGCTAATGCTATGGAAAGTTAAAGCTAGCCAGACCGGTGGAGGTTAGCAGTCTGCAAGAATACTGTTAAGCAATGTGTTAGTGTTTACCAAGGTCGTTACACTTCAAGAATGAAATCAAGTTAATATTCATAACACACATTTCACAAGAGGAAACAGGAAAAAGGACGGCACTACCTTCTTTTTTTTTACCCTTGATTGCAACCTGTATGAGGAGTCTCCAAAACCATACCCTCATAGTGAGGTCTGAAATTTGTCAAAAGATGGGTCAGTAGGACCTGTTTATAGAGTCTAAAGCACCACCTAGTTTTTTTAAATAAAGAGCCCTCAATTATAACTGTCCACAAAACAGTACATTTTTGAAGGGATTTGGATTAATTCTCGTTTTCTCTTTGTAGCTCATCCCACTAGATTCCAGCATTGTCGAAGAGCACAAGAGAGAAATCCTAGAGGCCAAGCAGATTGCCCGCAAGCTCACAATGGTGGTGGTCCCTTCTGAAAAGACAGAGGACAAGGAGAAGGATAAGGAGAAAGATGAGGACAAAATGGAAAAGGTATTTTTCTATGTTGCTCTGGACTGGAGGAAGGATGTGTGCTCTGTATTTGTACTTTTTATAATTCCAGCTCAAATGATAAATGCTAAAGATAGCTTTGTGCTTTCTGCGTCAACTGCTTCAGCCTTCTAATAATCAGAAGCTTGGACTGCTGGAGGCACTGCTGAAGATCGGTGACTGGCGGCATGCTCAAAGCATCATGGACCAGATGCCAGCCTACTATGCCACCTCTCACAAAGTCATCGCTGTGCAGCTGTGCCAACTGCTTCACCTGGTCATAGAGCCATTATACCGAAGGTACAGCTGTTTCTCATCCACAAAGCTACTGGTGGAGCAATGTTTACCAGAAGTCAATAGATGAATAATCAGTGTCTCGGGTCAGAGTGGTATCTAATAAATATCTGATGTTTTCTCAGTGTTTATACTTGTGTTACAGGCCAAAGGCTTTTTAGTCACTGTTTCATTCATAAGTTTTACAAAGGAACACCTAAGGACCAGGGGCCTTATGTACTAACATTTGCAGGGATTCGTACTAAAATCTGCTTATATACAATTCTGGAATGTACTTATGTGCATAATTAAATTCAGACATTCAAATTTGCACATACAGAGGTTCCAATGCAAATGGATGCAAGTCCCAATTCTGCCACATTTACATAAATCCATTTGTCACAAAAGATGGACTAGTGGTAATGTGCACTTTCATATCAGGCAACTCTGCTTCAAAACCCTCATATCTTTGATGTTCTTTCTGCTTTTTCACTTTAATTCAATTCTTTCTAATTAAAGTCCTGTTTTTTTTTTTAGGGCTGGAGTTCCTAAAGGTGCCAAAGGGAGATTGCTCACAGCTCTACACGACAAGCAGGCTCCACGGGCAGCAGAACACTTTGATGATCTCTCCAGAGACGTCTTCACTATGCTGTGCTACCTCGGGCCTCACCTGTCTCATGACCCCATCCTTTTTGCAAAGGTTGTGCGATTGGGCAAGAGTTTCATGAAAGAGGTAGAGTTACCTTCGAATCTGCACACTTCCAACAAAACTTTTTGTACTCAAAATGTTGCGCTGCTCCAGATGAGATTCAGTGTGTTCTTCTGTATTCCTTTTCCTCACAGTACCTAAGTGAAGGCAGGCAAGACGTGAGAGATAACTTGGTGAGTCATACATACACCAAGACAGACTTATGTTTCTTATATTATGATCTTTCTCTTGGAGGTTCAATCTTCCAACTGGGCAACCTCTCATGATATGTTGAAACAAGCCCTAGATGGATATGTTTGCAGAAAGCTCAAAAGCAAACTGAAAAGAGATTCAAGCAGTTTAATTGCATCAGTGGACTCTTCAGAGTGGTGTTCTGGTCCTCAAGTTTATTACTGCAGTCAAAAAAAAATCTTAAAAGAAATCTGAGTGTTCTTTGAAGCAGTGGTTGGGTCCTTGTCTGTTTCTTTTGAGTAACTCCATTGCCCCTACATTATGTTATTACACCTTTTGGGTTTTACATTAAACTTTGTTTGAATACAAATACTCTGAAAGTATGATCAGAAATTTGAAGAAGCTTCCCCACATATTTATTAAGTGTTAAATGAGTACTTTCTAACTTCTGCTCAAGGGCCATGTCTAGATGAAGAGCAGCGATATTTATTAACAACTTTTAGTGTTTAATTGAAAGTAATCACAGTATGGGAAACTTTTAAACAACATGTGTAAAAATCACAGAAAAAAGTTTATTGATTGTTCAGGCTAGGGCTTTGTGATGAATTTCTAATTAATCTATTACTATTTCTTAGAACATTGGTTTGAAATCAAAACAAGGCTCGATATGGACCATAAGTAGCTTCTGTTGTAATATTTTCGCCATTTATGCAGAGACAGTGTGAAGTGCAATTTACAGCTGCAGCCGCTGCTTTGGGTTCTAAGTGTTCTCGCTCAATCATGTAGATATGGGTTGATAGTTGCAATTAATCGTGATGTGAATTAAGCCATCACTACTAACTTTCCTTATTTTTATTGATTTGTTTGATGTCTTGTTTTAATGGTTAGTTTTTCAATAAGTATTTAATGTTTGATTCAGAGATGCTTTTACCCAAAGAGTTGTTCACATATTTTAGAAGGAATGGTGTGAGGAAGTAGGGTGGGTTGATCTCGTGCTGTAACATTAGCCGAGGCAAGAAGTCTTGTGAGACTGATGGAGGTAATGATGATGTTTGTGTCCATCAGGAGGTTTCGCTCAGCTGTTTTCTCAGTATTGCGGATCAGGTGCTTCTGCCATCCCTCTCTCTCATGGAGTGCAATGCCTGCATGTCTGAGGAGCTCTGGGGCTTCTTCAAGCTCTTTCCCTACCAACACAGGTAAGGCCCCCTCATTCCATGACTCAGTTTTTAAACCTCTTTGGGTTTTATTAAAGGCAACCTCATAAGAGCCAGATACTTATAATACTCCATCTAAAATGGGTGTGGTGTTCATTTTTTGTTAGAACTACAAGCAGTCAAAAGGATTGAAACTCTTTTCACACATAGAATGCCATTGATTGGAGTCTAGTTACCTCAAATGTCATCAGTACTTCGCAATGTGACTCTTTGTACAAGGAATGATGAATCTTTCCATGAGCTCATCAGAAGGCAAACATAGTCATGCTAACTGCCATGCTGAAGGTACACAACTCTTACAAATGCCACTAGCCAACCTTGGCAGCGTGATTGCTTCTTATTTTTCCACTGACAGGATGTGCATCAACCAATATGTGGGGTGTAAAGCTACTTTTATTGTTAAATGAACAGGATTACCTGGAGAAATTGGTAATATTCACTGAAATAAATCTGCTCTGCACAGAACAAAATAAACAATCTTAATTATTAATGCATTAAATTCATCTGCCAGGCAATTCCATTAAGGTAAAGCTAGTCATGTTAAGCGTGAGCCAACACCCTTTAATTTCATCACAAGAAGACCTTGTTGCCTGGCTCTATTCAATCCACTGCTTCAAAATGCTTTTTATTGTAAGAGATAATCTATTCATGTTGAATAACTGATGATGCTCATGAAAGAGCACCTGTCAGATGCATGTGAATGTTCTAAGAGCATGATTCTCATTCCCTGATGCTTTATTGTGTCTGATTAGGTATCGCCTCTACGGACAGTGGAAGAACGAGACGTATGGCAGTCATCCTCTACTGGTGAAGGTCAAGGCTCAGACGGTGGATCGAGCCAAATACATTATGAAGTATGTTAAATCTGGGTTCTATTCTGATCAATGTTGTGTCCTTCATGCTTTCAATACAAGATATTCATGTTGTTATCATACTTCCTTGAAGAGAATGGGGTTCTAGTGTGCTGCTACCATCTCCTGCCACTGCTGTGGTCCAGACATTCATTGTATTTGTTCAAACTCTAACTTTGGAAGAATAATACTGGTTTGTCAGTTGTGGTGGTGTTTCTGGTGGTCTCCACTTGGACATTGATGAGTTTCACAGCTGCTCACTCTCATTTACAGCTTCACACACAGAGTTTACAAACAGACTTAGTGGTGATTTTTTTTTCTACTCAAATGTTATCCTCTCACTGTTCCTTGTGAAGGTGATCGTTTAGTGACTGAAACTGTAAGTTGAATAAACACTAATCTGAGGCTGCGTCACAACTCCAAAGTGTTAAACTTATAAGCACAAAAATACCTCTACCTCCACATGCCTCCTCTGTTCATCTTTTGTTCAATAACTATTACCTGCCAGTTACTCACTTCTATGGCTGGCTACACCAAATTTGAGCCTTCACACCTGTGAGAAAAATATGTGTGATGTCTTGACATTGCGTCTATAGATTTATACACCCTGTGTTGGCCCTTTGCTTCCAGTTTATGTAGTTAATACCTTTGTAATGTTTGAGTTCTTTAACTATAAATGGTGGAAAGTAATGCAAGCATGAGTGCTGCTAATCACTTAATCCCGTGTTTTCCCCCCCTAGGCGACTCACTAAGGAGAATGTGAAGCCCTCAGGAAGACAGATCGGAAAGCTAAGCCACAGTAATCCCACCATTCTCTTTGATTATGTGAGTATTCTTTTGATGGACCATCATTATTATACTCATGGACACTAATGACATACTTTTACTGGGCTCCTGTGTAATTCTTTCACAGTTTATTGTGTCTAAAATGCTGATGTGCACTCTCATGCCAATATTATCCTACAGTCCTCCAAGAGCTTGTTCACCCCAAGCACTGCACTAAAGATCCCTACCTGCATGTGTACTAGAGCTTCTGTTTCCCAGTGTGGAGAATTGAAATCAAGAAATATGCATCACCTGCTGCTGTCACTATTGAGACCACTTGGTGAGGATATATGCTGCTGATGAAACAAACTGGAGAAACCAACTGTAGATCTCCCTTGATCTGGAGCACATCACAAGATCCATCCACTTCAGTGCTCAATGATCTCAAAGCATCTGGGACCAGTCACCAAGAAAATGATTAGAACACATCTCAATTTTGCCAGTGAGCATCTGAAACACTCAGAGCAGGAATGTAAACAGAATCCAAATTGTTTGGAGGAGGAGAAAAGCTGACTTGTGGGATTTGATGATAATATATCACCATGTAAAATTGGTGATGTGGCCATGGCTTCATTCCTCCGTTTCACTAAAAAGTGTCTTTTCTACTGATAAACAGTTAACGGCCATCTGAAGGGAGATTCAAATATGAAGATGTATTGCTGACTGTCTGGAGGTTCTGTGCTCTGCATGAAAGTCTTCTATTGTAGAAATCAAGATTAGTGCTTCTAATTCAGGCATGGCTTACATCCCAGCAGGTCAAATGATCTATTTCTTCTGCATCAAATGAGCCTCTGTTGAAAATTAACTAGCAGCGGTGCATATTAAATAAAAATTTAAGGAAATGGATACAGGATGATGATGCAGATACAGACCCCACAGGAGAAGAGAAGAGAGCCACCCTTCCTGGCTCACTAATCTTTCTTCCACACGTCTTTCTTTCTTACCTTCTGGAGGTGGTTCCAAACACTAATATTCACAGATTTCCACAGGTCTATAAACAAAAACACAACTATTCAGCATGAGGTTGAATAGGCGAAAGAAAGAACTGCGTTGTAATAAGAATTGCTGTCACAATAATCAACTTCATACTGGCATAATCAGCGTTAATCTTGTTTGCACAAATTGTGATTCCTCTTGTTAGCGTTTCTAAAATTATGAGAACAGTCTGATTGCTTTTGATTATGAATGTCATTATTGTAAGTGTTACAGATCTACTTGACTCAGACAATCATAGATTGTGGTGAGATGAATGCCCATTAACATTGAAAGAACCGGCATGTTGAAGATGCAACCTACTCACAGCATTAACAGTTTATTGTTGTACTGTTTTCACTCAGATTCTGTCTCAGATCCAGTGGTACGACAACCTAATATCTCCAGTGGTGGACTCGCTCAAATACTTGACCTCTCTCAACTATGATGTGCTAGCCTGTATCCTTTCTGCACCATGTGACATTTTATGTCTGATTATTCTTGCCAATAGTTGAAATGAACTGGTCTGTAAGTAGTGTAGAAATGTTGAGTTGTTTTTGTGGGAGGATGAGATCTGGAAGATGAGGTGTTTTACATTAGCTTTCTTCCAAGAGCACAATGCATGGTATTAACCCCTTGACTGAGCATCAGATTGCATCATTGAAGCGCTAGCTAACCCGGAGAAAGAGAAGATGAAGCACGATGACACCACAATCTCTTCATGGCTACAGAGTAATGAACGTTCTGTTTGTTCATAGTGAGAGTTCTAGCTTCATTCTGAAGTGTTCTTGTCTTTTCTGTAGGTCTAGCTAGTCTGTGTGGAGCCGTTTTCAGGAAGTATCCCATTGATCTGGCTGGTCTTCTGCAGTATGTGACCAATCAGCTGAAGGCAGGCAAGAGGTTAGCAGATTCTTTGTGGTCTTTATGGTTTTTTTTTTTTTGTTTGTTTGTTTTTTTTTTGCGTTTGAACCTAGCTGAATCTCAAAGCAAAGCAGTTTAGATTCATCATGATTTTACAATTCTTACAGAGACCAGAAAGTAGCAGAAACTCAGGGTCTATCTTCATTCATCTGTGCAACTCCTGAAAAGCATTTAGGCTTTGTCAGTCATAACCGTTTGATCATTAGGGTGAATGTTCTCCTACTGGTTTTGCTCAAAGGATTCTTCACAACATTCTTATTGTTTTAGAATGCAACCTTTTGCAGGCTAAGGTGTAATTTTGAGGAGTACTTTGATGATGCTGAGACTCCCTGACAATGGTTTTCTGGTTTCTGTAACCGGACACTGTTTGTGAGCATAGAAAAATTTGAGCGCTAGTGTATTTTAATTTTCTGATGTGTGGTTACATTCTTGCACTTCCTTCCCAGCTTTGACCTGCTGATCCTGAAAGAGGTTGTTCAGAAAATGGCAGGAATCGAGATCACAGATGAAATGACTCTGGAGCAGCTGGAGGCAATGACTGGGGGAGAACAGCTCAAAGCAGAGGTGAAAATAAAGGGTCTGTTCTGTGTTCTATTGGGCCTTTACCACCATAGTAAACTATGTGATGGCTGTGTTTCAGGGGGGTTACTTTGGCCAAATCAGAAACACAAAGAAGTCATCTCAACGTCTGAAGGAAGCCCTTCTTGATCATGAGTTGGCACTACCTCTGTGTCTGCTGATGGCCCAGCAGAGGAATGGAGTGGTGTTTTCTGAAGGGGGAGAAAAGCATCTCAAACTTGTGGGGAAGCTTTATGATCAGGTATGAATCTCTTCTGGCACCCAAGTGGTTGATCTGAAAATAGGCAGCCTGGAATGTGCTCTTTCATGTAGTAAAAGAAGTATTTGACCCCTAGTGATGAGAAGATGTTTTTATTTCTGGGGTCTTTTATAGGGGAGATGTTGAGATCAGGAGCTTGCTTTAAGTGGAGCATCATCTCTTTACCTGTAGAACTTTCTACAGGTTTCAACATCTCCAGCATGGTATCTCCAGTTAAATGTAACTAGTGTTCTAGTAAAAAAGTTTTTGTTTGGAAGTTGAGTAATTCTTAGATCAGATTACGGGTGCCTTTTTTTAGCACAAATACACCAGGGTTGGGGCTTGCAATATTTTGATCTGAAGCATATTCTCTTCTTCCACAGTGTCACGATACCCTTTTGCAGTTTGGTGGGTTCTTGGCATCTAACCTCAGTACAGAAGACTACATAAAGAGGGTTCCATCAGTGGATGTACTGTGTAACCAGTTACACACACCACATGATGCTGCCTTTTTCCTGTCTAGACCCATGTATGCCCATCAGATTGTGGTGAGTCACACAAAGCATTAATAATCATCCTAATGTTACAGTGAAGTACAGTATGTGTTACTCTGCAAGGCCAGTGACTACTTTAGCCGCAATGCTCTGACAATCCACCAAGCTTTGAAAAGTGCCTTGAAAAACATGAAATCTGTTTGAGGTCAGTGAGCTCAACCAGATCTCATAGATAAGGTGCACCACATTATACAACACACTGACTAGGTTTTCTAAAATTTGGGGATTTTAAAGGTAACTGGAAAATGTGTATATTTTCCAACTTTACAGGCTCTGAATACAGTGCCATCATGATTTATCAGTGTCCCTCAAATATTCAATTAATATTTGAATTTATTTATCTAGTGAAGAGATGTGGACACATTCTAATGGCAGAACTGTCAGTCTGATAGATAGCAACTCTTTAGCAGCTCTGTGGACCTGACTTGAACCAAAACAGGGGGTTCTCAACTTTTTTTCAAAATTCTCCAGGAAAGTTGTTTAAGTAAAAATCTAGATGAATCTTTATCAGCCCTGATTGGCAGTTCTGAATATTGTAGTCATCTCAAAACGAAATGAGAGACTGGCCACAGTCCAATTTTGAGCTCTGGTAGGACTATGATCACTTACTTGCCATTAATTGGAGACACAGGCATGTGTTGTGTACAGATCTTGGTTTTGTCAGCACTAACCACTAACCAAGTCCCAACTGGGAGCAAATCCCAATTATCTTGAGCATGCTGACAAATGTTTGTGTTGGTTCAATTGTGCTTTGGGCATCTTCGGAGGCAGATTGAGTCTGTTCTATGTTGTTATCACTAGTTTTAGCTTTTTTTTTCCCTAATGTTTGCTATGCTCATAATGCCCTTTCATTAGTCAAATAATGACACATCGAATGCTTCTTAGAATAGAACATGACAGATCAACTGCTCTGGAGAAAGCCCTTATTTGAGAAACTCAATATATTTGTAATCGCTTGTCCCTTGAACAGTTTGTGGCGTTGTGTCTGCCAAGATAAACAACTGATAGATCGGGCGTCTGCTGCAGATCTCTGATGAAACGCGGTGACTGAGCTACAGATGTTGGTCAATGCTCCATGTGTTGCAGCTTATAAAATAGAATGTTTCACATTCTACACAGGCTACTATCAGCAAACTTTATAAAGAATCCTGTTGTACCTGTGTATAAATAGATTTTCTGAGCTCCTTTGTGAACTCCGTGTTGTTGACTGACATACCTGCCAGATTCATGGAACTGGCTGCTCAGAATGAGTAATAATTCATCACTGAATCTACACACCGAAAATTCTCGATTATACAACAATCCAAGGTTAATGAAGGTATGAGCTTCAAGCCCTGAAGCTCTATGTCTGTCTCGTTGTAGAAGATTCATTTTTTTTTAGCGAAGTCTGTAATGTTTGATAAAATAATATGGACATGACAAAAACTTTCCTGTGGCTTAGTTAGCAGTGTGTAGTGCTAACAATGTCAATGTAAATGTGCAGATAAGTTCAAAACAAGCTGAACTGTAGCAGGAAGGATTGGAGGTTTGATTCTGGCTTCCTGTCTGTGTTTTCACAAGTCCAAGTTTGATGAGCTGAAGAAGGCTGAGAAGTGCAATAGGCAGCAGAAGTTCCAGAAGTACATCTCAGCTTGTGAACAAGTCATGGCCCCTGTGCATGAGGCAGTGGTGTCTCTTCATCTGCCAAAAGTGTGGGATGATCTTCGACCCCAGTTCTATGCTACCTTCTGGTCCCTCACTATGTATGACTTGGCAGTACCACAAAATGCCTACAAACGGGAAGTCAACAAACTGAAGATGCAGATCAAAGCCATTGATGACAACACTGAGATGGTGAGAAGGTTTAACCACATCCCTCTATAACTGTGCATGTTTTGTACAGTTGGAAGCTCAAGTGAGAACGTTAAAGCTGCAATGTTTTTTAAATCTTTAACCGATATATCGATTTTGAGAATGCATTCTGAGCTATAAACATCAATAATGGATCATCTTTTGACAGAACAAAATAATAAACTGAGCAGATCAGTTACACGTTTTAGGATTATTACCGTTATAGTTTCCTGACTACCAAGTGATAAGTAGTAGATTAAAAATAAGTGATTTGTATTTCTCCAAGGAATATTGTAAAGTAAAAAGAAGATGCATTTCTTTGATGAAGGCCTTTACACTTCGAGAGCAATATGAATTAACGATACGAACAGGCAAATATTTCATACATTTCCCGACGTTGTATGCACATCAAATGCTAGTTGAATAAGCTAGACAGTTTTGAGAAACGACGGACAATAACTAGCGAAGTTTTTATTTTTTTTAAATCAAGAGAAACATATTAATCAAAAGCTTTGACATAAGTGTGCATCAAAACATAGTTTATTGCATAATAAACAGCTCATGCTTTGTTTTAACATATCGCTAACTTTAGCCAAATACAATATAATGGGTTTAGTTGAGCAGTTAAAAAGGTGTTTTAATACACTTTCCACTCAATACGTTTTTTGTCTCACACGGTTGTTACACTAAAGATCCTCAGCAATTCTCCGTCAGGTGATTGACCTTGTAGTGCTTTTTTGTCATACAATACACTGTTTGCATCCATAACAAACGAATCATTCTGCCAGAATGTTTAAAAGTTGCTGCAGCCAATCAACAAGCTGAAATGCGATCGGTCAGACTAGTTTCAGTCCCTTAAGATGGCTGTTAAAATCCACCTAGGAGCAAAAAGATAATTGATGAAAAGATTAGTTGATGTAAAAGGATTATAACAAGTATTATTTCAAATTATTTTATTGTTTTGTGATTACAACGCACTCCATGTGTAAGTACCTTAACTTTGGACAAAACATAAGTATTATAGCACATTGATTCGACTGTCTTGGGTACATGCTGAGGTGACTTAATATAATTCACTCTCTTTAACAAAGTTTTACCACCAACACTGGAGTCCGATCTATTCTTTGTCTGATCTTCTGATACCTGGTATTTTTTTTATTATGTTTTTGAATTTGTATTGTTTAAATAAAGCTCTTCTTCTCTCTAGCCCATGAACAAAAAGAAGAAGGAGAAGGAACGATGCACTGCACTGCAGGACAAACTCCAAGAAGAAGAAAAGAAGCAGCTGGATCATGTGGAGAGGGTTCTTCATCGCCTCAAACTGGAAAAAGACAACTGGTTGCTCGCCAGTGAGTACTTGTAGTGCATCAGGAGATGGTCTCTGCTCTATGCATTTGCCTTAAACTCTGTCCTCTTTGTTCTCAGAATCTACTAAAAATGAAACAATCACCAAATTCTTGCAGCTCTGCATCTTCCCTCGATGTGTTTTCTCCGCTATCGATGCGGTTTACTGTGCTCGTTTTGTGGAACTGGTTCACCAGCAGAAGACCCCAAACTTCTGCACTTTGCTTTGCTATGACAGAGTGAGTCCAATACAGTCATTCGTGTTTTATGCATTTGTTATCACGAGAAGCCCCTCTGCCAGAAGGTTCCTGATTCAAGTCTTATCAAAATTTGGGTTTCCCATGTCATTGCAGCTTTTATTCTTTTTGTCAGACCAAATTCAAACATTTAAGGTTGATTGCAGAAGGCCTGTCATTAGTGGTTCCTGTGTACAGTGTACTGTATTTACCAGTTGTGGCTTGATGGGGCACCTCAGTTCTTCTAATCAGGAGGGTGGTTCGGACAGAAAGAATTTGCACACCCAAGCACCTGTCTGTTTTTGTCTAGGTCTTCTCTGATATCATCTACACGGTGGCCAGTTGCACAGAGAATGAGTCTCGACGTTATGGGCGTTTTCTATGTTGCATGTTGGAGACGGTCACAAGGTGGCACAGCAACAGAGCCATATATGAGAAGGTATGGCAGGATTGATTTCACGGGTGATGGAAGCACCTGCAGGATCTGAATTTTTTTTTTTTTTACCTGGTCTTCAGTTTTAGTAGCAACCTTCTGAAGTGATCAAGTTTCTATTATTTTCTTTGCTTATCTGTTGTATCTTCTTGTTTATCTGTTAGGAATGTGGCAATTACCCAGGGTTCCTGACTATTTTTCGAGCCAGTGGTTTTGATGGAGGAAACAAAGCCGATCAGCTGGATTATGAGAACTTCCGACATGTTGTCCACAAATGGCACTACAAGCTGACCAAGGTTGGTAGCATTCTAGTGTGGGTATAATATTTTAAAAATAATTTTTGTAGCACAGCTGGTGAATTATGATAATCATCATTTTGTTCACCTTGGAAGTTTTGGTATAACACTTTGACAAAACAGGCCCTGACAAGTTTTTTTTTTTTCACTGAGCCAGTATTTGACCCAAGGTTCTGTTTTAGTGCCTTGATGAAAAAAAATTGTTGCACTTTTATGCTGAATTTTGATCATGTAGTTTCTTATAATAATTAGGTAAATTCCAATGTTTTTTTTTTTTTTTATATTAAAAGGATATATACTTGGCATATTTTATTTTTATTTTATTTTTTTTTTTTGCACAGGCATCTGTTCACTGTCTAGAAACGGGCGAGTACACCCACATCCGGAACATTCTGATTGTGCTCACCAAAATTCTTCCTTGGTACCCCAAGGTGTTGAACTTGGGCCAAGCTCTTGAGTGCCGAGTCGACAAGATCTACAAGGAAGAGAAGGAGAAAAGGCCTGATCTCTATGCATTAGCCATGGGGTAATGTATTGTTCTGATGTGTGTTCACCATGAGAGCAAAGGTGGTGACTTGTAAATTGGTAGACTGGTGGTGGTGTGGAGCAAGCTGAAGCTGAGAATAAAAGTGGCACATATTGCTATTTCTGTTGTGCCTTAAAAATAGAGAAACAGGCCTGGGGTTGTTCAGCCATTAGACTAGTCCAAGACCAGAGCTGGGGTCTGTGATAAACTTTGACGTTCAGCAGGAGAAAATCCTAGAAAATCCAACAGAATTTATGTCCAAGTCCTAAAAGTTGAGAAAGTACAATGTTCTATTTAAAAGCTAAAAAAAAAAAGCTTTTTTTATTGTTGCGCATTACATTTCCTGTGATTGTCTTCTTTGATTGTAACCACGTGTATGACCTGCAGCTACTTTGGCCAGTTGAAGGGCAGGAAAGTGCACATGGTGCCTGAAAATGAGTTTCATCACAAGGAGCAGCCAGTACACAGTGCCCAGACCAGTGTGCCACAAAACGGACCTGGCAGCATGAGCAAGACTGCAAGTGCTGCTGCAGCAAATCCTGGCAAACCTGAAGAAGCAGCCATTGATGAATCAGGTGACTGTATAACTGAACAAGTCAATTTGGTATTATATGGCCCCTTTAAGTCTGTTTTTAAATAACTTTATTACTGATTGTAAACATGTTGGTTTTGATTTTAATCACGTATTGGGGTTTGTAACACTTTTAAGAACATACAATACCACAGTCCATTTCGTCAAAGAAATAAAATCTCAAGAGGGTTTATTTATTAATATTTGCTCAAGCAGTGAGCTTTTAGCAGCTCTGTACAATTAATAAATAATGAATATTTCCTTGTTGCTCTGGTCTGCTTTCAGATAAAACCAGAGACAGATCACAGGTGGCTCTGAAAACTGCCAGCAAAAGCAGCACAGCATCCAGTAAAGTGAGCAGCAGCAACGGAAACAGCACGCCAAACAGGTACTGCAGCCGCTCACCTCCACCAGTGACCGCTCAAGCAGTTTAGCTATTACCTGATCAAAGACATGCTAATGAAAAATATGCTGCAAATATAGATAACAGACAGTGAAACAGATGGAATGTTCAGTCAAATTAATTGAAAAGTAATGCATGATGGGATTGCTGGTTTGTTTAAAGAGACTGTTCACCCACGTAGGGATGAGAAACATTTAACCTTGCCAAAGTATTTTTGTTTACAGTTTTTAATTTAACCCGTTAAATAATCCAAATTATTAAAATTCTGCAAATATTTTATTATTTTTTTAATCAAAACAGTTCTTTTTTTATGAAAATAATTATTTTTGACCTACAAACACATAACAGAGATACAATTTCACAATTTTTTTTTGTCACAATTGTAGTGAGCTCCCCTCATTGTTATTGTGGCCAGGAACTGTCAAGTCCACAGCTCTTCAGTGCAGTACAATACTGTTCCACCGTAAATAGCTTGTATATCAACTAGTTTTGGATTTTATATTATTATATATTATGTTCATGCCTGGTTTGTGTTTGTGGCGTTCTCCTGTTCTGAAGTTTCACGACAGTAAAAATTCCATTTTTGTTATTTATTGCTCTGTATTATTGAGAATTGTCTAAATCAAAGCTATCTATGATCAAAAGTATTTTAGAAACTATTTTTGAATGTGTAATTTGATTGCACAGTTGTAAATAGTTTATTGTGTTGTTCATGGTATTTTATGAAAAATGCACGTTTTTAGTTTTTTTTTTTGTTATTTTATAAATTTGAGTATATCTCAAAAACATTTACTGTGGTTCAAAAGCAATTTTGTGCATTTTTTACATTTGCAATTTTGAGGGATAAAGCTATGAAATGTGTTTTTTGTAGTTTTGACACTTTCTTCTGTTAATATTGAACGAACTCTATTAAAATGATTAAAATCTGGGATATAAGGGTTGTATTGATGTGTGGCAAATTAAAATACTCCAAAAAATGGCACCACAGCAGATAAAAATGTAAAATATGCTATGCCGGACTTGGTTCTATGGCAGGTCTTAAAGGGTTAAACAATCATGGATGTTCTCACTGATTTCAAATATGAAATCATATTTGTCTAGTTTTATTGCATTGGCTTCATTCTGTCAAGGGGGCATGTGCGGCCAGAGCTTAAAAGATCGATTAGATTTTAAATTGAGATTAATTTCAAAGTTCCAGTAATTGTAATCTTTACTTTTCACAGCACGAAGGGTAGCAAAGAGAAGGAGGACAAAGAGAAGGTCACAAAGGAGAAAAGGGAGAAAAAAGAAAAGAACTTGGCAAGCACGCCGGAGGCCAAGGCAGCGGGCAAGGAAAAACAGAAAGAAGAAAAATCCAAGGAAGAAAAGGCTTGTGAGAGTAGGGAAAAGACGCCAAAGGCTGAGAAAGACAAGAAGAAGGAGGAAAAGAAAGAAGAGAAGTGCAAGATTGATGCAAAATCCATTGAAAAGGAGTGGACCAAGGACCGTGACTCGTCCTATGACGGCAAGATGGAGAAGAACGCTGGGGCAGGAGGCCTGAAATCTTTTGTTCCAAGATCTGAAGGAGTTGAGTCTGAACGGGGTAAGAACTCAAGGCATTTATAGCGCAACAGCGGATGGCGACATTTTCCATCATTTACTCAAAAATGCTCTTTCTCAGCAGATCAAAAAAGACGAAAGCTCGACACTCACCCGTCACCATCACACTCCTCTGCAGTTAAGGTTAGTATAGCCTGAGGAGAGCTGTGCTTTCCTGTTGGAGATCAGGTGTTTCCAAGCCTTCGTCCATCAGCTTGCACCCCATGGAGATTGAAGGAAGTCCCGTGGATCAAAGCTGGAGTGCAGCGGGCAGAGCCTGGATTTGCATCTTTGGACTTTTTATGAGGACTTGCCAGTTTAGATGCTCTTCATTTTTCTTATGCTGAAATGGCAAAAGAATCTATCCAAGTGCCTCTTTTTTCAAAGTGTGTAAATGTAATATTTAGTTTCTTTTTTTTTTTTTCTTTTTCCTCAAACCAACTCTAACATTTTCATAAATTATTGGATTTTTTTTTTCTGGGAAGTAAAAAAATCTCTCGAACTAAACATCACAAGAGCAAATGTTCTTCTGGAAGAACACCCTTCACTCAGATCCCTCTCCCAGCATCTCTTTGAGGAGTTTTTGGATAATTTTCCTGGCTTTGCTGCATTTTCTAAAGAGCTCGCTGTTTTTTTTTTTTTTGGCCCCTGATCTACTCTCTGGGTTGGGAGTGTTTCCCGGAAGAGGTCTGGAACCAGCAGAAGAGGCTGATTTATGTGACCAGCGGCTGTCTGATGAGGGGCTTTCTGCACAAAGAGGTGTCTACATGGCCTTCCCAGAGGAGCCTGTTACCGGAACCTTTCTGGCCACAACCTCATAGCGAACTGTTCAAGAACTACTCTTTTTAGACCTTTCTACTAAACATGTGATGCTTGTTAGTACATCTCGGTAATCCCCGCCATAGTTACGTTACATAATAAATGCTTTTTATTATAGTTTACCTGTGATGCTCAGATACTCTATACACCAGCATTTGCTCTGATAATCACATCTCTGCAGCTCTAACCATGTGAAAGTTTTAGTCTTTAAAGGGCTTTACGGGGATGTGTTGAATGACGGCCAGCCCCCACCCTTTCACCTGCTGTGTGCCACCCTCTCCAGCTCATCTGTAATCTCCATTCATTCCTACAGGACAATCTCAATGACTTCAAGGAATCCACTTCAAAGGTTTGGAACTTTTCAGCCTTTCATTCAGATTGTGTATCAAACGGACATGAAATGCGGAAAATACTTCCATCAGTCCAAATATAACTGTCTCAGTGTCCTGACATCAACATTAGACCAGAGCGTAAAGTTTAACTACATTAGAACATGTTTAATTACTTTTTTTTTTCTTTACAAACATATTGTATGTGTATTTTAGGTTGGGGAATGTTGTGTAGTTGTTAACATTGCAGACATATTTTCAGACTTAATCTTTCACAAAATACCAAGCTGATGAGAAATTATGATGTTTATTGTGAAATTTTCTTAATGAGCTTTCCCTTTTTGTCACTGGGACTGAGTAAAGACAGTCCAAAGCCATCTAAAGTTCATCATCTGGAAAATCCAGAGGGAGGTCAAAACCTTTTGTTCAAACCTCCACAAATTGTATTTGAAGGTAGAAAAAGGCCAATGAAGACACAATCTCAACCATGAAGAATACTTTTCTGCAAAGGTATGAGAATGACTGTACCATATTGATGGTAGGAAGAATCGGCCGTACATTTTGAATTTTGGGGTTACAGTCTTCACACAGTTTATAGCATTGAAGATGGGTCTGTCTCTCAACATGTGTGGGAATCTAACAAGTGTTAGAAGCATTATAAGGTCTTGGAGTGACCTAGCTTGTCTCAAAACCCTGAAGATGTTGGAAGCATTTATTTTCCATTCATCACATGCAATGCTTTTTTTTAATGTGGTATAACTGAAATTATTTAAAAATCATACTATGCAACTTTCTCGTTTTAGTTTTCTTTTCTTGATTTCTGTCCATCACATCTGAGGTGTAGCTGCTATGAAAATGATAGATCTCTCCATTCTTTATTGTTGACAATCTTGAGGAATCGGTATGTTTTTTTTTCCAGTCTGCCCCCTCCTCAAGTTTTTTTTTTTTTTATTGTTGTACTTCAAGTGCAACTAAGTTTTAAACCCATAATTTTGTCTAAACTTGCTTGTTCTAAATATCTTTCAAAACAAGCATTTGATTTCTTGTGCCCCGTCTGTGTTTTTATATTGAACTGGTTAAAAATAAGTCACTGCCTTGCTTGTGCCTTCATTGTGCTTCTGTTTGAGATTTAAATACAAGCACATTTTACTTAACCCAAGCACAGAAGCTCAGAGACTGCTGCTCTCCTGCTTCTTTCTTATCCATTCAGATATGTCCCAAGGTTCAGAATGGACGCCACGGCACAGACTTCCTAATATGATATTTTTAGAGATTTTGTTTCCTGATGTCAATAGAATTCAATTCCTTCACCCCAGTAGATCACTGAAGGCACCTAGGAGCACAGACTTTTCAGTTGAGAGGCCCCACTGTTAAAAATCCCCAGAAATAATTTTACAGATACAAAATGTGTGCTAAAATAAATTTGAAAAAAAGTCAAAGGTTTGATGACAGATTCTCATTTAATTTGTTTAATAATTGTCCTGACTGTTCCCGATCATAAACTCTTAAAAGAGTGAAATAACATGCATGGTTGCTCAGAGTAGCTGCCTTCTGCTTTTACAGCATAGCAAATCGTTGGCTTTTATAGTGGTCTTCACCTCACTTGTGTATAGTTTTGTTGAGTAGAAGATGGAGTTCATAAAAATAAGATTCTGTTACAATGTCTGGGAAAAGCTGAAAATCTGTGGTTATTCTTAAATGTTAAATTATTCAAGGAAATTGATTATTGTTGGTGGAGGATGGGGGTCTTTTGAGCTCTTGACGGTGGTCTCTGTGGAGCTCTCAGCAGATATCCATAAACTTGGGTTTGCATGAATAATGACTGTTTATGTAAAAAAAAACAAAAAAAAAAAAACAATAATGTTAAATCCTAATCAGCAAATCTGGATCTGTTTTCTCCCAAGTCTTCAACCATTATCGATATAGGAGTACCAGTTTGATAAAGGGTTGGTGCAACAAATTCCCAGTTAGTTGTTGAGCCAATGCATTTCATCAATATATTAAAAGCTGTGGGTGTTTTGCACAGCTGTCATCCAGACCATGTGCCTTTTCTTGAACAGCATACAGCTACATCCATAATACATTGCCGCCATTCTTTCAGTGATTCAAACTACTTTAAGCCACACTTCAAAGGAAATCACCCACTTTCACTCCTTACGTTTCCAAACAAGAATACAGACCTTCTTGACATTTGGGATATTGATTAGTCATTTTGATAAACATCATTCTCTCTCTCCGGGTAGTTAATCAAATGTGTTCAGAGGTTGTGCTGTTTCAGCGCTCATGTTCTTAATAAGCAGGATTCAGATGTTTGGAATAATGTCAATCTACCTTATACTCTCTTGGGCCAGTGTAAGGCGTAAAGGCAGATCGTCTCTAATGAATTTACTTGCTACAAACCAGTACATTTGAAAACTTTCTGTAAGGCTCTGATCCTCCTCTGTCTTTCTGTCCATCCCTCAGCACCATCCTAACCACACCACCATCCTGTCCAAGAGCAAAGAGAGGGATGAAGAGAAGAATGACACTGACAAATCCAGAGACCGTTCCAAAGAGAGGGAAAAGAAAGAAGACCGCAAGGACAGAAAACGAGTAAGTTTCTGCATAGCCTGCTAAAATGTAACATATTTTCTTGTTTTCACAACCAAGATGGTGTACTTAGCCAAACACTGGAACATCAGTTCTTCAATACCTGGTTAAACTCAAACTGACGATTATTATTTTGATGAGAACCTTACCCTGCTCAATTTCTAGGACTACACAAACAGTGATCGTGAAATGTCCCAGGAAGCCAAACGGCGCAAAGATGAAAATGGAACAAGTGAGTCACTAATTCATGCTGTGCATTTGTTTGCATGGAAGCGGAGGTGCTGATCCTCTGCTCTACTCTGCCTCACTTTGTGAACAGGTTCATCCAGGCACAGTAAGAGTGCCAGTCCCTCTGAATCGCCACACTCCAATGATAAAGATGGCAGTAAATGCTCCAAGTCCACCAGCAAAGACAAGAGCGACCCCACCAAATCAGAGAAGAATTCTGGAAGCAAAAAGGTCTTGCACCTGTACAGCACTGCTCACAAACCCAGAACCTTCCTAGTTCCCTCTGTCTTCTCGCATTTCGTCAAATTGCTTCAGACTCTAAAGCAGCTGGATTTAATCACAAGAAACTAAACAAAAAAAATAATTATTTATATTTGTTTGAGTATTGGCTTTTGGTGAATGCACAAATATCGGTTGCAAAGTGCCCCTATTATGAATTTTTGAAGATTTCCTTTTGTGTATCAAGTAATTGTCTATAGGCCTCTACACACCTATTCGAATTTTCCATCTGAAGTTTTATATGAGTATGCTCCTTGATCAAAAACCAACGCAAACAGGAGCGCACACAACTGACCAAACTAGTGGTTCCAACAAAAAAAAGAGAGTTATAAGATTGGTTTTTCACAAGGAAAACGGCCAATGAGGATGTCGCTCAACCAACATTTTCATAGTGAAACACGGGAACCAGGAAAGAACAAGAAGAAAAGAAGAAATCAAAGAACAAGTAGAAAAAAAAAATCATGAATGTCGAGCAGTTTATAATGTTGGTGGCTGATCACAGTGGCAAGCTATTGTCTTGGACTGCCAACGCCATCTTCAGGCTGGGAGCGTCATTGCATCAATATTTCCTCGACCCAGAGGATGAACATCCTATTGAGAATGCCATGTGAAGATTTGAGCAAATCTCAGTTCAGATCGGTGTGTAGAGGCAAGTCACTCAACTGAGACTCAGCAGGGGCTTTCAGAGCGCCGTTTAAAAAAAAAAAAAAAAAAAAACAGGGTAAAAGGGGTGAATGGTAGATGCCAGGTAGCTGGTTTGTTTTTCTAGCTGAGTGTTTGTGCTCAGAAAGCAGCATAGAAGTTGAGGATTTGCTCAGATGTTTCTCTACTTTGTTGATTTACGTGGGAGCACAAACAAACTGCTGCAGATATTGTATACTCGGGTTGGGTCATGGTTTGCATAATGCTGGTTGGGTACATTTGGTTTGGGTGTTTTTGCTGGAAGTTTGCGTCAACTGCCGTTTTGAGACTGTCTGGGTATTGCAAGCGAAATGTGTCTGGATGAAGTTGTAGTAAGGAGAATTAAGATTTTTTGCGTCTCCCATTTGGGCTGGAAAGGGACAAAAGTAAAGTCCAAAGTTGAAATAAAAGCACGTTTCATATAGTTCAGTTTTGATAAGTCTGTGTATGCTGGGAGTGTTGTATAATGCGTTTTTGTGCTTTTTGTATGAGGTAAAGTTAACAAAATAGTTGTTAAATTGGGAGTGTGTTTAATCTTTCTAATGGTGTTTGATTAACATTATTTGTTGATTTCAGGTGTTTTTGTGCAATGCTTGGTTGGTTGGCATGATAGCTCAATATTGCTACATCATCCTTTATTTATTTACGCCTTCATTTAGTTGGCAGATTTATGACGTTTAAACACGTCCACAAAACCACTCTGTGAGTTAAAAGCTCTCGTCTGTTTGTCATGCATACGACGAGCACCACAACCTCAGCTTGCTTTTAAAAAAGGGCGGGTCAAAATGACCTAAAAATGGAATATTAACCATTTCATTCATGGTTGATGTTACAGTTTACGGAACACTGGATATTTCTGCGCTATCAAATTGTCTCTAGTTCTAGCTGTGATTGTCTCTGGTGAAAATATTTTTCATAGAGTATCTCTCATGTCTTTATTTGGAACATCAAGCCTTTCTCCATTTACTTTTTCATATTTGTTCTAAAGAATATTGTGTGTTTTTATGTACAGGAATCCAGACATGACAAAGAAAAATCGGAAAAGAAGAGAGATAGCACTGGTCTTAAAGAGGAGAAGAAACAATATCCTTTTTGTCAACGATCAGCAGATTTAGAGAGACGCTACTCTCTAATTTATGATTAGTCCATGCCTCTGCTTAACTATAAAGATGGATGGAATGAACGTAGTGTTTCCTTAACATCTTCACCCATAAATCAGAAAAGCACAGATAAAATCTGAAGGTGCATAAGGTAAGAATTGCATCAATCAGAACATTTTTTTTAAACAATTGTTGTTGTTTGTTCTGCTTCATTAGAATAGAAAAATACTTGAAAGTCTGCACTGTATGCTATGACCCCCAATATTGAGCACAAATGAGTGAGTTATAAGAAGTATTTTACTGTTTAAATGAGCTACAGTTCCACAGGATGTCTTTCTCATACCTTTCTGGCCTTTGTTGCAACTTTAGTTGTAGACCTCATTGTTTGGTTAAAGGTTTATTGGTTTATCTGTATTCTGTTGTGATCAAATAGTGAATAGTCTATTTTGAAACTGAGATTAGGCTATGTTTATTTCTATATCAAGTGTAAAAGATCAGAGATGATTCCATTGATCCAGATGTTTTTGAAATGTGCTTTTTCAGTGATGCAGATGTGTTTGCAGTAGTTCCACTCTCCTGGTATTTCCTGATTCAGGCCACACCATCATCACCGAGTTTTATTGACCTTCACATTATTTGTTTCCCTGCCTGTGAAATATTTTTGGATTCCCTCACTCAACTCTTGAGTAATGCCTGCATCCAATCTTCTGCCGTGTTGAATAGAAATGTTAAAGCTTGTATTTTAATCAGCCATTTTTATTGTGATATTTCAGAACTCAAAGTTTGTTTCCTTTAAATATTTAGCACAGTGTGCTTCCTTGCATCACAGAATCAGGTTATTGTGTTGTCGCTCTTGAACGCTTGCAGTTTTATGACCTCACACTAGTACCTTCCTTTTACCTTTTTTAAAGACCACTTTGCTTTCTAGATGTCCTTCTTTTTCCGTTTTAATTCAAGTGAATTTAGACTAGCTTGAAAGCGTACAGATCCTCAATTTGTACATTATGTATACATAAATAAAATGGTTCAATGTTATAACACATTTCCTTTTACTTTCATTTCAAATGTATGTCACTTGTTTTTTTTTTTTTTTTCAAATTCCATTTTTGAAATATTTGTATAGCTGGGTCTTCTCTGTAGGAAAAAATAATCAATTCACGACCTGGAGTTTTTAAACTGTTCTTTATGTATGCTTTTTAAACAAAATCAAATAAAAATAACTTTCTTAGTGTTTTATGTGCATTGCTTCTTTGTGCTCTGGGATGGGGCTGCACTTCTCAGCACCTCCCTAGTCACTGCTGGTGGACACCATATCAGTGGATGTCCTGGCACTCGGATAAGATTGCTTTGCCAATATGTTTAGCTGTTGCCTTTATAGTCAAAAAAAGAGTGTTCTTAAACATCTCTGAAGATTTTCAATAGTGATTAGGACATTGCCGCCCCTATTTGGTAAAGATTTGTCCAAAGAAACCAAATATTCCATAAGATTTTTAGAGCTAGAAGTTACACTGCTAAAATAGAGCTACGCCGGTGGTGACTAAAGAGTAGTGATGTTGCATTTCACCTATAATGAAAGGGTGCTGCACGTGCAAATGTCTTTACAAAGAAAAAATATACTTATTCACTGCACGTATGGTACCATTTTTCTCAAATCAGCATCTTTCTTTGGCATGCTAAAGAGTGTAGTGTGTACTAACAAGGCTGATTGGTGGCGCTCCCAAAACAAACTTTATTATGTACACTCTCGATATACAGTAGTCTTCAGAAATTCACCAAAATTGTGTAGCTTTACAGCCATGTTCAAATTACCTTTGGTGATTTGAATACATTTACATTTACAGGCTATGTGTTGATAAATGGTTTTCAAGATAATACACTTTTTTTTTTTACCTGAATGTTAATTCGAGGTGTACTTCATTCTTGTAATTAATTTGTTCAGTTGGTATCAGATGATATGCTTAAATTGTGATTGTAGTTTAAATCACATCACACAAATTCCCCACAAAAAAAGAAGTTGCATAGAAATTAACGAATACTGAAGGGAAAATTAATTTCAACAATGTTGAATCTTGAATCTAGAAAATCTTGTACTATCAGGAGCTGTATGATAGTACAAATGAGGGTGTCCAAAAATATATGCCTGACAAAGCGTTATTATATTTTAACCAGTCCCAAAGGAAAAGCAAGGCAATGTCCAATGCTCATGGACACCAATCGTGTTTTTATAGTCATCAACCAACAGGGGTCTCTGCTGGTTTGCAGCGCTGTGTGGATTGGTGCAGTTCCGGTTTTTTTCTCTCCAATTGAGTTCTGTCATTACAAGTAACGTGTTTTACACGAACAAGCTACATTTACATCACATCCATGTTAGGTTTTGAGGTAAATCCCCTGCATAAATGCAATCCGAGACACTAACCTTTTAAGATTCCCGAGCCTCGAAATGTGCTCTCAGTCGTGAGTTACTCAATCATGTAGAAACCTTAAAGGAAGAATATTGCAAGATGAACAAAACTGTGTGCTTCTGTCCAATTTGGGCAGCCACAGTTCTTCCAACATGTTGAAACTGGCCGACTTGGTCAAAAGATCATAGAAAACTGAGCTTTTCTCAAGACCAGTTTTGCACCAGTTGGTATTCTCCTTTATCTTAGGTGATGGAATAATGCCATGTATTATTAAGTTTGAGATGTTTTCTTTCTTTGTTCCTCGGACAAGCTTTTTGAAGATGCAGATTTTCTGGAGACGTGGCACCTGCACACACAGTTCATCAAATTTGGTGCTGCTGTACTTGATTGGAGGAAGTCTCTCCCAGCCTCAACCCACATCTAACCCCACATCTAGTCTCTCAGAACTGCCTGGTACACATGGCTCACTGGAGTAATTGATGCAAAAAGAGCATGACCATTTATTGGCCTCAATGATCTCCATCAATAAAGTTTATGCCAAGGATTCGTATCTGAGAGCCTTGGGTGAATTATGCAAATTACTGTGGTCACCTAAGATATTAATCAAGTATGAATCATCCAAGTCAGTTCGGGGTACTCTCTCAAGTCTGGACAATTTTTATTTGGCTCGTCCCATACTCTGATACATTTTTACGCAAACTTGTCTCAGACATTTTGGACTAGAGAAAATTACCAGAAAACAGTTTTCTGTGATGTTAAACATAAAACTATTCTAAATCAATAAATGTAATTTAAATGAGAACAATTACAAAAACAAATGAATTAACATCACACTGACTGCAAGCATTTTCAACAGTGATCTGACTAGAGTAGCACCCTTTCTTATTTTTAGCAGATCATCGCATCTCTCTGCATAGCATTTCCACTTTTCAAAGGAGTTAATTATAAAAAAAAAGACCCTAACTAAGCACCAGGAGCAATACTGCTACTGATTTTGGGAGTCTTCTTGTTATTGGGAGCTTTTTGTCTTCCAAATGAGTGAAATAACTAAGATTAAAATAAGAATGTTAATCCTGTTGTGTTTGATTGTGGAATGTAGTGTATTTTTGCACATTTGCTAAATTGGCTATAGAGATTTTCTCAAAGACCACTGAAATCTATGTAAAATTAATAATGCGTTGAGTGGAATTTGGTAATATTTTGAGACAATCTTTGAATTTACTTTTTGTTCAACATGATCAGAATATACATTTGATTTAGAATCATGCTAGTTTTACACCTGATCCTGTTGAATTAATGCACATAATAACATAAATGGGGAAAAATAGAATTTATTCTTATACAACCAACACCTACAAAACTTTAAGTGTTAAAACCTAAATAAATCAATTGAAAAATTAACTTGATATTTTCAAGTCAAAGGAAATTAACTTCATATTTTCAACTTTAGGCAAGAAAAATGCACCACACCTTTACCAAGTTTCCCATATCTTTTATTTATGAAATGTATTAAAATCCTTTTTACAAGACCTCATTACCAGGGTCGGGATATGACAACCATACGTGCATGCTTCACATCTGTCTGGCGTCAGTTTGCGTTTCATGGCTCAGACCCTCTAATATCTAAACACATTGTAGGGATTTTCTGGGCAATCACAAGTTTTCACATGCAGATAGAAAATTTAGGAATTCAATTTAAATACGCTTTATTATTTGAAAGTGGCTACTTATAAAACTATCTACCGTCACAGGATCAGTGATTTCCTCTGTCCCATGGAATCACAGTTTTTCTTTTTCTCCGGCAAAATGCAAATGTGCTAAATGTCCCATTCTTAAATCTATATGAATTGTTATTTATTCTTCAGTGTTCTAACCAATTCACCAAACATTAATACGTTTTAAATAAAACTAAATCTCCAAGCTTGATGTCATGAGTGATTTATATATGCAAAACCATGAGGTAATAAGAGCTACCCTACATTTTTCGAGAACTGTGGTCTATCTACATAAATGTGATCAATTGTAAAACTTCAGTTTCTTGTACAGAATAGAGGAAGTTCACATCCATGACTACAAGTTATGTGAAAATTAATACATTTGTGAATCCTGTGTCTTTCACGTGTGAAATTCACATACGAGAACACAAATTTTGATGGTTAAATGGTTCTTGGAGCTTCTGAACTTCCTGCTTAATTTCTGAAAAATAGAGACCAGACAATATAAATGCACACCATAAACGGCAAGATATCTGACTTCTTTTGTATCTGCAATTATCCATACAATAATAAATTATTAAAACAACTGAATGCATGTGAAAGCAAATTTACAGTTTACAAGCAGCACTTGCTCAAACCCAGAGATCTTTCAAGATGCTCCTCTGATGTGATCAACTAGAAGTAATAATGGCTTTGCTTTAGATTTAATGGACTTTATATTCTATATATATATATATATATATATATATATATATATATATATATATATATATATATATATATATATATATATAACTGCTTAGAGCGATGATATATATATATATATATATATATATATATATAACTGCTTAGAGCGATGAGCACTGCTTGATAGAAAATATTGCAAGGAATAAAGCCTAGTGGGAGACAGAGTTTGAAGGTGAAGTTCCCCCAAGGCCTACATAGCTGATTGAATATTACTGAGATACAATGGTTTCGGTCAGGAAAGTTTGTCCCCTAGCAGCATCATGATCTTTCTTGTCCACTGTTTGGAAAAAAAAACAGCAGAAATTGTCAATGAAATCTGTGCGGGACTTCTCAGAAAAAGGGGACCCATTCTAAAGTAAAAAGGTTCCAGTTTCATTTACACACACCTACGTACATATTTATATATAGAATTATATATAATTTTATTAATATATATAATTATATATATAATATATAAATATAATTTCTTCACAGATGCAATAACATTGCTCTTCATTTAGTTTAACTGGAGCGATGCATGTCTCTGCCATGAGTTTTAATCAAAGTTATTCTCTGATAATTCCATAAGGCACTGAAAAAATCCAGTTCCAATTCATTCCCAGTTAATTGTACAATCCTAGCTGATTGCAGCCCGGGATTAGGGTGCGGTGCCGGCTGGAGCTGATGTGTAGGGAGGAAGTGAAATGGGTAGCCGACCTCTCGTGAAAACGTGTCTCGTTGTTATTTTCAGGTAATTCTGGAAGTCTGGGGGAAAAAAAACACACAAATGGAAATCTGGATCAGGTAGTGAATGCTAAATGTTCTAAAAAAGCAAGATCTTCCCAACAGAGACTGCACCATATAAATGTCCACTTTTAAGTTTGTTTGACTACCTGCATTTCTTTATATGTGCTAATGAAGGTTAACCCTTAGAAGAGCATTTTTTTATGCTTTAGAATTTGTTCTAATAAATTGTCTTTATAACAGTTTTTTTTATTTTGTGGCGATGCTTGATATCATTTTTAGTACTACTACTTTTTTTACTATTTTTAACAGTTTTTTTTATTACATTGCACAATAATTGTACAACAATCCTGAAATTGTAAAAAAATGACAATTCCGGGAAGTACATTTTAAGATTTTTTTTTTACATTTGATAAAAAATCAACACTCAAAGAGTGTTGAGGCAAAATAAAATGTCATAAATCCCAACAAACGGCAAAGACAAGGTCAAAACAATGTAAAAAATATGTACAAAAAAACAGGCGAAACTTTCCTATACCAGTATTATGAAAAAAACAAAAAAAAAAACAAACACAAGCCATATCATGGTTGTTGTACTTCCCGAGGTATTCCCTCTTTCCGCCACTAGAAAGCGCTGATGGCACTGTGTTAGAGTATATTGCACCTTTTTAAAAGACTATCACACATTTTCTCACAATTTAATTTGAATTACCTTGCAAATTATGTCATAAGTCATGTAATGCTTGTTTAAAACTCTAAATATCATAAATAAAATCTGTTTGAAACTTACACATTATATTTGAAATCAAAATTATACAATAGCTGAGTTGCGTCATTCCTACTTAATTCAAAACTGATGCTGTGACTGGCAAACGCATTAATGCATGCAGAAGGGTTGACATATTGGTAGAGAAATGAAAATTGAAACCTGTACACAAATGTTCATACTAAATGGTTGCCAACCTCATAGAAAGTTGCTACAGGCTGCTTAAAAACACTACATGAATTACATACGTGAATAAGATTATTTTGAATGTGCTTAATTAAACGACATAGCACAGAGTGTACATACAATATATGCATAACGTAATTACCATAATTACTTGACAACATAAGTAATCAAAACAGTAACTTGATTAATTTTAAAAGGAGTAATCAGTAATTTAATTACATGTACATTTCTGAAGTACCTTGCCCAACACTCAGCAATAGAACTTCAAGTTCAGTCAATTATTTTATTATTTGCACACATTTCAATGCATGTTTTATCTTAATTTTAATTATCATTCAGTTCAACCAAATGGGTTTCTCTTGGTGGCAAAAGTACTAAAGCATGGAATCATTACTGTTATTTACCTTTTTTCGATGGCTACCAATAGAGCAATCTGTGTTTTTCTTATGTTAAAAGAATGAAAGAAATCATTATCAATTTAAATTTTAAATGGCACTGATTAATGGGAGCTGTTTTTATAATTGGTTAACAAGGTCTGGATTCTTAAGATATTTTCAGCTTGGCAGTGAGCCTCAAATGATGATTTAACATGTGTCAAAGTAAAGAAAACAAAATTACCATTAAATCTTAACGCTCTCGGTTCCATAGACGTTGTAGCCTTCTCTGTACGTGGCAAAGTTTTGGGTGCTGGCTGGTGGAGGTGGCTTATACTTTTGGGCATTCTTTTCAATTTTCAACCGTTTTGCTTCTGCCCTTGACTTGTAACAAAACTCTATCAAAGCCACCATCATCGCCAGTCCTAGTCCACCAACAAGAATGTAGAAGACGCCAGCAACATTGCTCAGGCTCAGTGCACTTGTCTTGTCCTAAGAGAAGTCAGAGGCTAGTTAGTATGGCCTGCAGTGGTAAACATTTCACAAAACAAAAGCTACAGGGACATCTACTCAAATGTTTTATCAACAGAGTATATAATCTACTATTACCAGAGCAGTCTTATTTAAAATAATCAAATAGTTCAATTAAGATGATTACATTAACAAATATGTGGATAAATAATCCTAGCGCTGTGTACAATAATGTGAAAAGGTCGAAAGAGATTTGAACAATAATTGGTGAATGTAGATGTTTTCTCTAACCTGATCTTCTCATTGGCTTCTTCATTAAATTGAGGAAGCTGGTCAGTTACATACAGGTCAAATCTCTGAGGTAAAACCCTTACTAAAAAAACTACACATCTTTTGTGCATTTTACCCTGAAATTCATATTTTGACATAATGTATGGGACTGTGCTTAATTTTAATGACATTTTAGGGAGGCTACTTTGTACTTTGTAATTAATCCAGATTTTAATACAGTATATAGTTTCCATCAGAGTGCGGATCGTATTATGTTAAAGGCTAAATGTTTGCATTTGAAATTAAAATTAGCTAAGCATTAGCTAGAGGATTACTGTTGTACTGTTATTCATTTCAAGTGAAATGTAAGACTTTATATTAGAAGGAGAGATATAAGGCATTAGAGGGAGTTTGTGCTGTTGCTCTGTGTTGGGTGGACAAACCTTTTTATTGCCTCTTTTCTCAAAAGCACATTGAAATTCGCAACGACCGAGCAGCAAATTCACAAAAGAGAAAAACTAACAAAACAAACCACTAAAAGGACAGCTTTTTCACATTTGTTCACTAAAGAGTTCATTTGAGCTTTTATTGCAGCTACAGGTCTTAAATTACAAAATTTCCCATCAGGCCAACAAGATTGTGAGTTCCTGGGTTTTAATTGTGATTTGGTCCAATGCGGGCTTCCAGCTGCTGGATTTTTATTTGTTGTCATTTTTATTTTTTAGCTTTAGTATCTGGATTAGTTTCCCTGCAATGGACTGGCAACCTGTCAAGGGTGTACCCCCGCCTCTCGTCCGATGTGAGCTGGAGATTGGCTGGAAATGAATGAATGAATTTCTAGATTACAGACAGCACCCAGGCTCTTCTAAGCTGGAGCCCTGCTGTTGTATTAACTGCACCCTCGGGACGTCTATGACCTTAGCTCTTTTGCTTCCACAACGTGTGTTTATCAGGAGCATTACGAGTGTACTCAGAATATTTGTGTGTCTACGCAATCATCACATCCCAGTATTTGTTTGCCGGTTTATGGTGTTTTGGAGAAGAGAGTGAGAAAAGTTTTCCATCCATCAGCATCATGGAGTATCATCTGAAGAGTTAAGAGTAATAGCACAAGACCCCTTTAATATGAGTGGAGGACTTATCTACGCCTGCTTATACCAGCTGATGAGGTTTTGATTTCAAAGCTCTACTCAATAATATCATTTTTAGTTGTACTTTTAAAACTAATGTATAAAGATATTTTAAGCTCTTGTATGCATGTATATAATATCGATACTATAGAAAAACTGTAGACACCACGGCATTGTTTTTTTTTTTTTATCTGTGGCCAAAACTCGAACACGAAATATTCACAGAGTTAAAATCATGACAGTTTCTTTAAATGAACAATATGTCAAAAATGCAATTTTCTGAATCAGTACAAAAGACCTGCAGCGACTGACCTTACTTCCCGAGTCCTTGGTTCCACATTCACCCTTATCGTACCACCATTTGTTTTTCAGCTTGGCTAAGATGCCTTGTTCACTGAGTTTCAATACTGCAAGGTTTACAGGAGTTCTTCACGTGGGAAATAACATAAATAACATTATATTATGTTATTTTATGTTATTCAATCGTAACTACGTCATACTTTACAAAGCGATAAAGCAGGGCTCCTGGCCAACATCAACAGACATGTGGCAGGCATTCTGACTAGTACCTTCCATTCACCAGGGCTAATCTAGTGTGCCAGGACCTACCCGTATCGCTTTGAGTAATCGGCATACACTGTTAAGAGAAGAACAGGCATGTGTATGAAGAGATTTTCTGTGCAGCTATAAAGCAGAAAAGTTTCTTGATTAATTTGATCATCTGAGAAATGGATCTCCGCTGGAACCCTCGGCCGACCGACAGACCATTGAAAATTACCAGTAGTATTTTGCTCAGGCTGAGGAGAGCTGACGTTAGGATTCTGTGAATGGATTAAAAGGTGGAGAGTACACAGAAACAAAAAAGAAGAAAAAAGAAAGAGAACACATAAATGTAAATGAGACTGCACACAAAATAGTGAAGGCATTTACCCAGTCTTTGTGTTATACCTGTGATATCAAGTTCTGTGCCCGCTGATCCTATTTTAAAAGACTTGCCTTGAACATCATGCTTCATGGACTTTACATAGAATAAGTAAATAAGATTTCCACTTTAATATCAACTCCAACAGATTACTTTTACATGTCTTGATTTTCTATGTCCTATAGGAGATTATAGGGGTTTGCTTAAAATTGGCTCATTTTGACGATGCTATGATTTCGGGATTCTCTCTTTTGTTCTTTTTCAATTGTTGGTTGTTCTGCTGCATCCAGACCCAATTGCAGAGGTTTCTAAACTACAGCATGTATTAAGAAATGGGAGAAGTGCTTAGGTTAGATTGCAAAGGTTGTAACCTGCCACTCTCATGTTTAGAGAAGGAAAAAAGAGGTTTTGCTCATTCTGAACAATCTTTGGAACAAATACAGTTTCAGGCATTAATTAATTAATTTTGTTTCAAATTACTTGTGTCTGGAAAACTTTAAACCACAAAGTAATCCTGTAAATCTGATGTGTATAATAAAGATCTAGGTTATCAGTGTGACACCTATTCCCATAAAAGAGGGAAAACACACAGAATGGGCTAAAATGACAGATTCTAATCTAGAAGCATCTAGAATCTGACTGAGGGAACGATACTTGAATTGAACCATCGTCTCTGTCTATTCTATAATAGGCCTTCATTGCATTCGCATACCACACTTACTTACCTGGGATTTGATTGCAAGGTACTAATACTTTCTAATATTTGAATTTAAGTTTAGAGCCCAACTAAGGGTTCCTTACATGATTAAGGACCACAGTCAACATATCCACATTTCCTCCACAATTACATTCCTCTAAACCTCGGTGTGGCATTCTAATCTGGTACTCCACTTTTGCCCTGGCCATTTTATTTTAGACTCAGTTCAGGAAGACATCACATGGATGACTGAAGGGTAATTCCCCGTCTCAAATTGGTGCTACATTCCACCATAATAGTAGTA
The DNA here is from genome assembly GCA_007224835.1 of Danionella cerebrum. Taxonomy (NCBI): domain Eukaryota; kingdom Metazoa; phylum Chordata; class Actinopteri; order Cypriniformes; family Danionidae; genus Danionella; species Danionella cerebrum. The sequence goes on from SRMA01025756.1 coordinate 788,041, forward strand.
ATACACATATTGCAATGATGCCATGTATGTAAACACCATTAGAATAGACCAGTAAAGTGCCAGCTAGTCAATGTATGGGAATTATACATGGCCCGACTTCTCAGGTTTGGTATGGGAGGCAGCATGAACTCTGAATGTAGAATTGTGCATTAAGTCTGGCACCTCAACTGTTCCCTCAAGCATTGTCACCTTCTGAGTACCACTGAGGAAACCAAGCAATTTCACATCCAGATTGCACATCAAAATTGGCTCATATCCAGCCAGCAGCTCAGTGAATGTCTAGCAGTGGAAACCACCTTATAAAAGCTTACAAGGAGCCACAAAACAATGTGCAATAATCCACATGAACATTACAGGTTTTTCTGGATTGTGAGAACCCCTTTGGTCTCAGAGGTCCCATTAGAGAATTAAATATTGCCTGGACAAGCTGACCGTTTTTGGAAAACTATTGCCAGCTCATGTCACATGCTGGTGGTACACCCGATATTTTACCAGGTAGACCTTCAAAGTAGGGGGAACAGCCTTAAATCTGGATGTTTGGGTACAAATGCCTGATATTTCATCCCTGAGTGACTAGTACCTCTCTTGGGAGAATTTTCTCTCAAGGCCAGAAAAGGTTTCACAAAGCTGCACATGTTTGCAAACCTGATCCTGTTGGGCCAATAAGGGACAAAGCTTCATGAAAAAAAGCTTCCTCCTAATCTTCCCTTATCTTTCACAGGGTCTGTGCAAGATGGTCTATTGAGGCAAATCTTGGTCAAGCTGTGTAGCAGTGCACCAATTCATCCAGAGGAGCTGAGACAGGGAGCAAAATAACTGGCTGTGGGTGCCGCCTGGTGATACACAGAGGAGCCACTGAGTATTCTTGAGCCATTTCCAAATCAGCCGATTTGTGAGAGAATAACGTTTCAAAAGTATCGCTTAAAGTCTCTGTCACAAGAATGTATCGGCTGCCTGATTCAAATCCTGTGGATATGAATGGTCTTTAAGGAGCTACCCCTCCATTGGATACAATGCTGAGCAAGTATAGACAAAGTATGACAAAACCCCTTTGATGACTAATGTAAGATACAATTACCATACTGATAGTTATGATCAGGAACACTGTGACAACTCGAGGAAATGCATGGGCTGATGCAAATATCTGGGACCCTGGCCTGAATCAAGGTTTCAGGGAGTAAAACAGCAAAGAGAAGCACACGCAGTTGTTATATTGGTCTCATATGAAATAACCCTAATTTCTGTGCAATTGCAGATGCTATATGTAGGTGCTACAAAAATCACAGGCTAACTTTGCTGAGGCAGTCTACCAATAATCAGTTGAAATCTACAAACAGACATGCCCTAGTACTTTTCACGATAGACTTGTAACCCTAAACAGCCAAGATCTATCAACATCTTGGCCCTGTGCGGGATCAAGAGCAGGCCACGACAATGGGACAATCTATCTGTCTGAGTGTTGCTATATTGACTGGAAGTTTGAGAAGCTAATGATTCAAAATACCAAGATCCAAGATAATTAGGAACTTTGGCTTAAACAATGGTGTAACCACAGCTTTCAGAAGAAAGGTTGCGATATTCAATCACTACATAAGCAATTCACGCAAACCTTGTAATATGTACACTCTTGTGGCAAACTGGATTACATTACTCTGCCAGTAGGACCCTGTCAAAGTGCTGGGAAGATGTACACTAGATGGTTTGGATTGTAAGGCCATGTATTTGTGGACTTATTTGGTGCCCAGGGAGAATCACAAGGATATGATAGTCTCCCCATCTTTCGACCACAGTCTGTAGGCACTGCCACACAGTGCAGATTCACCTGTGAAATGGTGCTAAGAGCTACATCTGCTTTGTAATCGATGGCATTTTAATTACTGTAGTGTTCACTAAACCTTTTCTCTATAGCGAGGACAAGTTTGAGACCTCGATTTCTAGAGCTTATCCTGTGCATGGATTACGTAGATATCGTCATCATGGCACCAGAGAGCAATAGCAAGCTCCTACCAGAGAGATCTTTATCATTGTACAGTATTTCTAAAACTAAATTATCTATTATCTATTATCTATACTAAAATTTTCATCACTGTGGATGTGAATGGGGAATGAATGTAGATTTGCGATGAATGGGTGATAACCTAAATAGAAATACTCTAATGCTAACACAGAGATGTGCTGTAAATATTGCAGACCTCAAAATAAATGTTTCAATAGGACTTCAAAAATTGATGGAGAGATTATTTGGGAAAAGGCAATAAAGCAACCATGACCATGAAATAAACTCACCTTTCTGTTATTCAACTCCCTGATGAGTTGTCCTAAAAAAATTAGTCGATTGCAACTAGATTCATCACATTTTTGGAGTCCCGTTGAAACTAATAATTGATTTTATTCATTTCAGTAAAATCAGCTATACAATTTGTGAAAATTTGCAGCACATATCTATATTTGGTTGTGTTGGGGTATATTTTGTTTTTAGTGCTTAAGTTTGTTGGAGATTGTTAAGATTTTTCTTAAATTGTAAAAATACTAGAATGCTGCACTGACAAACTATATTGACAAAAGTATTGGCTCATTGCTTTAGTCAAAAAATTCATTCAAGTGTTCTGAAACATTTAGTTAGGGGCCAGTCCCATAACATAACCCCCAGCTCACGCACACCAACTTCAGGCTGGTAACTACCAAACAAAGACTCAGTCTTCTAGTGAAAGCATTCACCTATTTGCAATACACTTGGTAATGTATAATGTGCATGCAGCTGCTCAAACATAGAAAGTCATTCTGTGAAGTTCTCTTGAACTGGTCTGACTACATGAGATTTGTAAGTCTGTAACTATGGAATTCCAAAAGTTAGCAACCTCTTGTGCACTCTGCCCCTCAGCATTTTAAGTGGCCTGCAACCTCATGCCTGATTTTCTGTCATTCCTAATGACTTCCTCTTTGTTTAAAAAGTATAGACAGCTGTCTGTGGAATATTTAGTAGTGAGAAATGTCCACGACTGGACTCTTAATTCCTGATTCAAATCCAGAGAAGGGTCCATTTTTTCATTGTATCCACGTGGATCATGGTAGTGATCAGAAGATGTCAAATACGTTTTTTGAATAAGAATACTTTTGTCAATAGAGCATGGAGTCTATACAACTAACAAAGGCACTGTGTTTGTATTATTTATGCCAAACCCCTACCTGTCCATATATGACACAATGCTAATGTTAGTTTTTCAGACATTAATGGTGAAATGTAAAAAAAAAAACTGATGATTTGTCCTTGAGGCTACTTTTAAAGGACAGCTGCCTAGCAGATTGCAAATTGAGAAAACAACCAGGAGTCTCTCTTTACTGTCCGCTAGCCAGATGTTCTTGTCTTTTTCCAAAAGCACTCACATTTCTAAACCACCACAGCAGCAATGACCACTAAATGAACCTCAATTAGGATTTTTCTACACTTTGCCACTATCCATTTCCTGAGTTGACATTTTGTGAATAGTGACCTCCTCAGTAGGACAAAATCTTACTGGTCATGTTCGCTACTCCATTAGCCAAGTAAGGGTTCTGGTTTAACTCTCAGATGACGCATAATGCAGTGTCACTGAGAGGATGCACTTTTCTTTGTGATTAGATTGGCTCAGTTCAAGAATAACAGGCTTGCCGATTACTCTGTACTATGGTACCCGATTTCGGTGACATTGAGGCTGACCTTGGAGTCACCTCCCCCGCTGCCGCACTCTCCCTTGTCGTACCACCATTTGTTTTTCAATTTGTCCAACAGGCCTTGCTCATTCAGTTTTAAAACTGCCAGGTTAACAGCATTTCTTGAAACAATAAAACATAACTTGTAAGAAAATGCACAGGTCTGTGAGCAATCTACTGCATTAGCATAGTAGTAGTAATGGTAACATTGCCGAATATTGTGACCTACTACTACTGGGAGTCAATTATAGCAGTGCTTGTTATGGCATTATTGGTTAAGAATTTCATGGATATGCAAATAAGAGAAGCTTAGAGCAAAGAAAGTGTTAAATATTCAAGGTGGCATGAAGGGTTATGCTGTTTAAACTGAAGTGTGCGGGATGGGGACGTTGTCATTGAGAAGAAAAACAACAACAAACATCATGCAATTAACAGTCGTCACAAGTGACAGCACAGCTTTTAGAAGCTAAATTGAAAAACTACTGAACTGTTAAATTAAAAGTGACAACACAGTAGTCAGGAAGGAGAGCCACATGAGACAAGTAGAGACATATCAAAGGGGAAAACACATAACAGAGACGGGAAAGGACACAGACAAAATAATGTGAAATGATTGTTAGAGTTAGCCACTGAGAGGCCTCAAAATGCTAAAACTCTCTTTGAACTGGAAAAGAAGACAAACATTTAAAGAGGAGAGAACTGATCAGAAGCATCATTGTGAATCAGATAACATTCAGAATGCATTGTACCATTACCTCTTTGTCATAATGAAAGGGTTTTGGGAAGGGAAGGGAAGGAGGGGAGAAAAATCACAACACAGGACATCAGGGTAGGTGGAATACTATAACAACATGGAGAATATTGTTATATTATTCCACCCACCTTAATGCTGAGCCTTTGGGGGTCGCCACACCATAGCCCTTAGAGTCCAGATTGCCGCCCACTTTCATGGTGTCGCAGGGCTTCCTCTGCTCAATGTATTCATTCATGGTGGATTCCAGAAGAAAAGCGAATTTGCCCTTCGACTTTCGTACCCGCGCCACCCCATCCGGTGTGGTCTTGGCGAAGACAGAGGGCTCAGCTGATTTCATGTATGACCACATTTTTTCATAAACTGCTATTTTTGAACGCTGTGCAAAAGAAAAGAAACAATGAGGCAAAAAAAATGTGTGAATTCAACACGAGTGAAGCAGACAGTGAAACATACATGTAAGTTCACAATAAATAAAACAAATAAAATTGGTCTCCAACCACCCGTTCTCCCATCAGGCATTATGGCAATATTTCTTTCTTGTTTAAAAAGTCTCCCTACTCAAACTAAAGCTTCTACTATTGGTCATAGTGAGTGGTCAGATGCCTTTCTTATGACCCTTTCATGACCTACTGTCCATCCCTGCGCTGGAGGGGGTTTGAACCATTTCTGAATTGATGGTGTCTGATGATTTACTCTGTTGATTTATTGACTTTAAAGATATTGACTATGTGATGGATGATCAACAAGTTTATCTATAAAGTCTCTCATGGCTTTTAATTGTCGGCTACATGGAGCGGAAGATCAATTGAGTGCCCCTGTGAAAAGCCAAGAAGGTTTTGTTGCCTTGAACAGCCTCCTCAGCATCAAGTGAAGTTGACTCTGCCCGGCATGTCATGGCAACCTTGCAGGTTTTTAACGGAAACACATTGAAAGAAAGCATAGTTGCAAACAGGGGATAAAACAAAACCTTCATGTACCTTCTGATGTGAAACCTAGAGGTAGTACCAGGTCACAATGGCTGCCCAAAGTGGACTCTGTTTCCTTTACCCTGCAAACAACCTTAGTGGTTGGCTCTTTTGTTTCTTTGCTAATGTGCAAATCTTCCTTCTTCTGCAACTCCTTATTCTGAGGGTATAAGAATAGCAGGACTGCCTGCCTACTACATCTGTACCAGCCAAATATACTTTGCAGGTCCAGATAACGAACTTTTAAATGTTGTACAAAAATATCCATATATCTCACCCAAATGCCAGATCGCTAAGATAAATCATATTTTAAGAACATCTTGTATTGCATATATTTAGTGAAAAGGCTTACTCACCCTAAAAAACTCTTTGGTTGATCCTGAATCAAGGGTTCCATACGCAATCTCTGTTTGTTTGGCTAGATCTTCAGCACTCTCTATAGGAGAGACCATTCTCTCGACTGTGAGGAAAGCAGCCAGGTTAGCTGTGTAAGATGAAATTATGATGAGGGTGAAGAACCACCAGACGCCTCCTACTATTCTGCCCGATAAGGACCTGAGAAAAAAAAAATAATAATAATCCAGTATCGGAATAGTGAAATGTCACATTGCATTAATCAGTTTAACATACTTATTTGTAAAGCATTTTTTAAAGAGCAGTCTTAGTGTATTGTTAGAGAGTGAACTTAGGCTGACTGAAAAAATAAAGGATTCCTTCTTCTAGTTATGTCTGCTGACACGGGTGCCCTGGAACTATTATTCTATTCGTTTGAGTAGCACCTAAGGTATGCCCAGGCACATTTGGCCTAATAAAGTATGTATGATGATGTCTAAATGACTATAATGTCTGTGATGTAGCTGGGGGTCATGCTATGTGGGGCTCAAAATGTCTACAACTGTAAACTAAATCCTTTAATACACAGGCAGTTAGTGAAGGTTGGCCAAGATGTGAGTTATTTGACAGCTCCTCTTAATCTGACATTCTACACCACTTGTATTCTTGCAAATAGTGTTATTTTATTGCCAAGCTGAAGATTTTTACATCTATTCATCAGCTCCAAGACCCTCCAATTGGTTCCTCCATATTCGCCTCCAAAATGCAAACTTCCATGTGCATTCACATTCTCTCCAGAGTTTCTGCATGTTTAATAATCAAACTGAGAAAGTGGAGGGTACATTTTTGGGACCTGCTTTTGTGCACATGCACCATTTCTAAATGACATCCATGGACAACAGACTGGCCTATTCAGCAAACTCTCCGGCTTTCAACACACATTACTGTAATAGCTGCTGTATGTGGTTTTGCAATAGCTTGCTGAAATGTTCAAGGCCTTCACTAAAAAAAGTCTAAAATCGTTTTATACCATTCAGCATTCATAGTGCATTCCAAAACATTTCCACAGCAAAAAAGTGCATTTTAAATAAAAGCTAGGTCACCCAGTTTCTCTTGAACCACATTCACATATGGCACCTTTTTTGCATGATAGCAGTTCAATTGGCATTTGCAGATGGCGTGGCAGATTGGATTTACTGACAGTTAAGTATATCTGGGCCCATTTAGTAAAGTTAACGACAAAATCATGTCGACGAGTGCCTGAAGGCCAAAGGTGTATATCAAAGGTACATAAGGGGATTCCATGCACATAGAAATGTGTTAAGAAAGTTAAGTTAGTGACAGCACAGTTGATATATGTATAATTATAACAAAATGTTGTTTAACACTTTGTATTAAAAGTATTAAATATGCATCAAGTTTCACAGCTTAATGGGGAATAGTGGGCTATTTCTTTGGTACAGCTGGCATTTGTTTGCTGGCATACCATAAACTCCCATTAAAAGGCTTGAGAAGTAAGAGAGGTTGACATTTTTGTGTCATTTTTGGTGAGCAAAATGACATCCATAATTGATCCATGTTTTTGTAGCTAATCACAAAGCAGACCTTAACTTAATTAGCTGCTGACCTAATTAGCTAGACCTCAACTTATTAGTTGCTGTTCTGTCTATCTCAGGGGTGTCACCCGGACATCCCAAGGACTGGTCATCTCAAAGGCAAATGTGGCCCATGGAGTTATTTTGAAAAATGTCAAAATAAACAAGACTTACATAGGCTATAGGACAGACGCATGCCCCCAACCCCCACACACGATATGACTAATAAAAACTCTATACATTGTTCCCACAGGCGCGTATGATTCAGATGTCCTCCCTAGCAATGCCATCTACTCAGGCTTGCTTTCCAGGATACTTATTACATGCTGCTTTTTATTAATGTCTCTTTTTGAATATTCTCGGATACATCTGTTGTCTCGGATACATGCGATGAATGTGGTGGTCATAACGGTGGTACATAAAGTTCATAATAAACACTGATCTGTGCTTGAATTGAAGGTGAACTGCCGTCTTCTTCAAAAAAAGAATTTTTGTTATATTTGAGAAATCCGTTTAAAAATTGTTTTTTTAGATAAAATGATCATTAAGAGCTATTCAGACCTATTCACACACACATTTATATTAAATGATATGATTGAGTTGCTGCATTCAAGAGTGAGGGTTACTAACCTTGGAGAGATGTCACAGCCTTGCTGCATGAAGGCCCCAAGAGAGAACCAAAGGCTGTTAAAAATCCCAAAGTCATTAGGCGGGTCTGGAGGGGTCTGGGGGTCTTTGACTTCATCACTATCATCCAGGTGCCACTCATAGGGGCTGAAGCGGCTCACAAGAAAAAGTACTACGCTGACCCCGATGTAGGCGAAAACGATACACATCCAAATCTCATACGCCAGAGGGTCCAAAAACGAGAACACACCAGGTTTAGACTTCTGAGGTTTCTTAATCATAATGGAGATGCCCAAACTCATGAAGGGCTTAGAAAAGTCAATGACTTCTTCTCGGACAAGTGTTATTGTTAGTGGCGCGACAGCTATGTCTGCTCTCTGAAAGGTGACAAGAAAAAAAAAAGAGTTCATTCAGAACAATTAGCCATCCATATGAACAAAAAATACACAATTTAATGAAATTATAGTTCCACATACTTCTGTAACAGATGCAGTTTACATTGCTCAAGTGCTAAAACTACAACACGTCCTGTAATGTATACCCAAAGTCATTTTTAAAACTTTTTTAAATGTAACATGTCTTCTTCCTTTACATTGAATATAAGAGTAAATTTTTAGCTTGGCCTTAAAATCACTTGTGTTTATGCTTGGATGTGTCTGCCGAGCTATCACCTTATGCTAGGCAAACTAAGCAACTGTTTATTTAAATTATTTTTATTTTATCTGTTTTTTTATTAGTAATATATTTTTTTCTTTTTTTAATGTATTTGTAATTTATTTTTTTTACTTATTTTTTTTATCTTTAATCTATAGAGCTGCTTGGTTTATGCCTGTCAAAAGCCATAAAGTACCTAAAAAGGAAAAAATACTAACAGTGTTTTCCCAAAGGGTGCTGATGACTATCAATGTCACTTATTGGTCCCCTGAAAGAGCTGCGTAGGAGGCTTAAACTTAGAGAGGGGCAGCCAAACTCTGCAACCAAGGTCAGGTTGAGAAAGACAGCCACTTGTCATTGCATGATTGGTCACAGCAACAAGATACTTGTACTGCATCAGCAATGTCTCTCATAGACAAACTTTATGCTGTTTAAACTCTTAAAAAAATATAAAGTAATGGACAACGTAGAGGGTCAAAGATGCAGTTGTCGAAGGAAACTTGTATTGCAGCAGATGCATATCAGGTTAATTATCCTTTGGAAATGGGTCAGAACAGGCAGAAACTAAAGGGACCCATGTACACGCATTTACTGTCTGGAGAAGTCAACCATAAAATGCTGATAAATACAGGCAAATGTTTATCCATCATGCGATGCCATCAGGTTTTTTTATTGACCCCATATTTTAATGGCTAGACAATCCATGACAGTTTTTTATTTTCAAAGACAATGAAATCACAGAATGAAGAATGCAACTTCAATAAGATTTGTTTTTAATGAGAGCACAGCCAAAAAGCTCAAATGACATGAGAGAAAAGCCTAATTTTCTCCCAGGTTCACTCTTTTATTTCTCTCTTTTTATCCATCTACCTCAATTTGTGAGAAATACCCAGAGCTAGCACAAGCAGATCAGCTTTTCTCTCTGGTTGATGTTGAGGCGACTGGACAGATTGGAGGTAGCCTAACATTCATGCTTTTTGTAAATGGTCTTTCTTCTTGAATGTCATCATTGGGACAATGTTACATTTTTTGAGGACATTTGGAAAAGGTGTTTTGTGATCTAGCAGCACTCTGATAAACCAAACCAATGCATGCTGGGAAGGACAATTACATAGGTTCATATTATTTCTACATGCTGTTTACCATGAAAGCATGAGCGAAAGACAATTCACTGACCCCTCAACACATCCTTTAATAAATTAAAATCTAAAACAGTCAAATATAAGAGTTGAAAACAGATGTTCTACTCACCCCATAGACCAATTCACCCACCATCCCATTCCAAGTCTTAGTTTCAGGGTCACGTGCACCATACTTTCCATCCATGACTATAGAGAGTCTGTACTTAATTCCAACATGTTTGGCAATCTCAGAAGCTAAATCCACACAGTAGCCCTCATACTTCTCATTTCCTTCCAGATGCATGTGGTTTTTCTTGAACATCACATATGGCGCTTCCTGGTAATAAAGAAAACACTCATTTATTACAACCTACAATCACTTGCTTTGCCTTTCAGGTGTCACAAGCACAAGAGCCCAACGTCAACTTGTCTGTCACAGGTATCCAAGCATGCAAGTATTCTCTGATGCGGCATTCATACCAATATAAGCTACTGAACTGGAACACATTCAAGTGTCAGGCAGGGGATTTCAGGACTTGGATGCGCATGCGGCTGTAATCAGACTAGCTTTGTGAACTGCCCAGCTCCTTCTGAGCCCCTTTTTGCACCTGGCATTAACATGCATCTCGGGTGAATGAGTCAGAAGTGGTCAGCTCAGGCTCTGTTATGTATATAGAGTGATATCCACAGTTGTGTCTTCATTGTTTTTGATGAAAACTGTCTTGCCTTCCAATGGTCAGCAAAAAGCTTCATTCTCTCCGCACAAATCTGTTATGACCATCAATGATTTTTGCCTTAATCTTTTGTTGAAATAGTTTTCAGAAAATACGAGGATTTGGTTAAAGTAATCCAATGTAAACATGTGGAGATTGGTTACCCAGCAAGGAGGTAACCAAAGAAATTGAATAAAATTACAGAATAAAGTATCGGTGAATGAAAAACTCATGTATTAGGTGATAAGTCACCAAACTGAGATTAATTTTAGGTACATTAAGCTTGTTTGAAACCTAATAGTTGTATAATTCCATAATTGTAGAAATTACCATTATACTTATTTTACCATTATCGTTGTTTAAAAATCGGTATAGTAATATTCATCTTACATTTACATTTATCACTACAAATACTACTTTACTCAACATTGCACATCAAAATTTGTTTAATCCATGATCCTCGATGCATGACTGTTGCTGTGAGGCATGTATTTGTGCATTCTGTACAAAATGTGTCTCCACTGACCACTTTTGATTTATAACCTACATCACATGCATCCCTGACCACCAGCCTTGGTTTATTAGCTTTAAGTACTGCCCTCTTGTGATCAATGGGAGGGTGTTAGAGCATGAAGCAGAACTGGAGACAAATAAATATGGCATTGATTCTTCTCTCTTTTGCTCACATACTGGAAAATTCTGTGGTGGTACATTCCAAGGGTGTGAGAGATACATTGAGAATGTCTATGTTGAGAGTAGGAACATACAGTATGACAAGGAATAGGACTCATCAAATAAATAGCCATTTGGACACATTGTGCATATATTTCATATGAGCCAGAAGTGATAATGAAATACAAACATACCCCCCTCCCCCCATTATGAAAGCTACTACATTTTTGATTCAAGCTTGAGTTACATCTCATGTCAAGGTGATGCCAACTTCCTGGTTTAGCCAATGAAAAAGTGAAATATAATGAATGTCAAAAAGATTTTTTTAATCATGCATATCATTTATTTAATATGATACCACTAATCTGTCAATATCTTGACCGACTAAAAAAATAGATGACCATTGACTGTGCTCAGTTTTTGTTCTGGCTCATATGCCAATGTCCATTTTTCTTGATGAGCGTGAAAAGTCTTACCTACAAATGTCTAATTTCATGATGTCAATGCAAAATCATCATACCTAATGCCGTTATTGTGATGTCACTGCTATGACAGGCCACTGATTTAAGAAAAATCAAAACTGCTTTGGCACCCACACGAATACAGTTGAAACACTCATATGCCATTCACTTCATTTGACCGTTTCGACATGTAATGAGTGGATGGAAAGCAACACAAAAGAAATGTACTTCTACCCGCCCTGGACAGAATGTATCTAGGAGTCAACACCATGACCCTGATGGGCAGAATATGATACAGTTAAAACATCACGGTGTGTGTACCATAATAGTAGTGACCACAATTGTTCGGTTTTCCACTGAGGAGGAATCGTTGGTGAATTGCTGATCCAGCATATTAACAAAGCGCTCAAACTCATTCCAGTAACCAATCTGGAAAAGGAAAACATTCATGTTATTATCAGGCAGTTATTATCAACATTAACTAAAAACAACACATATTGTCTTGCTATAAATGATTTGTTTTGTGTGCAATTCTGCTCGGCTTTGATATGTTTACTGCTTTCATTCTGTAGCAATAGTGAACTGTCTTCTCTTCCCTCCTTCAAGGAACGATGCGTTACTCTTGTGACCAAGACATTCCATTTCAGTCAGTCAATTCGCCATTATCTTGAATAACCGACTTAATGTAGGTGAGCAATTAAGGCCTATTTAATCTTCAAAGGCCCTCATTCTGCCCCAGGTGGACGTTTTATCGGAGAAAACGTTTTCAGTTAATTCCTGGTATAAGCATGATATTAAAATTGGAAACAGGATACCCTTTCTGTTGCTGCATCAGTAGAAATGCTCTGTGCAGTAAGGGATGCTACCCCAAAAGGGATACACATCTCTGGGCACAGCTCTGTCCGAGTAAATGAAGACAAGAAAGGACAAAACCAACAGTTGGTCCATTCAACCATGCACTGAAGGGATGGAAGGCATTCCTCCTTCAAGCCTTACACCCCTTTGAGTTATTCGCTTAATTGGATTGAAGAGGAGACAGAATCTATGAAAATGTCATGAAAGAAAGTATGTCCACAAAGCATTCTCGGTGGCCTAGGATAAGGACCTTCTCTTGTCCATCATGGGCATGCACAGAATCTGTGCATGGAGACTCTTCCTTAGCCAGTTCTATATCAATATTTACATCCCAAGAGAAGCCAACGACAGGTAATTAAGGGGGATGTAAATAGGTCCACTGAGCCATCCCATATCATTCCAGATCCCCTGGACTGCCACAAAATGTTTTATCTGGACAGGGCCTTGTAATGCCACATGAACACATGGCCTATACACCATGTTAATATTTAGCTTAAAACAACCTGAAGTGGTTTTACATGGAGAAGCCTGCATTTTACTAATACTGTTACTCTCCAGAGGCCTCTAAAAAGAAGGTCTCTCTTTAAAGGACTGCATGAAATTGCCCTTCTCTTGGGGTACCCATTACCCTTAATGCCTGACTCTCTGTGTCTGATCAATTGGGCTTGAGACAATAAGATCCTGTATCTGGAAACCTAGCTTCGAGCTGTAATCACTTCGATAAGCATTGTAAATCAGTATAAGGGTACACAGGCTTGCAATAGGCTTCCTCACTCAGGGCGAAGCCTTTATGGTGGGCATAGGTGTCAGGCATTTGCCTTAGAACTCGGATGTTGGTAGGAATGTGGGTACAATATTCTTAGAAAGCAGGACCAGTGTTCTTGTCAGGTGCAGTGCAGCAATCCTCATCTCTGTGATTTCTTGTATCGGGGTGCTAATTAACCAGTCTCCTATTGCCATTGGCACCATCAGTCATTGCAATTAGTGTACTCCTATTAAAACCTGATCATCCAATGATTTTCTCCGAGCTATCCCTCCAACCACCCAGACACCTCACTCAGGGGGTATAATTCAGAGATCTTCATCGATTCCTAAGGGGCTTTACACCTCATATAAATAGTTTAGTTTATTAATAGTTCACGTATATATTTCAATGCACTGGTCTGGAATACCGAGCCATAGCATGTATTACAGTCACTTACTTATCTATGGGTTTCCCATCAGGGCAGCCAAGGCTTCTCAAGCTTTGGACCAGATCCGTTCCCCAGACAAACAGAGGTATAAGTGCACAGCAACAGCCTGCTTCAATTAAGAAATGCCCCAACAAGAACTTAGCTGCTATGGCCCCAAGGAGAAAGAGGGGAGAGCAGCTTTCAAAAGGAGCTTAACTGACAATGCCAATAAATAACAAATCCAGATGCACACACTGCAAAGATTGTCTTTACCAAGATGATTAGTCATCTTTCTCATGAACACATAAAAATAAAAAGACATCTTCAACTAAGGCAAATCAGTGGTTCAATCTCCAGGAGAAACTGCACTGAAGTGCCATATTCAATTAGAGAAAAAGGAAATTCTTGCTTAGTAATGTGGATTTGTCAGCTGTGAAGCAAAACAAGAAATTCTTTCATCAGCACCTTGAATTTAAACCCTCAGTTGAAAAAGTGTGGTATACACAATTCAAATGTCAAAGTGACCGACTGAAAGGGAACTGCATGCATGTGTGTTGTGAACTGGTCAGCCCCGCTCCAGCTGCAAGCTATTTCCGCAAGCACTCTGGATGGACAAAAGGGCTTTGCTCATACACTGCTGACGCATATAGTGTGAATCTGGCCTGACAGCACACATCACAGCTGATTGACTCCTGTCAGTTGAAAAAACAGGGTGTACAGTTGTATGCTAGCTCATATTTTTACTCATGCACCAAACCCTTTCTTTTAATGAACATAGGAATGCAGGAAGTGTCACGCTCCATGAGAAGGTGAATTAAATTGAAGTATACCTTCAAAATCTAAGTTTTAGAGAAATAGCCTAGCAGGAGAATCAGAAGTGTGAGCTGATCCGGTATTGTTCATTGGTGATTTAATAGAGACCGATAATTAATAGTTGAATGCAAGCTGTGTTACTGTAATTTTTGGATACATGTGAGTGGAGATTTACAGTTTGGTTTGACATTTAGAAAATTCAGTCATAGAAGATCTACAAATGGCTACAGCAATCAGCACAGCCACAATAGATTTACACAAATGTATTTAAAAGTAAAGTAAACTAAATCACACACTTATCAAGTTTTTAAATATTGCAGATATTGGGAAGCAAGATAAAAATGAAAAAAAAAAAAAACATAAAACATAGTAACATTAACCCTTAGAAGTCCTGGCCTGTTTTAAGCATTTGTTACTATTTCTGCTCTTTCTCTAATAAATACCTTTGAAAATAATTTTTTTTGTGGCAATTCTTAATTTAGATTTCTTTAGTAAAAACCCAGCTCCTTAAGAAGGTTTTAAACATTACATGATAATTTAACAACAAATCTTAAATTGTACAAAAAAAATACTCAGAGGTAAATTTTATAATTTTTACTTCATAAATAAAAATAAACTCATAACACAAATCTAAAGTATTGAGACAAAATGAAAATTCAGAAATCCCCCCCCCCACTTCCAAAAAAGCAAAGACAAGGTCAAAACCATGTGAAAATTGTATACAAATAACCAGGCAAACCTTTCCTAAACCTTATAGACTGTACCAAGCACTTTTTATGCCAATACTTTTTTGTGCCAGAACTTTGAGAAACACAAGCCATGCCACAGGTATTGTACTTCGAAGGGTTATTCCCTCTGTTCACCACTAGATGGCACCATCTAGAATTGTATCATCATTGATTGAATGTATAATAACTCTTGTAGCATTCATTTAAAACTAAAAATATCAAAGCTTATAACCTTTTTTGAAACCTATACATTATATATGAAATATAGCTGGGTCGCGTCATTCCTACTTTATTTAAAACTGCGAGCAGAGACTTCTAAAGGTTACGATTTTCATTTCATTAGTGCTTGCAGATGAAAAGAACAAATATTTACAAGAAACGTGAGAGGAATATATATTACATGGAAAATTAGCAATTTTTTTTTAATTATCCAAGCAGATTGAGTTAACAAAATATATTCAGTTTGACCTCTCACGTTACCCAACTAATGGCAGACTTACTTTTCTTGGACTTAATGATTTCATTTCATAAACATCAACCGTGTAGTTCGATCTTCGGCCAAAGCTGTCAAACTGGATGTTGCCAGTCATCCCTTGAACCTGGACCTGCCAAGGAAACAAAATAAGGAATATACCAATTAAAAAAACGTCTATAAACTGGAATGCTTGGTAAGAAAGAACACATGGTAAATTGGGATATTTTACCATTTTGAGAGCACGTTCAATGTCAATGCCTTGGCTCCAAGGTACTGCAGGGTTGGCCAGACAATCACCTGCACTACCTCTTCTGGACACATCCACTCGTTGACGCCGCAGGTAACGAAACGCCTCCGCAATGACCAAGATAGCATCATATGATAGGGCTGACGTATACTGTACACAACAGTTAAACATCTGATTTGTCTTATAATCAGGTCTGAAGTACATCATGATTTTCGTTGGCATCTATGTATAGTACCAGTTAAATGTCTGGACATCTTCATTTCAGGCTGCAGAAGACTAAGATTCAGACGAAGTACACTAAAGATGTCCCAATAAGTCAGAATAAACCCTCACCCCCTCAAATTTGAGTCTTGGAGTAAACGTAAAGATCACTGATAAATACACCTTCTGATTGGTGGAAGAAATCTAGAAATATCACATTCAAATTGAAGTTTGAAAGACAGCTGGAGAGATTGAAAGAACATATGGCATGACGCTATACTTATGAGTGCCTATGAGGGCTCACAAAAGTGGTTCTCTAATAGTAATAAGATCGCAAGAAGGTCTCATTTAGAGAATATCTGTGCTCAGATCTTTTAAGGTTGACAGAACAAGGGGTAGAGGATATGGCAAAGGGATTATCTGTGAGTTACATTTTCCAGTTATCTATTTCTGGTATCAGACATTCATTATTCTTACTTGCAAAAAAGAATCTGAAAAGATAAGGTGGAGGTCTAATAAAAGCTGAATATATTCTACAATGCTTGGTGCTCTAAGATGGACAACCGATATCTTCATTATCCTGATGAAGTCATAAATTAGCAATATATTTAAAATGGTTTCTACATATGTTGAGTGGTGGTGACTCAAAGGTATGTAAAATAAGAATTTTAGAATTTAATTAGCATCTTAACATAAATGCATCTTTAAATCTTGATTAAGAAACTCAAGGAGTATATAAGAAAAGGAAGATGTCAAGCAATTCAGACCTTCAGAGGTGTATTTCTAGCCTCAGGGAATTCTCTTTCATCAAGACGCTCCCATCTCTGGAGAAACTGTTGTACAACCAAGTTTTCAGGGTTAATTATTTGGAAGCCGCTTATGTTTGCTCCACCAAGATAAACCTTCTCCAGACTGATATTGGTAAAACCCTGTGGAAAGAAGTGAATGCAAAAATAAGTGATAATGGATATTATCTAAAAACAAAAATAATGTTATATTTATTTTACAAATATTACTCATTTTGCTGTTTAGCTTTCTTGCATCAAACCTTTTAAAGTGATCTACCAGAAGCAAATTCCAAACTCGATCAGGCATTCTTACTAGGGTCCTCTGCTTTTTAAAAAGTCTGTTCTGCTTCATTTTATTTCTATACCTTAATCAACAAGAGTGATATATGATATATTTTTCTTACATTTCACTGCTTAAAGATTGCTCCTCACAAATCAGTTTTCATTAGCCACAATTCCATCCAAAGATACAGATTACATGTATTTAAATTAAAAGTGGAATATCGCCCAGAAAAAAAATGTGAATGTACACAAAAATAGGTGGATGGAAATGCAGATAATGGCACTGATTGGTTCTCTACATCAGTCATCAGTCCAGAACAAAAACACATCGCTATAACAGCCCCATCATGCAGATTTGCTCTATTTAACATCAGAAATATCAGACACCTCCTAGCAGAGCATTCAACTCAGCTTCTAGTTCAAGTACTGGTCTTCTCAAGACTGCCTTACAGAAATGCTCTCCTGGCTGAACATCCTTCCTGTGCAGACAGACTCCTTCAAACAATACAGAACTCAGTAGAACCCATGTCACTCCATGTCACTAGGAAGAACCCATGTCACTCCTGTCTTCATCTCTCTTCATTGGCTTCCCATTGCTGACCTTGACAAGTTTAAAAAATTTATGATTGCATACAGGAAAATCATTGGGGCAGCACCATCTTGCACTCCTAGTGTCTAGTGGTCTAGTAATACTGAAAAACTCTCACCAGAACTTTCATATTCACTGTTCCCAGCTGGTGGAATTCCTCCATAACATTTGGAGTCTCTCAAACCATTTAAAAAACAACTAAAAACTAAAACAAATAAACAAAACACCACTAAAGCAGTTTATTAATTCTTAATCAGCCGGAAATATCTTTATATCATATCTATTTAGGAAATATCTTTATATTTTGAGGATAAAACTCACCAGGTTGGCAAGAATGTAATGGTAGCCTCGACTGTTCTTTCCAAGTGCAACAACCTAAAGAAAAAAGTGATCAATCACAAGTTAAAATCATGGAAAACGGATGTGCAGTCTCTCTAATTACACTGTCTAAAGTTATGGCAAATGTTTACGACTAACTGTCGTTGATGGGGTTTACTAAAGTGTGCTTGCCAGCAGACTTGGGCATTGCCATTTATTATCCCGGGTGAGTGACAAGTCATGAATAATAGATTTTGAAAACCGCAAAGATAATTACTCACACATTTTTTATGTTGATCTGTATTATGAATAAATAACATCTTGTTTGTGAGTCTTGATTGATTATACAGGTACGACTGACTCATTATTGCAGTGCTTAATTTGTCCTGGAGCGCTCTGAAGGTGTTTTTTCCAGGGAGAGAAAATGTCATGAGTCGGGAATTTTTTTACCACTTTGCAAAATGTCTTGATCTCAACCATTTTTTGGAACACTGTTCCACATAATTGTGGCTTGTTTTAAGCACATTTTGTACTTTGGGTTTATAAGCGATTCTGTCTCATACACAGCAATGTATTGCGACGCAGGTGGAGGAGGACATATTTTGACAAAAATAGTATTGCAGCTTGTATGCTACGAAAATTAAAAAGTGGTGTTGTGTCTATCAAGAGCAGTGTATCAGTGAATCTGCAGCTGCTGTGTTGTGGCCATCCAGATCAACTGCTGATCTACAACATTTGGCTGTTTGGGTTCCGGCTGACCCACTGGTTGAAATAAAGAAAACTGTTTAAATCATCTCTATAATGTTTAACCAGAAAGCTAAAGCGAGCTAGCGTGTTTTTTTCTGTTTTTCTAAAAATCATACACGCTACAGCTTTGTCACATGATGGCTTTTAATCTTATTCCCTCTCTTTTATTTATTTTTGTCCATCAGAAATAGACAACCAAGCTTCACTTCAACTAGAAATAACACAGTTACAAAAAATATGTGAAATTAGATATTAAACACAGTTTATTTACAGAGTTTGACTGACAAAGTCCTGAAGCCAATCAAACAGGTCCCTGTCCCGACCTGAAAATTCCCTCCTTGAGACTTGCATTCTCATGTTGTCAGAGCAAAGCTTCATGGGTATTGAAGGGTAGAATACAGTGTAAAAGGACAAAACAAGCGGATCAATAAAAGGGTTTTCATGAAAAGAGTCAATGTTTATTTAGCAAAAACCTATGCACAACCCCACCGTAAGAATTTTAGTAACATGAAGAAGGATTTTTATCTCACTACCTTCTTTGAAGAATCAAGGCAAATGTTTTAAAAGGAGCACATGGAGCTATATTCCCTGGTGTTTTTTTCTTTTAAACATGAAACAAGCTAAACAGGTGTGCTCCCTGTGGAACAAAAACATGGCATAGACATGAAAGTAAAAATTCCCATTGACATACATAGTTCAGGGAGACCAAAAAAAAATCTAAATTTAAGGGTTCCTCTTAAAGATCAATGTATTTGAAGGATGCTCACTGCGGCTATAGTCTTGTTAACAATGCCCTTGACTTTTGGCCTCATCCGTGGCTTCATTTCCAGTCCTGTTCAATGACCAAACACTGCTGCAGGCTCCTCACACCTGACCGAGAGCTGGCAGAAGGACCAAGATTATGATTGAACTTCCCAGCTTGTGAACCAGCAGGACAACTGCCCAACCTTGATGTGAACACAGCCAGGGCCTAAATACATGATTCAAATCAAAGTTTCAGTCCAGAACCCATTTTTCTCACAGCGCAGTCCACAGAGAGCTTAACAAAAGAGCAGTACTTTGAATTCAAAGGTACAATATTTAAGATTTTGGCTCTAAATATCCAAGAAAACATTTGCACAGTTGTATCTATGGTTTTGGAATTGTGTATTTGCATTAGCTTAATAGTTCCCAAAGACTTGTGGATTGAAGAAAGTCACATTTTTAGGACTTTAAATTCAACTTTCAGAAAAGCAATACATTTAAAGATCATCTACATTCGTTAAACATCTGCATCTACACATATGCAATGAAGAATTTATTGGATGAGGGAAATTTAATTGAATCATAATGCATTCACTGCAGCTTGGAAATATCACAACATCAAACCATCAACATGGCTCTTATCCCAGATACAGAGTGTGTGGATGCCAAGTCGCTGACCTAATACAGGTTCCCTTTCAAATTACTCCCAGTAAGGGGCATGCTTCTACGTCTTTGTTCTCTCTCTCACAGGATGCCTATTTTAACATGGCAGTGCGTCTGGATATAAGTGTGCAACCTACCAGCATTCCATCCTTCAAACCTTATGTAAGTCTCATTACCTGTCGCATTACATAGCATAGGTGTTTGGATCATGCTTTATCCTGATGGCAGTGTTATCTCAAGCATGAGCTGATCAGATATAGATACAGGGTGCCAAAGCACCTCGGCCATGGGTTATTGATCAAAGAAAAATAATTTGTTCTCATTCATCTCTTGCTTGGTTTGGGTTGAAGTGTCTCAAGCAGAACCTACAATGTGTACAGAGGTTTGGCCTGACGTTAGCAGACAGATCCTGCATTCCTCTATACTGGAGATACACCTATAGTACAATCCAGGCACATAGTATGGATGACAGATACCCCAAAGACATGACTGGGGTGGGATGTGCAAAGGTCAGATGGTGGGAAGGTGTTCTGGGTAGTTAAGCATTTTGCTTTGACTGAGGGGACATTACATGTTGATCAGGATGGATTAAAATCCTATTTAATGAGCCACAAACATAATTATAATTTCACATGTGTATTTTTGTCCATCTGAGAGTGATGATTTCAGTCTTATTAAGATTACCCTTTTTAGTCTTTAGAGCAGGGGTTACCAACATGGTGTCTGAGGCAATAGTTCACCCACATGAACCCTGTGAATAGCCCTTGGGCCTTTTCTAAAAATATCTCACCAGCGCCTGTGACCTGCTTCTTATTTTTCATTGCTATTCTGATATAAATCACTTCTATTGGTGTGAACTTAAAAATTGCATTATTCAAATTCATAATTTAATATTTAAAAAATATATATATTATTATTTCATATTAGATTAGAGCTAGCTAGTCTCCATGGCAACAAGAAGATTCATGACGGCCGCTTCTGCCCACATCATATATTGATGGGCAGATTAACCTGCTTTTTTGATGTGTAACAAAAACAGTTTTTGTCTCGGGGTGGAATGATAACTTTAAATAAGCACACAATGAAGCAGAGCATTACAAACTGCCATTTCATTCCAGGCATGTTTCCTCAGTTCACTCTCAACTAAAAACGCTGTTGAATAATGAAGTTGACTTCTGACTCCTGATGCTGCAGGGATCTGAAAGCTAGCTTAAAAAGAAGTAAAGCTAGTTTATGGTTTGGCCACATTTTGCTTAAATTAGCAGCACATCAGCCCCTAAATAAATGGCTAAAAAATACTGCAAATTTGGCATAATTTCCTAAAATGGAGGTCCCGCACAGACATCTGATGTTGAGAGATATTTCAGCTTGTGTCAAGAAGATGTTATACCTTCAGTTAAAGCCAAGTTTGTGCAAACAGCAGTAATTAAATAATATTAATAATATAATTAATGAGCTAATGTGTGCTATTTCAGAAACGTGCATCAAACTGATAGCCCTCCAGATTATTTGCTACCCAAGAAGTACCTCTTCATGTTAAAATAGGTTGGTGGGTAAACCCCGGCTTTAGAGGATGATTTCCATTATGAAATACCATGGAGGTAAAGCAACATTCATTGTGGTCCTTGAGTGAAAACACATTATATTCACATAAGCGCAATCCACCAACAGTGCTGATGCATAGACATGGCTGGTTTGGTCCATGACAGTAGTTCTGTCAATATTAGTTTAAATCATTAGCCAATTGCCATCAAGAATTTCACTGAAATCTGGACAGAATTGTATGGAGCCTAATAATCTGAGTCTTCTGTGTTCACTGGCCAGCACTTCCCAGGAGGATAAACAATCCCTTCTGCTGTGGTAAACATTCAAGCTCCAGTGCTGTTGAATTATGACAGCACAGTCAATAGCAAGACCTAAAGCTGCACACTGCACAATACACACCAAGCATTGGTTTAGGTTAACAAAACTCTAAAATCTAGATCCAGATTGAAGGGAGGCAGATAGAACTTCAAAGTGACTTGACGTTTGTGATTTGTGATCTTTTGTCTTATGCCTAGTTTAATTGAGAATGTGTTGAGAACCATGCAAACCACTTGCAGATGTTTTGATTAATGAACAGGCTGCTTTTACTTAAATCCAGTGGTGTTACAGACTACTGAAATATTTAATAGTCTTGCCATTACTTGCCAAAAAAGTAAAGAAAGTAGAGTAAAAGTATCTGTTCTAAATATAACTCAAGAGTAGTGAGTATTATACTAACATTTTTCATCTTATATGCTACAAATTAAAAATGTTGCTTACATAAGAGCCATTATCTTAAGGGAGTTTCAAAGCAAGATAGAAACAGAAGAGAGGTAGAGAGAGAGAGAGAGGAAGAGAATAAAGAAACAGATAGAAAGAGCAAGAGGGTGAAAGATGGAAGAGGAGAGAAAAAAGAGGAAAGAGAAAATGGGAGAGCACAAAAGAAAAAAGACTGAAAGTAAGCATGAAGAGAAAGAGCAAAAAATAAAGGAGAGAAAGAGTCAAATAAAACAGAGATGGAGGATTCAAAAGAGAAAGTTTCTGAAAGAGAAAGAACGAGAGAACAAATGACAGAAATACAGGGGAATGAGATGGAAAGAGTGAAAGTAAAGAAAGAGAGAAAGAGAAAAATAGAGAGCAAAGAGAAAATAAGAGAAAGATATAGTGAAAGAGAAGGAGAAGAAAGAGAGGAGCAATACCAAAATAAAGAGAAAGAGAGAAAGAAAAAGTGGTAAAGAGAGTGAAAAACATTTTTCAATCTACTCACTATTAGAAAAACTACTCAATTACAGTAATTAGAGTATTTGTAATTAGTTACTTCACACCACTGATTCAATCTGAAAACTCCAAATAAAAGCTGTTTTGCATCATTATTTGCATCTGAAATTGAGATTCATCTTTGAATAAATATTAAGTGAATAGAGGTGTTTCTAAAAAAAATAAACATTTAAGAATACTTTCACAAATATAGAAGAGAAAACAGGTTGTAACTCACAGATCATGAGTTGGCTTTCCTTTTGAAAAGACACTAGCTCTGTTTATAAGTTATTTCAGTGTGTGGACATTCCTCTTTATAGTGGGGCAATAAAAGCTGTCACTATTATTTCTTGTGAAGCTTAACTTAGATTTTGAAATCCTCAGGAGGCTAGTTCCATGTTTGAGCAGAGAAAAGCCGTAGATAACAAAATTACAATGGTGAACAGAACTCTGTTAGCGGAACTACACTATAATAAACACATCAGAAAACAGGGCTTACTGGAGCTTATCTTACCTAGCTTCTTTTGAGAATAAATACATGATCCTTCAAATGCAAATACAATGGGTGAAAAATATATGATTAAAAAAAGATCATGCTTTTGCAAAATATATGTATTTATTTATACAGTGCTACCCTTAGATGCGAATGCTTCGAGTTACGAAATGTTCGAGGTACGAAAGGTCTCGCGTGAAAAATACGAAGAAATGCAAGTAGTCCTGCTCTGTTATCCGCTTGTGAAGTCTGACGTCGCGCAGCGTTTCGGGATCCTGGCACTCCATTCACCCATTGCAGAAAGTATGCTTTAAGGGGCTGATACGTTACGAACACTTTAAATCAGTTTTAAATCAAGCGAAACATTATGTATAGATTACCAATAATGTACTATAACAAATGTTAGAGTCAAGGTGTCGTAAAAGAAATATCGTTTATAACGTGGAAAGTGCTGTTCTGTAGCACAAGTTAGAGAAACCCAATGACACGCTATCTCCATCTGTCTGCGCTTGTGCTTAAAACCGTGTCGGGGATTCTCGAGTTTGGAGGACAACTAACTCCAACACATAAGATAAGCAATTTCTAAACCCATTTTTGACTAGCAAACCCACAAGTCATTGCATTCTCTGGTAATGCTAATAAAGGCTATCAATGAAGCTCCATTGCATGTATTAATGTATTTTTGTATTAATACCATTGTTGTAACCAATAATGGCATTAATGTAACCATTGTTGGGGTTGCCACCGCAGTGAACAGTGTTCTGCCAGTGTTCACTCTTCATTATTTTTGGAGCAGTGAAGTTACTTTCACTGATGAACGTGTTTTTCTAAAACAAGTTGTGAAAGAAGCTCATTGTCAGCACCTTTATTAAAACTCAATTTCACAGATTGCTGCAAGGAAGACGATGTAAGATTCCGATGAAATCATGTGAACAGATCCAATCATATGATTGAGTTGGAACATACCTATTACAAACAGGAGTCTTTCAAAAATGTACAATGTTTAAAAGGCAGACCATCTGAAATACCTGAAAAGCATCCCTCTATTGTGAAAAGCAACTTGCCTACATTAGATCTAAACAAAATGATTCGAATTACAATTTCAAACATGTGAAAAAGCTATTTGTTATCTGAGTAGCAAATAACCTTTAAAGGTAAATTAATATATGTATGTATATGTAAATACAAGCATGACTTTTAAGAGAAAAAGCAGACAGGTGATAATGTCTGACACTTTACCTGCTCCAAGATGACATTGATTCTGTCCACTTCACAGTCAATGAGGTAACGCTTTTCCTGTCTTCGGTCCATTTCCTCAATGATGCGCCTAAACTCTTGGGGGTCTGTTATACTCCCCACTGATCGTGCTGTAACTTGCCAGTTGTTTGCCACTGCAGCCTCCATAATGGCTTGAAGAATAGAAAATCCTATCAAAAAAAAAAACTTTCTTTGTTAGCTCACCCCCAGAAATGAACATAATAGCAACATGTTGTCACATAAATAAATTCAAATGCTGCATTCAGAACAAAAAAGATCTGAGTTTGTTATACAGCATTAAACTAGTCGATTTAACACTGATTGTGGTCATATAGAGGATTAGCACAAAATCACATATTGTTAAGTAATGCTGTTTTCTGGTTGGATCGAAGAGGAAATGTATAAAAGACTGGCAGTTTCTCTTCTCTGGTCATATTTCCAGAAATGCAATTTCAAGATATTGCTCAAATCAAATTTTTGTCTGACATACCAAACATTTCTTTTTGTCATGCTTAATAAGTTTATGAGTGCTGACTCATTCATTTTCTCACAGCTCAGTTCTTTGAGTTATGAAGGCTTTGCAAAATTGTCAGAGATAATATTTCATCTTTCCATTGGGTTTTTCTGGGCGGCACGGTGGCACAGTGGGTAGCACCGTGGCCTTCCAGTTACAAGGTTGTCGTTTTGAGGCCTGACTGTGACCTTCCTGGAAGGAGTTTGCATGTTCTCCCCGTGCATGCATGGGTTTCCTCTGGGTACTCCAGCTTCCCCCACAATCTAAACAATCTAAATTCCCCTTAGGGTGTGAATGTGTGAGTGAATGTTGCCCTGCGATGGACTGGCGACCTGTCCAGGGTGCACCCCTGCCTCTTGCCTAATGTGAGCTGGAGATAGGCACGTGCAGACCCCTGTGACCCCAAAAAGGGAATAATCAGGTTGGAAAATGAATGAATGAATTTATGGTTTTTCCACACCTTTGTTTCTGAATTTTGTACAGATGCACGAAACTACATTTCATTCATGAGCTGGCATCATTATCGGAGTTTGATTGCATTGTCAAAATTGTGACATTTTCTTCATGATTTGATATTTTTCACCTATCCTTTATTTATCTTCTTTGCTGACCTTATATCCAAAGTTCTATTGATACTTCAATGGCAGAAGGGGTAGTGCCAGTCAGATTCTAAAACAAAAATGATTTTTTGTTCTGTTGTTTAAAACAAATATACAGACGTACATGAAGCGTCGTTACTAACAGCAAAACTCAAGTTAAAGCATTTTTTTCATACACCCATGACTTTTGTGGCAATTAGCAGCGCATGAGATCTCAATTGCAAAGCTTGTAAAATTGTTAAGGCTAATGAGAATGCATCCACTGGATCACTCAAGTACATCCTACCAAGCTGTGCAGCAAGTCTCACCCAAGGCATAACCAAGGACTTCGAGAACTGCCATCGATACCGGAACACAAGCAAACCATCACAGAAAAATTTCCACAAACATTAAACTTCATAAGTTTCTTGAGGTCATTCTCAAGAGTATTGGATACATGCATCCTGCAGTTGTTAATTGGAAATAAAAAAGAAACTCTGTTTAGTGGTGTCTATGACATTTTGGCTAGACTTGCTCTTGTGGTGTCCAACAAGATGAAGTGGAAGAGGCCTTGAGAGAAAAGATTTCCCATTGAGGAGGTGGAGGGTATGGCATAGAGTGTCGCTGGGTACACCATTTAGCCCTCTAGACACCCTTGGAGATGATGAAAGACTTGAGAAAGGACATCCCACCTCAGGCAGGGATGCCTACCTGATGACCTCGATGACCCCCTGAGAAATTAACGACACATCAATATCTGCCACCAAGAGTTTCAGAGCAAAGAGCAGCGACAGGAACACCATGTTTTAGTTCTACTAGTTCTAGCCTTTCAGGAATTAGATGTGAGCAGATCATTCGAGAACAGCTTGTAGGGCTGCATGTCTCTCTGTTGACTTAATCAACATTGTTGAAGGACTATGCCTACCTCATCACTCCATTTCACAATCCACACAGACATCTACTTTCAAGATATTCCTACTTAAGGAGCTCAAACATTTAGTTCTATGAGTTTTACTAATGGAGAAAATAGTGCACACCTAATGACATATCCTTTAAACCGAAATTAAGCAGACCCTGGCAATCAGGTTTGTAAAATAGCATAGCACCGAGAAGGCAATGCTATTTTTTGATCTGGTAAACGGAACACTGTTTTGGGGTTTCAAAAGATTATCATTAGCTTAAAATGCAAGCAGGTGAGCTGTCTATGTACCTAAGCATAAACCACAAACTTGAAAAGTATTAATGTGAGACATGCAGTAGAGAAGCAACTGAGTAGCACATTCTTATGACCAGAGGGACTCGCACCAAGGCTTGGGGAGGTGTTTAGTTAGATTGAGAAGCGCCTTTCAATACTGGTATTTGAGATGGGACGTACCAAGGTTTGGGAAAGAAAAATAGTTAAGATGAGAAGTACCAATAAAGGCCTGGGAGTGGGTAAGTGGAAAGACACTGGCCCATATGGAGCAGCTAACTTAAAAAAAGCATTTTCTCAAGGCTGGCGATGTTAAAGGACTTGTATCGAGTCATGTGGAAGCAGCTAGCAAAACAGCTTAAAGGTAGCAAAAAAATAAGGGCAGGTTAAAGGTCTAAAGTTTCACGCGACAACGTTCCTTGCTCGAAAACCATGGGCACCAACAAAACATCTGACCAAAAGAGTGGTGGCAATGAAAAAGAGCCTGCCATATCGGATCTGTTTTTCACAAGAAGAATGGCCATTGAAAGTTGGCTCTTTGGATGATGCGAGAAGGATGTGAAGGAGCCTCCTTTGATAGGCTCTGAGACTTGCACCAAGAGCTGAAAAGAATCTTTCAAGCCCTGGAATGTGATGCAAACTGAGTCATCAGGAAAAACTAATCTGAGAATCACCTTCTCAAGGCCAAAGGTTGAATGAGAGTTGCACCTAGTCGTGAGCTGAGAAGCTTATCTGAAGCTTAGAGACCGAGCACATCAAAACGTGATTGAGCAACAAATTCTGATGAATGAGAAAAGTAAGTGACATTGGATTTCATTTAGTTTCATTTAGTTCCTGTTCCATTAAGCAAGTGTTCCTTCATCCTGTAATCAGTCACTCCACATGATGATGAACAGACTCAAAAATTCATATTCTCCTCCCACTCCTATAATCAACAGAACTGTAATGTTTTATAAGCAATGGTTCCACCTCAGCCTGCACAAAGAGCGAAGGTGTGGATTTTAATAACGTCCACCCACAAGGATGAAATGACCCGTGCTTTTCAGTGTGTTTTGTTTGTTGTATTCTGTTACAAAATAGACAGCAACCACAGTGAATGGTGTGTTTTGTAGAGGAGAATAAGGAAAAATCTGATGCTAAATGTTACTTCCAATTAACCCTATCTTGAGCCAAGAACAGTTCTAATCAGCCAAACAGCCGATGCAAGATCCCAAATGCAAGGTCTGTCAAGCATGTCTAAAGAGTATGTATGCAGCTGGGTATATCTAGGCTTTTAGCTGTTTTTCCCACTTGCACTGCCTACGGACTACTGGAGCAAACACACACACACACACACACGCACACACACACATGCATACGCGAGTGAGAGAGAGAGAGAGAGAGAGAAACAGTGTGAGAGAGAATAAAACAGAGAGAGAGACAGGGAGAGAGAGAGTGAGTGTGCTGGCAAGAGAGAGCACCTCCGCAAAAACACACAGCCCACACTCATGGATGAAAGCTTTTCAGTTATAGTTACATCAGCCGTATGAGTCATAACATAAAGTGAGGACACATTTATTCTGTGTGTAATGTACATGGAGTCAGTTTCAATATAAAAAAAAATATATTTAAACATATGCAGAGTCAAAGTAGCATTGAATGCTGCTTTCATGTTTCCTTAAAGCAGTTCCATGCCTTCATATTTGATTGCAAGCAGCGCATTTGTCGACTGAGCACCAATTTCCTAACAGCTATTTTATCTCTGCATTTCACTATTTTAAACTGTTTTAATTTCTATTTTTAATCTTTAAGCTTTTCTATTTTTATGCTATGCTTTAAATTATTAAAATAAACTTCAACTGACGTCCAGCTATTCTTGCTGGCCATTCTCTATTGTTTTCTTTTTATTCTATGCTTTGTTTCTACTGAATCAAAGTATAACACTTTGATTTACCCTGTGTATAAAAATGTGCTATACAAATAACTTGCCATTGGCCTTTTACTTGCAATTATTTTAGACCTTTCAACTTCATTGTATTCTATATTATAAGATTCCAAATGGTTTTTTTTCCAGCTGAAAACCATTTATGTTAGATTAATCACATCCAACCAGAACCCCTTTCCTATACTATATGTTAACATTTGAAATCCTCTTCTACTAGTATTTTATCCCACTACAGTATATTTTAAAGAACAATTCACAATTTGTAATCAAACAAAATATTCTTTGCCAATACGCTTATAAACACGTGACATTTACCTGCCATGAGGTGATTTAAACTATTATATAAATTAATAAATAAGATTTTTCTCAGAATGTGGCTGAATGGCTGTCCAAATTTGTAAATATTGAAAATATTTATTAATTACAATTTTTGTTTAGATTTTTGTGAATGCTTAGAATTTAAATACAGGTGTTAGAGCCAGCAACTCTGCTCAAAACACAAATCAAGATCACCTCAACCACTTGCCTCAACTTGATCTTCCAATCACCGTCTCCGAAGTTGCCTATAAAAATTACACCTACCAATAGGTCGTCGTTGTAACTTCCTGGACTCCCTCGTGCTCTTAGTTACCTCTACCTCTACCTATCTTCTTACCTGTACTGTGCTTACTATCTGGAACCAAGAGGTTTCTTTACAAGTGTTCCCGTTGCTGCGTGATGTCCACCCTGTGCACTCTAGCCGCTGTACTCCCTTGTTGTAACCACCTTGGAATACTCAGCTTGACAAACCGCTCCCCTGTGATCACCCGGAGATGGTCTACAGTGAACCTTCATTTATTGTGGTGGTTACGTTCTAAAAAGAACCCGTGGTAGGCGAAAACAGTGAAGTAGTCAACTTTATTTTTACAAATATTATGCAATACAATATATTTTCTGCTATAGTTGGCATCTTCCTCTGCTTTTTGTGTGTCTGGAGGAGTGGAAACTCAACTTTTTCCAATCTCGTAAGTTAACTCTTGAGACCCATCACGAACCCCCTGCTGCCAATGACTGTTAATGAGAGTACAATAAATATATTATATAAACATACACAAATAAATACTGAACAGTTGATTAACAAAATACTTTTCTTTAACAAAAATGCAGCATAAATAATGATTTTGTAATACATTGCCAATTTCTCTTTCATTAGTGAAACGATCATCTCTTAGTTTAGTGAGAAGATGACTTAATAATCTTTTCATATAAATACGTTTAATTTAATTAATATGCTTCATGTAACATGACTTAACTGAACATAAGCCTTGTTCTCAACCCTTGTTTGCCACTCTTTCTCAAATAAAAACTGCTCTTGTATGACATTTCATGTATGTGACATTTATGACGAATTTCAGGAGTTATCAGGGCTTGCCGCCAGTGGCATTATCCTAATTAGTGCATGCCTACTTAAACTATACCATCCTATGATCCAATGACTTTGTCCAAGCTATCTCTCCTACACCCCCAACACCTCACCTGAGGCATATAAGTCACAGATCTTTATGCGTTCCTGGACAGCTTGCCTAGTACATTCATAGCTGCCACTCATGCACACGATATTCGGCAGGTCCAAATAATGAACTCGTGAAATGAATTTATGGATTATAGATTCACAACAAATTTGTTAAGGGGAACAGACCACATTGAGCAAATAAAGCAGAAAAATCTCAAAATTTAGGGGTGTGGTATGAAATTCATGGTTTTCCTGGCGATGAGTAACAGTGTGCAGCCCTGAGTAAGCAAATATTTAGAGCCTAAGAAACTACCGTGTGTTCTCACCAATAAAAAAAGCTCTGAGCTGCTGGAATTTCTTTGAAAGTAATCTATCTACTCATTATAAATCCACATTACAATCACCAAGAACACCGCAGTGCTCAGGAAAAAGACTGTTTTTCCAGGTTTTAAAAATAAGGCCCAGTTTGGCCTTAGGTCTTGTCTCAATTGTCTTGAGCTGCCAGAGTGAATTAATTCCAACTAATGCGTAATGTGGCATCTGACTCAGTCACACAGAATATTGTTTGTGTGCTTTTGGGTCGTCAGCTCATTTGACATCCACTTTGACAACCAATTCATACATCAATCATAAAGGGAAGGACTGTGGCATACATGGAGCATAGTGCAATCCATTCATTTTCCATTTTGAGTCTGACCATGAACACAGGTGAAAAAAACACCGGCGCTCCACTCTGATCGAACAATGCCTGAGAAAAGCTTCCAGTATTATGAAAGATTCCACCCATCTCTCCAACAGCCTCTTCCATCTTTAGCAATCAGTGAAAAGGTCCAGAGTATACGTCTACTATTCTCATAAGCTGATAGAATCCTCAATTCCAATCATCTTTGAAATCTTATCAACAACCCAGCTACCAACACCAGAATCCTGTCTCCCCTTCACCGCACCAGTCACAGCCAAAGAAAACGTTTAAACCTTGTGCACACTTGAATGGGCTTCAGGCAGTTTTGAGCAGGTGTATCTTTTACGAAGAAAGCCAACTGCAAGCTATCTTTGTACATAAGGCACTCGAATCTGCACATGCTGGATGCTAAAGCACGGTTGAGCCATAATGTGACAAACTCACTTTTAACATCCAAATTGTTTCTATACATAGCAGGCCATGGGAGGGATGAGCCCCAGTAAATATCCTCTAAATTAAAGCATAGCAAACTCAATGCAATGGTTATTCCAGCATGATCAGAACCTTTGTGTCATGTGTAAGAGAACAGTAAATGCCTTCTCATGTGTTTAAATGGCTGGGTATTTTCATTAAAAGATTTTTAAAAATCTGGAATAGAAAAGCAACAATGCAATCCTTCAAAACCTAACCAAGGTTCGAATGAATCAAATGAACCTAAGATTCAAGCAATCCTGCTCCATACTATAATCAGAATCTACTCATCAAGATCATCGTCCGTTCCTCCCGTCAATATCCTTCCTCCATGTGTTTACTTCCTGGACTCCTTCACTGGCTTTCTTTCCGATTGCTTCATGAGTTTACCTTGTGTTTTTAACCTGTGCTGGTTTGCCTGTGCTCAGATCTTGGAGGATTCCCTGGAGTGTTTCCTGTTTGGTTTGCACAACAGCTAGGACCTCGAATTGGGCTCAACAGTTAGCACCCTAGCCGTTGCACTCCCTCGCACATTGACTGGTTGTGTTTGCTTCATCTGGAATGCTCACCTGCTACCTCATGCCAGCGCGAAAGACCTCTTCAGAAGCCCCACAGATCCACACTTTACCTATTCCTCTAAAAGCATTCATTGCTGTGAACTCAGAGTGCGCAATGAACCACTTGTTTGTGACGTCGTGGTCCTGGTTCATGTGTATGGTCACTCAGATACATGACAGTAAGCCAATTAAAGAATGATACTGACATGCATCTTTTGAAGCTGCTGCATGAAGCAAGAATCTCATCAGGGCACGTACAGAGAACATTCAATGTACACTACAATAAAAGAATGTGTTTATTAAACTTTGCTTTATTCATCTTCACTACAGGATCTTGAAAGTGTGAGATAATAGCCTTAAGCATGTGGTCATGTTCAGTTTGAGGATAGTCATGGTAATTGGCAATATTTGAGAGTTCCTGTAAAACAGTTACTGTTACTGTAAAACATTTTCTGAAAAGCTGAGGGTGCCAAGGCAAGACAATATCTTACAAATACAGATCAGATCCAAAGCAATTGAGGCAATTGTGCAATCAGATCCAAAGCAAAACAGTCCCTTTTCTTTTGAATCACCCTGGACAGGTCACCAACTAATTGCAGATTCCACATTCACTCTAAAATTCACACTCTAGGGTGAGCAAAAATTCACAGCAGGGTGCTCTTTATCTGGGTCGAGGAAATATTGATGCAACGACGCTCCCAGCCTGAAGATGGCATTTACAGTACAACAAATGCACTCTGTGCCATATGGGGAAACAGGGAGGAAGAAGATCCCAAAACAGAGAAGAAATCACACATAAAAAAAAAAGCCTGGATGGAGTGCAATTTATTCTGTTGGTGGCTGATCACAGGGAGATGTTTGACAAAATGTGGATAAAAGAGAGGATTTGTGACACACTATTTCTTTCCTGTTTCCTGTGAAAAGTCTCACATCATCAAAAGAGACAGCTTTCATTGGTCATTCTCTTTGCATGTAATGTATCTGCTATGGCAGTGCAAATTTCTTTTAGCTGGCACTACTTGTTCGGTCTAAAGTGTGGCTTGTTGGGGAAACCAAAGTACCGCAAGGTAATCCAATCAACCATAGGGGAGAAGTTGTAAAACCCTCTAAGGAACATTTATTTTCCATTGGATACTCAAGTTTAGTGTTTATTGACGTACAGTAACACCTGAAGTACATTTTTTCACCAAAAAAAACCCCATCCTTACAAAACATTGATCCAGAAAATCTGTCTCTCACATTCCAACACTTTGAGTGTGATTGGACGTCTGTGTAAGACTCGAGGGTCACAAGCAGCTCACAAGAGAGAACACTCTATGTTTATGTAGGAGTTCACTTGGTTGGAAATTGGCAAATGGGTGGAAGTGAAAGCCTATGTGTGGGAATCAACTTCCTTTTTTTTGTAGCATAGCACATTTTTGGAAATTTGATTACGTTTTGACTAGTAGATTGCATAAAATTGTTTCATTTGGCATGTACATCAGTCAATATATCATATATCACACATTTTAAGTTAAATAAAATTAGGAAAATGTATTTTTTATTTGAGTGGGCATTTAACAAGGATAGTATTTTATCAGTGTGTGGTAATAATGAGCTAACGGCAACTACTACCCCGTCCTGCACCCATAATCATAGGGATTCATTGTGAAGCATCCCTTTTCTCTATAAAGCCTAATCCGAGCATGCTATTTATTTCCTCACTGACTGACAGAGGCAAGTGGTAGAGTCTCTGGTGAAAGCAAGACAGAGTCTATGCTGACATTCATTGAATTGCCTTCGAAATGAAGAGGCAGCCCATTAATAAAGTATATTCAGAGCAGATCTATGCCAGATTCAACCCTGAATAACAAGATAGAGCAGGTAAAATCATCTTAAGAAACGTAATACGTCACCAGCCATACTGAAGGAGCCTGCAAAGGGTACACACATACACACGCACGCACACATGCACACACATATATACACAGCACATGACATGCACCATCTTATTTCCCCTTCCCATTCACTACACACCATACATGAACTACTACCATCACCTACTGGTCAGAATGCACACAAGAAGGTGACATCATTTAGTACAATTATATTCCGACTCCAATGTGTTAGTTGCATATATGTACCTAATATAACGTAAAATAGATCTTTCCTCCAACGTGGTGTTCATAATGTGTGCTGTTTCACTTCATACGCACACAAGCAGTGCAATGAAAACAAGGCACACCTTGACTCCATCGTTTAAGAGTGGTTTTAAGACCATGTGTGACTGATTTTAAGACCAAAAGTTCACTATAAGCATAGCTTATTTAATATAATTTAAATCTCAGGGTTTGCTATGTGATTAACTAATTCTTTTTGCAGCAGAATTATTCTTGATTCAGATATATTGATATTATCCAGTGTGTCAATTAGAGTTTGGAAGAAATGAAGTGAAGTTAGCATGTAAACCTGTTAAATTATAAAATATTCGACTGAAATCTTGCTGTGCAGACTAATGAATGATTGCATTATTATCATATTCTTCTTTCTGAATGAACGTTTGAACAGCATGCTGGCGTCAGATTGCCAAATTACTGATATGCTAATCAGAGAAACATCTTCCACTGTATTTTGTCATGATGAGACAAATACAGAGGGTGAATCTCTTTCTTTGCTCTGGTTTGAATAAGAATGAATCAAGGTTTGTCGTTGAGGTACATAAGAAAATATATAAATATATAAATGTGTTTTTATGCAAAGGGATTTTTAGTTCAACATGTAATAAAAATTGAATATCTCAATGAAAGAATGGAGCTCGCACAATTACTGAACTTGGTTTTGTTTTATTCAATCTAATGAAAAGCTTTTAATCAATAAAAGAAGGTTTTTTTCTGGATTTAGCAAGATACACATCACTAACCTCTCAGAAGTGCTTCCCTACAATGTTAAGTGCAACTGTTAGTGGCGAGGAAATGGTTTATTGAACGAGGCTTCAGTGAAAAGAACCTACTTTAAATCTCAGAAATAATGACACTGGCTTTTTACTAATAAGAACCTTTTTGACCATCTACCGAAAAGATCTGACAAGAGATGAAACTGCATCCAGCACACAAGCTTAAAATATAGTGTCACTTAGAACTGGTCAAAACACAAGGCAGCTTTTAAGCTTTGTAGCTTTGTGAAGGGATTTGAGGGGGTGCTATTATCATATGGGGTCAGATGAGATAACCATTCAAATCATAAAGGAAAATTCTTGACTGTGGTATTCCACTACAGGTTTTAAGCACAGGTACCCAGATCGTTGGTTACACTATATATTGTAATTAAATAGGCAAAATGATGTACAAACAATAATTTGTTTCTTTTTTTAAGTAACAGAATAGTCAAACATGGTGAGTTATGGAACTGATGAAGTGCTGATAATGTTGTTAGAAGTGCGTAGCTCTTTGTATAAATGTACTAGATTTTTAAAATGTAGTACTCCAATTTACTAGAATTAGGTAGAAAGAGTCGATAGCATTGCAATAGCCGCTGCCTACAGACAGCAGACAGAAAATAGGCAACCACAGAGACAAATGAAGAGTTTGGTTTCAAAATTCTACAAATCTATTGAGAAAAGATTGTTAAATTCCTCAAAAAAGGGTAGCAAAAACAAACATTGATGTGAATGCAGTTCTAAGGGATTGTGTAGTATTGTTGAAGTTATGTCTTAATCTGAAGCAGCATAATTTCAACCAAACAATAATAATAAGATGCATGCGAAGGAAGAGAGCATGCATTTTAGCTAAGAGCCCTAAATACATTGCCTGAACAGACAGATGTGTGGGGACAGAGTCAGAGTCAGGAGTTTGATGTAACTAGTTCATTGTTTCATTCATCTATTATAGTCATATAAAAGCCAGATCATGACTGTTCAGACTCAAGTCACATTGAAAGAAATCTGATACATATTTGATTTAGAATCACATATAACAGTGACCTGGGTTGGACTTAAAAAAATCTGAATTGAGCTCATCAAAATGTCATGAAATACAGGTCTCATATGAATTAAAATTTTGGATTTAGGTCATTTAGACTGCAGTCTGAATATATACATAGCTATGCTATAGGCCTCTATTTGTATTTTAATTTTGGCACTCCTTATAGAATTATAGTTAAATGATTAATGCCATTATTATATTTGATTAATTCCATTCATATAAATTACTAATGTTATTGAGCTTCACTTGTCTGAGTTTTTTTCTGAATGTGCTGCTGTATTTGCATTACAATTTCTCCTACTAGAAACTGTGCAAATGTCTCATCTTGCTTTTAACCCTTCCATCAGTACCATGTAGTGGTGTAAAGAAGGGATAACCATCGGATGAAAAATACCTGTGATATGGCTTGTGTTTTGAAGTTCTGGCATGAAAAAGCCAAATGGCACGAAATGTGCTTGCAACAGTGTATAACATTTAAGAGAGGTTCGCCTTTATTTTGTTCTATTTTCAAATTGTTTTGACCTTGTTTTTGCTTTGTAAGGGGTTTATGAGTTTTTATTTTGTCTCAACACTTTTAATTTTTGTTATAAAACATCTTTTTTAATTTGGCAGTCATTGTTTTTAACTATAATACTCTGAATTGTTTTTGTTGTACAATTTCAGGTTTGTTGTGGAATTATGGTGTAATGTAATGAAAAGATATTAGTAAAAAAAGAAGTTTGAACTAAAATAATTATATCAAGGATTGCAACAAAAACTGATTTAAAGATAATTTAATAGAGCAAAAAGGCCCCGAACTTCTAAGGGTTAAATATTGAGGCTGTTGGTAACAATGATACTGTGTGCGTGTGTGTGTGTGTTGGCAGGGATGCGTGGGTCCATGCGTGTATGTGTGTAGAATATAAATGCATTTAAAAGTATTTTTGAAAAGCATGTGTCTGACAAATCTTTGGAAATGAATCAGCGATCGTAAATTAGTGGGGGACAAAAGACTCTGGGACACAAGGAAATGAACCTCAAAAATGTAAACCTGGTAAGTGAAAAGAAATAAAATGTTAATGATGGTGGTTCTAAGCAATATAGCGAGCATGAGAGAAACAACCCCACCAGACCCCATAAATCAAGTAGCAATAAGTGTGCTGAATAGAGACATGAGGTAAGGTTGATTGTGCCTGCGAGAGACAATAAACCCTGTAATCATCTATCTCTGCTGCACAAGTGTGGCAATTATCTGCCCATACCTGACCGCTACTTCAGAAAGGGCAGAATCTATCTTACTTTTCCCCAAAGCTCCCACATAGAGCCCCCTTCTTTTTTTGCTTGCACAGGGGAAATATTTTCTTCTAATCATACCTCAATTCATTAAATTGTTCAAACAACAATCCGATACAAAATCAGCAAATAGGGCATTTTGAAATAGCACACTTCTCATCTAATGTTACATAATGTTATGGTTGTCAGCATAAATAATCACTATGCAATCCTTTTTTTTTAAAGTGTCTGAGGCAGACATCTTATCCATACTCGCATTAACAATTTTTCACCAAGATTTGAGGTTTAAATCCTTTTCGTATTCAATAGACTAAATGCAATAATAGAGCTGAGCTGAATTCAAAGTGTATGAAAAGCAGTAGGTTGAAGATGCTGCATTATCTAGACCTCTTGATCTCCTGATGCAACGTAGGAAAAATCAAACAGATCCAGATTGGTTACAAGGTGGTAACAAAAGGTCTGTTACATGCCCAAATTGTATTCATGCTAACCATAATAATAAAGCACAGCAGGTTATTTTCTAATGGTTGCTAAGTATACTCACAACACAGTATTCAGCTGTGTTCCCTCACTGCAGCACTGGTTTTAATGCCAAGTTACTTATATTAGCTGCCAATTTATCAAAAAAAGGTCTTCAATCTGGACCACGCCCGGTTGTACAGTTGGGCTTATCCCACCCTGGACAACTCAGGGGTTATGGTGCGCTTTGAAAATAAGCATTGAATATATTTTTTTGGTCAAAACATTGTGGTGATGGCCAATCCATGATTGAAAATGTGTCTCGTGCTTCCTCAACCACATTTATCCAATTTGAGCCCCATGATTTTTTCAATAATATTTTTTAAAGTTCTGAACGTAATCGTCCTTTTCATTCACTTTCTAATGAAACAAAAGCTCATTGTTCAGACTCTTGTGTACTGTCACTGGATAGGTGACACTGGGTAACAAAATGCTATTGATTTCATCATTTGAGGATGGGTGGTAGATCAGACATTATCTACAGGCTGAAACTCGGCTGTTCAAATGTGGATATTGCAGTGGAACTAATGTCAATGATATCAGTATTGAAATGAACATGATTTTTAATGTCTCTTGACATATCAGGGCCATTTTGTGATTACTTGGATGACATTTCTTGCATATTGCTTCTTTAAGTTTGCCTGACACTTAATTCAGTGTGAAATTAATTCTATAATTAAACTACAGTATGCCCAGCTCCATTCCTTAGGATTGGCTTCAGAAGTTTTTGTGTTAGATTATGTTAACTTTGCTTTCTTTGAAGATAATTAAATATTTTTTAATACATTATTTGTTGCAAACTGCTGGAGATTAATTTCTTCTTTGCCATAGGTTTTTGGGAACAGGATTTTCTTTTCATTAAAATAACCAATTTGTGTCCTTGTGAACTGAACTCTGAGATCAGAGACATTAATTATAGCCCAAAGCCTTACAAAATCAATTTAATTACCGTATATTCTGTGTACCCAAATGATATATCATTAAATAACAGTCAATATATGAATGTGTTTCCATTCAATACTTGATCAATGAGATCTCTATATGTCCTTGGTCTTTTCAGCCAAACCTTTAGTAACATGTATCGAATGTCTGAATGTACTTTTAACATTCCATTCAGAGGCTTTGCACCAATGAGAGACATGATTTGTTTGGGCTTCCTCAACATAAGTAAAGGTATATATGTAAAGACCTCTTAACATTGTTATCTTAAACTTGGGCTTCAGAAGAGGAGGCCAGTGGTGATCTGTATAATAGAGGCTGGCACCATGTAGGAGAGAGGAAAAAGAGAGACAGCAAGCTGATTGGCCAAGGTTGGAGTCCAGCTTGAACTAGTGAAGCTCTTTGAGCAGTCCTGCCATCTATAAGGCACTAATTCCAAGCCTCATATACATTACTTTTCTGCAAAGAATATATTAATAATTGAACATTGGTGTTAAAGGGTTATGAATCGTTGTGATGTTGTTGCATTCCGAGAATATATATTTTTTACCCTAGCCCTAGTGATCAATATCTTGAAAACCTAAACCGTAAAAACCTGTAGGTGGCCCTCTGGCTTTGTCATGGCGTAACAACTTTTCTTGGAG
Source organism: Danionella cerebrum (assembly GCA_007224835.1). Classification (NCBI taxonomy): domain Eukaryota; kingdom Metazoa; phylum Chordata; class Actinopteri; order Cypriniformes; family Danionidae; genus Danionella; species Danionella cerebrum. The sequence continues at coordinate 827,522 of SRMA01025756.1, forward strand.
TTAAACGTGTATTATCTAAAAACTAACCTCTTAAAACACCAATTATTGGCCATTGTTTTCATGTGCTCAGTCTACCTGATTGTGATTGGCTCTGACGGTCATCACTTCACTACTCGTCGCAAAATGCAAACACTGATACATGAACACTGGAGCATTTCACAGCCTCACATTTCAGCTCTTACTCTTAGATGGATAAGCTCGCTGCGGTACTCTCCAGTGTCTGTCTATAATTATTTGAGCTTGGTGAACAGCTGTGATGAGCCTTCAGATTTGAGCGTATGAACACAATGGCTAATCAGCAGAGCTTAAGCACAAACTCTACAGTGCTCAAAAGTTGTTTATAAGCTGATGTTTATGCTTGTGATGAGCCTTTTCCGATTTGAATTTCTCCTGCAGCATCACAACAAGTACACTGAAAGTGAGAATGGAAAATGAAACTTTTCAGTCATTCATATTTAATAAAAGATCTACACCATGATTCTAGACTGCAATCGCAGAAACCCCATTTTGATCATTTGCTGACTTCCTTAGATGACATCATGAAATTGGAATCTGAGCATCAAGTTCTCAACATGCTAAGATTTGACATCATGATGACATCATTTGAATTGTAATAGTCTTCTGTGAATTTGAAAAGACAGGGACTTGTCTTAAGTTGACAAGAATTCAAAATGTCAGTTTTTTTAGAATTTCGACCCATATGCTGCTCTGAAGACTATGTTGGCTCTGCCTCCTCCCTAGTAAAGGCTTGCAGGCTCACCACCTGGTCCATGAATGGGACTGTGGGAACCTTTGGCATGAATACAGGCTGGGGTTTCAACACCTCCTGGGTGTCATGGCCAGATTCTTGCTTGAGTTAATGCTGCCATTGTCTCTAATGAAGAAGCCCGAGTGGAAGTGCCATGTTCAGTGACACTGACACTTTGCCCCAGGAGCCTCTGAAAACCGAACCATCCACCAAACACTATTTTTAACACAGTCTTGGCATATTTCACTGATATATACTTAGCCCAGTATGAGACCAAGGAATGGGGTCTGCATTGGGTCCTAACAACTATTTTCATGTTTGGCTAGAAGTCGAGATAAGGCAGGATGTGGATCCCTGACCAACACAGCCACGTCAAGGCCACCCTGATCACCTTCATGAAGCATCAAGAGGACAAGGACAGGCCAAATGTTAGGCCATGGTAGTGGAAGGGTTCACCTTCAAAACAGATCAGAAAGGTTCTGTGATATGGAATCACTGCCACATAAAAATATGCATCCTTTGGGTTGATTGTGGCAAACAATCCTCGGGATGAATGCACCAAAGCATACTGCATACTCTGAGCATTCTGACTGATCTATTGGATTGATAACTAGTCAGAACTCACAGGTTCTGGTTTAGACACAACCTGCCATTCCATTTGAGAACCAGGTAGTAGGGACTGTACCCCACCCCCCACTTCCCATAACAGCTACTACACCTTTGGCCAAAAGGGCAATGATTTCCTTTTTTAGGGCTGAAGTGAGACCTCATGAGGCTTCCACCGTTATCCAAGTCAGGACACACTAAAAATTAAAAAAGAAAAAATTAAACTGAGTGAAATCACAGGGCAGATAATCTTTGATCCACCATGGGGACCCTCGTTAACTCTTAACCTAAAGGTTGATAGATGGGAAACCCAACTTTGGAAAACTTAAAGTATCCGCCAAAGCAGAAAGCACGGGTGACAGTGAACACCCCTTCAAAGCCCATGCCTCTAACAGATAAGCCAGGGAAACTAAAGTTTGCTCTTTTATTGACTATGTGGTCGGATTCATTATTGCAGAATCAACATAATCTCTGGGCAATCTCTGTTTTATGAGGGGCTTCCCAGTGAACGTTTTAGTGTATCTTTCCTGGTGGAGAATCAATAACTCGCCTAGATATTCAACCTGATGCAAAAGTCACCCACGGCTATTGTTCACCTGGTGAAACATTTCCAGGAATAGTGTATGGTCCACCAGAAGCATGCAAGTCTGGTTCAACCACAGGTGTCACTCCTGCACCATCGCGGGGTAATGGACCTGCACAGTAATACCCCTCAGTCCAAAATCGGTAGCTGCATGGAGCTCCTGGATCAATCTTTCACAAATCACATTGAGAGGCAAACTCAGAGGATTCATTCAGGTGCCAGCACTGCTTGGACATTGCCAGAGTCTGCTGTAAACTCAAAAAAACTTGAAAAATTATCAAAATATATCAGCTGGGTATCTCTGTATTTTAGGTCATGAAAATGCACTTGAAAAAAATGTACATAATCGATGCCCTAAAATATTTTGAGTAGAGCAAACTTATTTGGGTTTACAGTGTGATGGCGGGACATAAAAATCTGCAGGGATAAGACCTAGATAGATATTTTTGGAACAGACAACTTGAAAACTGTATCAAATTGAGTCATTAGTCATGAACAGGGAGTCCAATGAAACCTTAGAAGAACTGCAAGATTGATTTGTCTTTAGAGATAATGATACAATGTCTTTTTATGAGCAGCTTTATAGATTAATAAACATTGATAAGAATTATGCAGAGAATTTCTAGATCTCTGCATAATGCAACTGCTAACACCAATCAAAGATAATCTAGTGTACTTGAACCTTAAAGTAAAACGTGTCAGGAGTGATGATCATGCTCCAGGGTATTCCATGTTCAAGCCGCTGATTAATGACTTCATCTGCTTCGTCTGTTTATAGTAGCCAAAAGATATATTTCAGCTGGGATCATTACTGATGAAAAGAGAAGGATGATGATTGACTTTTTGATTCCATGCCTAGAAGAAAAATCATAAAACAACTAGAAAATTTAACTAGACTCATGATTTACAATTCTGACAGTTTTTCTTCAAAACTTGTTTCAAAGACCATTTTAGTCGTGGGAAGATGTTTGTGCTTTTGTGAAATTAATACCCACCAGAGCGGCAATTCTGTAGGACTCTTCTCACATAAGCTGTTGATTTTTTTTCAGAATCATATTATGGGTTTTTTTTCTACCACTCATAAAAAATTAACTTTACTTTGCAGCACACTCTGTAGAGTTAAAATGAAATATTTTTCCTCAGATTGAAGGTTCAGAATCCCTGAATGCTGTCTCTTGACCATATTTGTCATTTTAATGGTGTGGAGGTAGAGGGAGATCACTTATATAATGACAAAAAAAAGATTTGACAAAGAAATCAACAATTATTTATATTCCTTGAACGAGCTTATCCATTCAACGATGTTATTTGAAGATATAATTCCGTTTTTAAACAGTTAAATCTAGATTCAAATGTTGTGTATCTCTGTGTATTGCATGTTTGTTTCAGAAGAGGTAATTATTCAGTGGGATGTCCTGTACACTTGACACTCGGTTCCTGATGAAGTGCTTTAATAAAGCCAGTTAATTCTCCACTGAGTAATAGAGATAATATTTCACTGCTGTCTAAATGCAGGACGTTTGCTGGGCGTGATCTCAAATCAGATCTAATACTGGAATATTAACCTAAACTGATTACTGAGATTGATGACAGGCATATAGTTGCTTTAACTGAATACGAAACAATGGTAAAGTAATTAAATGATATTGCAATACAGCAAAAATTACAGTGTCACTTTAACTTTACAGGTGTGTTTCACAGCGGAAGGCCGGACAAATATTATGAGGTTATGAGTAACTGAATGGGAGTTCTGCTTCCATAAATGGGGGAGTCTGGCATTAGGCCAAACTGACTAAATAACCAGTTGTCCTAAGATAGTATAAGATAGGGATATAACAATATATTGTGACACAATTTATCGCAGTAAAAAAAATTGTCAGAATACGTATCAATGGAGCTACTGGGAGATGTCGTCTAGGAGCTGAAGTCGATTTGCTTCTTGGAGTGATTGTGATTCTAGTCACTTCTGAAACTTCTTTACATTGCCTTCTTGATTTATGTTAAATGTACAAGGATACAATTATCCTTTACTCACATTTGTAACAAGAAAAAATATAACATTAGCTCTCTCCATCTCTAGTAAAAAAAGGTGACAATGCAAACATCAACACTGCCCCCTAGTGGATGGACGATATCAAATGTTCTCATACAACTCAAACTAGACCCTAGCTTTCTTATCTTTGTGGTCTGAAAACTTTTAAATTCCAGTTTTTCCCAAATGTTTCATTATATTAACAGTTTCAATAGATACAAATAATATGATGTAAAGCGTATCGTAGACATAATATGAAGATATGTGTCGTTTCATGAGCAGAGTGAATTGTTACAGCCATAGAAAAGACTGAAAGCACTCTTCACATTATTGTAATGGATAGGGTCAATTTCAGATTTGGGCAAGCTGTACTCAGCTCAGACTTGGGGCTTTGCTCGTTCTTCAAACCACCGCTGATTATGGCTTTTTGATTGTCATATAAATCTGGCAAAAATCAACCAATAAATGTTATTAATATTCATGTAATCACTTGACGGTGTATAGTTATGTGCTAATTCAGTGACTGGAAAACATTGGTTGACAAGTAAAATCAGGGTTTAGTCATTAGTCAGTTGTGGCCAAAAATAAAGAGTGGTTCAAAAAGATCCACAGCTCTAGCAGTAGATAAAGGTGGGGCAGAGACTTGCTTTCTCCTGCTACAGCTTTGATGCCCATGAATGAGGCACCAGATTCCCGACGGCTCCCAAAGCACACCAGCCATGCCTTCCTCCAGCAATATTTAACATTTCAAGTCTATTTATGTCATGTGCTGAGGCGATGTTTTTCAAGATTTTATTCCATTCTTGATTTGAAATGGTTTGTTTATATTAAATGCTATAAACTGTGCTCTAACACAAATTTAATGCTTTAATGCTTTTACACTTGGGCCAGGCAACCATATTCCTGGAAAGCCCTGCACAGATGCGCCTCAACCTTCATGAAACAATGAAATTGGTTTGATTTTTTTGATGCCAACCAGCAGAAACAAGTAAAGACTTTCCATTATTGCTTCTTTTGCCAAAGTGAGCAAAAGGCATCTGCTGCCTCTTTCAACTTATTACTAATTAGTAGATGCTTTAATAAAGTTTTATTTCATACATTTCAATGTTGGCTTTATTTCATGGCAAGGCAAAGATAAATTGCCCATCTGTTAACACAGGATTTAAAAATAACACACTCATGTGACAAATTTTGTGCATTTTATGCACAATATTACCACATACAAGTCGGAAAGCATCCACAGCACTGAAAATCATTGTTACAAAGAATTTTAAAAGGCCAAGGAGTTAACAAAATTGAATTTAGGGGACATGGCAGTCAAGTGTGTCCATAGGAGGGAAATGGATACGACATGCTTTGAAGGGTCAAACCTGGGAAAAACCTGAGAAATTTTACTAAGACCAAAGCAGTCAACATGATCAATAGGATCTTTGACAGTCCTATCAGGTGCATAAAGCAATGTTTGGTAATTAGCTTTAAATTATGCATGCTTTCTTAAAATATGCATCATTTTGACATTTATTTGACCAAAGCTAATCCCTTCCAAACATTGTTTCCAATCTTTAAACCAAATTTAAACTTAAATGTTGAATAAATTTATTCAAAGAGTCTCTCTGTCCCAATAATCACATTGATCATAATCATTGATCGTCATCATAGAATGTTGTAATATTAAAGCATAAGTTTATGAGTCATCATAATTAGTATATGTGTTAGATTTGCTGTAACCATAGAGCAGACTGCCCAATCTTTTTGCTAAGAGGGCAAAATTGAATGAATTGATCAGTTGGGGGCTGACCATTCAGCTTGATTTGAAGCATTTTTACAAAACAAAACAATTAAGTGTTTTAAATGCAATTAAATTTAACCAATATGTTTCAAAATCACTGCCCTTTAAATGTGAAGGCCAAACTAAATGGACAACATTACATTTATAGTTTAATAAACGTGACAAAATATTCACAATAAATTATACTCATATCACTAAATTCAAAACAGTTTGACTACTTTAATTAAAAACAAATTAATGTCATAAATTCTACTCTACTGTTAAAACAGCTTCTAGTTGAAGTTGCCAGTTGTCTTGTTGTAGTCATCACGTTATCATGTCCTTCAATATTATGGTAATGTATTTTTATATTATATTCCTTGAAAACAATGATATTTCAGTAAAAAAAAATAACAATAACCTTGGATATGAGCTCAGAAATCAACATTCACTTTTTCTAAACATTCATCAGTATTGAAATTGACTGCAAAAGCTAAGGTCAAGTTGCATAATCTGAAAGAGCTCTTCCTAGACGTGTATTACATACAGTACTGTTGGCAATATTGCGTACAGGTCGCATATAATTGCTTTTATGACAGAGGTTGGCAGAAATAGACTCTAATGTTTGCATATTTCCGGTCACATTTGGCACAAAATCAGGCTTTTCAGTGATAATGAGAATAATGCAATGCAATGCCTCTCGAGCACAAATCATAACCAAAAACATTGCGATCAACAAATGTTCAACAAAATAAGAAGGCATTCACCTGGAGAGAAATTGAAGAAACTACAACTACAAGAAAAATGAGATCCTTATCTTTCCATCTATAGAATGAACAAATTGTGTCATCTATATTGAGATATCGACATGCTTTTATAATGTATTTGTTCAAGTCAACATCACAATTAAATTGAAAACAGCTATAATACAAATATTAATGAGATTGTTCATTTTTCCAGATTTAGCAACATCAGCTTCTTATCAATTGCATGTTCAGACAAAATCGAAAAATATTTAGAGCTTGAATTATTTTAACAACGTGTGAACCTTTTTATATGACCGTTTCTGTGTCCTGTAAAGCAACAAAACATGCATTATGCTGGGATTTACTGTAGTTACTGTAACTTTATGAATCCTCATTGTCTTTGTTGTGATTGTTTGTTGTGGTTTTATAAAAATCAATAAAATACATTTGATACATGAAAAACAGGATGAGATATCGACTTGTAAAGAAGATGCTTTCAGGTTGTGTTTACTCCATGGAAAAGAGAAAACAGGGATTCCTCTGGCTTTGAGAGTTGAGTTTCATAGTCGAAAAGCTCTGTTTTTTGTTAAAAACATGATGCATAAGATTTTTACATTATCAAGAGATTACAGTTAAGAAGAGTTTCTTTTCAAATGGTTGTGCTGTGAATTACAGCATTACGAAACGATATTCAAGTTTGGTTCCAAAATGCGATAAATGAATAAAAAAAATGAGCCAAATGTGAAGTGTATTGTGTTCGTATTAGAAAAGTACATAATCAATATAAACACAACACTTGATGGGTAATGATGTCCTGGTTTGTCCATTTTTTTTCCAAAAAAGCGCCATTCAAGTTTTTTTCCCAAAATGTGATAAGTTCATCAGCGCAAAGAAGGGGCTGAAGAGGTGGGAAAATGCCGGCTGTCAAAAGTATTGAATCATTTTAGAATCCTTTCATGAAGACAGGACAGAGTCAGATCATTTCCAGCTGATCACAGTCAATGAAGTCCAGCAGAAACATCTGAAATTCACCAGGATGCGAAAGGAAAGACTGCGGGGCACAGATCACTTGAGCGAGCTCCAGATAACTCCACGTTCCGGAGCAGCGAGTCCAATATCTGCGAGTGAGTTCTGACACTGTTTTACCGATCTATTCTGGAACCAGCCACTTGATTCAATATCTTGAACTTTTCATTTAAAAGAACTATAGATTTATGTTGATTTTATGGATTTTCTAAAAAACTAGGGCCATGGAGTTATTGCTCTTCTGGAAAAACAAACACAAAAAAAATTTTTTAAATAAATTTGTAATTATTAAATATGTAAAATTTTTTAATGTTTGTTTGACTTTGAGGTGCTTTATAAATGTTTGGAACAGAACATGTAGATTTTCCTCAAACAACTTTTATTCTAAAGAAAACATCAAAAATTCATCAAAATGGAGTTAATGCCGTTTTGGCAGAAATTGTAAAGCAAACTTTGTTTCTACTCTCCCCAATTTAATGCTTGAAATTTTCTCTTTCCTCACAATTAAACAAGCCCATCCATGTTCCTTCACACAGCAAACATTGCATAACGTTACATATTCTGTTGAATCCGAAGTTGCAATAAAGAACAAACAAAAGAAAAAAAGCCTTTAACCCTGAATTCCCTTTGTCACAGACAAGGCATAACATTAATAAAAAGAAAAATGTCAAAACGCCATTTGTGTTTCTATATTTGGATGCGTTTTTAATTAGACAAGAAAACATTCAGACAGAAAACCCCAAATCATCCCAGAGTGTAATTCCCAGACCATATTCTGTCAATTCATCTGAACAAGAATTTGGGAAATCAGGCATTTGCGGCTCATGCTAGTAAATTATTAGAGCTCATCAGTTTAATATGCATCTTTTTTCCAAAGCTCTTGGCACATAGAAACTGCACTTTATCAGAGCATTTTTTTTTCTGTAGTTACATGAATTTTAAAGGGAACTTACCTCTATCTGTGTCATAGAGGTAGACAAACTTGTCCCACTTGTAGTGAGACAGAAGACTTAGGACAGCACCCTTCAGTGGAGGTCGCATCTGGATGACAAACTGCACATCGGAGTCAATAGAGTAGCTGGGCGTGACAAAAGAGGTGTGAAGGGCGCCACAGAAGGAGGTCAATGTGTTCATAGACTTCTTGTCATAAAAGCCAAAGATGGCATACACTCCTCTGGAGAACTGCGAACAAACTGTAAACAGAACAAAGCATGTGTTACCGAAGACTACAACAATGAACTATCTGCAAAGTCAATATTAATCTCGGTGCGATACGATTTTATCCGAAGACCAAGACAAGTGGCAGTTTGGGGCTGCCTCATTCGGGCTACCATACGAAAACAACTGGAAAGAAGTGTAAATATCTCCCACAAATTTAGAAACCATAAACCCTACAGTTCCATTGATGATCTCATCATATACACATCCTCTGAGGCCTTTGCTTTTTTAGTTTTAGAAATTATATTTGTAAGTAGAGTCCTCGTTAGCCAGCAGTACTAATGTCAGCCATTAGTGCAAACTTATCTTCCTAAACAATACAAAACAAACTAACGTTAACGTAAAACTCTAAAAAAGCTATTTATTCTAAGAGTTATTTTTCTAATACAAATTTTTTAATTAATTTTATTTCAAGGTATAACTTTTATACTTGTCTGTTTTCTTTAACAGTTTAAATATATGAACAAGTTATGTTTCCATTACTACAGTACAGGTGTCTGCTTGAATTGGGTTTTATTATATGAACTGAGGAAAATATTAACCAAGAAAAAAATCTAATGCAACAACAGAATAAAAGGCATTAATTGAAAAAAAAAAGTGAATTTGACACACAATGTAAATAATATAACTAACAAATTTATTTAATGTTTTTAAACATATTGTAGTGTTGGGTCCGAGTCTGAGTCAGGGCAGACCGAGTCCAGGTTGTAAAGAGTCTGAGTTAAATTTGAGTTTGAGTTCTTTGACTGAGTCAATGTCCTAATTAAATTAAAAAAAAACTTTTTTGTTCTGACTTTATTAAAAATTGTCTCTTGAATGTCTTTTTTTAATGTGACTATAACCTCAGCTAGCTTTCTAACAAACGCATGTCCAGGGAAAATAGGAAGACATGTATTATATTAAGATTGTATGACAAAACAAATGAAATCTCTTTTTGTCCTGTAAAGCCAACCAACTAAAAAAATGTTTCTGCTGTGTCTGATGGGTTTTTATTAAAAACACACAATTAAATACATTTAAAATAGATGGAAAATAGTTAAAATACTTCAAACCTATAACCCAAAACCCATTACTGCAATTGCCATGTGTCAAATTACACACAAGAGATGGCAGCATCTTTTCTTCTAGTGAGCTTTATATAACACTCTACAAAACTGGATCAGTTTGTTTATTTAAAAGCAGGGTCTGTTCCTCCATTCAGTGTCTGCTTGATTACAGAGTTCGCTCCAGATAATGACCTAGACACGGTTATAATACAATGTCAAGGACAATGGGGATTGGACATCCACTCCATTTTTATTAAGCAGCGACTGCAGCATAGTGGCTCAAAGCTTTTCTGTGTAGCCTCTCAAGGAGAACTCCCTCTGCATGTATCTCCCTGTGTGATTACGGGTTTTCTACAGGTACTTCTTTCTTCCTATATTACACAGAATAATGGCTACTCACATAATCCAGCAAACAAAGACGTTATATCAAGAATCCCACAAGGGTAGTGATTTATGTAGACAAATTACCTTTAAAAATTTATCACTTATAGCATTTAAAATAGCAGAATTTCACTTAGATGCCTACAACAGCTGGACAAGGATAGCTGTAGAATCTCTCTCATAGCTCTCAACCTTGAGGCTGTGGCAAAGGTACATAATGTCTTTGTTTTCCCCTTCAGGGAATGGTTGGTTATGAGAGTATCCATGATGCTCCCTTTCAATCATCTCTTTGAAGATTCGCTGTGAATCTGACAAGGGACCCTTATGGACAGCATCACAATTGAGGTCCTTGTAGACCAGCATGCCACTAAGCTTTCAAGTAGCCTAGACACGTATTTCCCTTTTCCCCCTGCCCGTTAGTCTATCCACGGGGAGGGATGATTTTAGCTGTAAAAGAAGAGAATACTAGAGCCACCAAATAGGTCACTTTGACCCATTCCTGTTTCCAAACACTTGTACCTCTGTCAAGAGCTTGACATTAACATGCGTGACATGGTGGGACAGCAAATCGACAAATATGAAATAAAAACCTAGAACCTCCATGCCATGGCCTGTCTGCATTTGTATAATCCACAGGTAGTACAGTTTGGTTTGTTTGCTTTTAATATCAATCCCCAGTTATTGGTAACCATAGTAACTCTCAGCTTCATGTAAGAGTGCGACGGCAACAGTAAACTCAAGATTTGTAAATATAGCATTATTCAATAATTTTTAGCATTTTCATAGACATTCATTGCACAAAAACCTGATTTGTGGAGGGCAGCCATAGAGCACTGTATGTTAAAGAAAGCTTTGTTTGCTGAGTACCTTAAATTGTACAACAGTGGTTCTCAACAGTGGACTTAGATACAGTCATTTTCAAAAACATATATTGTGTTATTGATAGGTCAAAGATGTTTGAATGCGTTAGATGGTCTCTAAATGTCTGATGTCCTTCTAAACTAAAGTGCATCATGGCAAATATGTCTGACAAAGTTTGTCAAACCTTAAGCCCTGTTGCGATTCTTGCCTAAAAATGATTTTTGTTTAAATAAACCCAATCGTCCACCCAACTGGTTTCACGAGAAGCTTGGCGATGGTAATATTTTTCAGGTAAATCACAAAGAACTTGGGGGTTAACAGTCAACTTTAATAATTTTGAGTAATTTACTGCAGCCCAGATATTTATAACCTTAAATTACTGATGTTGGCAAGTGACCATGGCATAAATGAGATAATCAACAGCCAGTCGTGCATTCAACTGTTTCAACCATAGTCCACAGAGGGTAGTTCTGTGCCTCTACATTATTGATTCCACAACAGGACATTGATTATCCCTTTACTTGTAGTGAACTACAATCTAGACATTCTCAGCAGGCTGCTCTGTCTAAAAGACTTCATTACTTTGTTGGCACACATTACACTCTACACTGAAAGTAATTTTTAGAATTTTCTTTCTATTTGGGAATAAATGTTCCCTTTACTTTACAGGGTTTTGACTTTGATGATTTGCAAAATGATGACACTGTCACAGTCTATATGTATGTGATAAAAAGGTGCAGTGACAAGGGTGCGTTCTTGAAAATAGGCTGGGCTCAGCACTGCAGTACTTCAGTTTATTATTCAGTTGCTTTATTTCTGAAAGAGTACTTCTCTCGCGGAACAAAACATACAAACCAGAATCTCTAATTTCATTAACTTATTAAAGGATTACGCACAAATTACATCTGAATATATACATATTCAGATTTATAGATCACTATTTACAACAGACCTGATTGTTGCTAATATTTGCATGTAGTGATGGTCTGGATCCATTTTGTTTCTGATCGTTTTTGTTACATGTACCAATTATAGTTTGTCATAAATCAACCTACAGCAGACCATTAACTTTTTAACTGTTATGTAGAGCCAGTGAACTGATCACATTTAATGACGATTAGTTTGCAATTAATCTTTTCAACAATGATTGCATTGCTGAATATTGAGTATTGAACCAGAGAACGACCGTAACTATTTATTACATGCTGATGTCTAACTTTTTTTCAGGCTTTTTTTCAGACATGGTAGCATAGTAGTGGACAGAAGGGATGCTAAAGTGAGGCTGATTAGAAATGCTCTAACTTATTTAAAAGCTGACATCTGGGCTTTTAAGAATGACCTGGATGGTAAAGAGGACTCAGCAAAGACAGATGCTCTGTGTAGATGAGGCCCCAACCACGAAGCACAGCAGATTCTCACTCACTTGAGCAAAACAACCAAAACTTTGGGCATATGGACATTCCCATTGCTACACATTTAGGGAAGGACATGAAAATACCCTACGTTTTTAACATGATCACATAAAGGATTCTCTCATTGTTCTGTTAAGTACGATTTGCAAAAATCTGAACTATTTGAAATATAAAAAAATTTACAGCTTACGGTGAAAAAATATTTCCGTGGTTAAGCAACGTTTGTCTTGATTTAAAAAAACAAGGTGTAATAATGTGTGATAATTTAATATATATCATTTAAATGTATGTATTGTTTGTATTGAATTGAAGTGAAGTGCAAGTTAAACTTACCAAAACCAAAAGTCAAGATGATGTAAAAGGCCTTTCTCTTTACAAAACCAGCCCCATGTCACACATGGATCCAAGTTAAACTTTTCCTGGTTGCAAATTCTTTACAATGAGTCACCTTTGGAGTTATATTTGGAGTAACCAGGGACTGGGGCTGCAAATTAGCCTTTGGCTAGAAGCCTATATGTGGATCATCGGCTGCAGGAAACTGTAGCAATGTATACTGCATTGTCCCTGTCAAATAAACTAATAAATAAATAAATATATGAAGCAGTTTTAGCATTAACCAGTCTCACATGATATGACAGTTTCCACTGCTGATCCTCACAGCGCAGTTTATTAAACTTCAAACTTAAACAAGTGGTCCTTAATTCACACAAATGTTCAAGATCACACACTTCGAAATCACACAATTTTCTCAGAAATTAAGTTACTCACAAAGTTTTAATGGTTTTTAAAAGCTATCAATTCAGTCAACAAAGTTCAATAGTGTTTCTTTTTGCTCAAGTTTATTTTGCAGCTGTTATTATGTCGTAAGAAAAACCATTTACGATGCCAACGATCAAATTCAGTTGCTCTCAAATTGTTGTTTATAATTACAAAATAAGATGTATATAACAAACTGTGGGTGAGAGGGGCAGAGAGTCCCCCATGATTAGGTTACATCCTTCACGTGCATGTATGCCGGTCGATCGTAGCCTCCAGTACAGCTCGGAAAAAAGGCTCATATTAGCTCATTGGCAGAGTCTACGTTTCGAACACAGTGAATCCCAAGAGAAAAGGTTCATGTGATTGCAAAGGATAATGCAAAACACAAAGAAAGCCAGAGGGGTCATCTCACACCACAGCATCGCAGTTTAAACCCCTCTAGCAGACGCATTGTTGGTCATTTTAATCAGTCCCTGTTTGTTTACTCCCGATGTAAACTACTGTCCCTGCTCTCCAGCCAGTCCAGGAATTGTAATCGATGAGAAGAGGAACAAGATGTCAGCAAAAATCCTTCTATTTAAAAAGAGATATTTGTAATTGATGCTTAAGTAAACTTAGAGCTAAATATACTTTCACAAACTTCTCTGGCATTATCTGCTCTAGAATATGTCTAGTTCTCTAGGATCTATATTGTTGCGAATACTGTAGAGTTATACATGCATTTTGTTTCTATTTTACAATTATATGTATTTTTTTGTTGTGCACTTTTTACCTGTTCTCCCTCAATTTAAAAAAAAAAAACTGACCCATCCAAATTATTGTTTATCACCTTTTCTTTTAAGTAATTTAAAGAAGTTACAAACAAAATGGTGCTTTACAATAATTATGCTCTTCATTTTATCAATAATATTATATTGTTAAAATTGTGTAACAAAAATGCAGCTTAGACATCTTCCGATGACCCTTGGCACTAAGTGAATATGACCGGCTGAAAATTCCTGATTCGAGCTCCTCTAGTCATAACGATTGAGTGTTTCATACTCTGGGCATTAATAACTCTGTAGAAACGGAATGCTTGTATTTGTATGTATACATGTATGAATGATGATTTCATCTCTATGCTGACAGTGTTTAATTTTGATTCATAAAACAATTGTAACTCGATTGACAGAGCGTAATGCATTTTCACATTGAATCCTTTGTCTGCATTGGGAGAACATAACATGCGGCTCGTAAGCTGACAACTGATTTATGACAGAGGAGGAGAAACTCATCTTTGAAGAAGGTGAAACTGAATCTAATCTCCATCTACATTGAGTGTAGGCAGACAGATTGACCGGCAAATTGAGAGCTTTGCTTTTCAACTCAGCTCTAGCTTCACCAAGACAGACCTGTTAAACGACTGCTTTACTGGAGCCAATCCATCTGTCATTCTCATGCTACTTCTTTCCCCCATATAGGGAGAAGAGTTCAAGATACTTATTATTAGGGCAGGAGCTTTCCTCTTACAATGAGAGCAAACTGGAACTCGATATCATTGGTAAAACCCTTTCGGGAAGGATTTTAAGTTATCTGAGAATGCCTTCAAAATATTATACATGACCAGAAAAGGACAACTAACGTCTGATAAAACTTTGGAAAGTCTCTCCACAAACAGACATCCATCTAGGTACTAAGAAAGACTGAAACTGGTTCATTGTATCATGCTCATGAACAGTTGGCCTCCTCACTGCCTGATGCTGAAGCAACAGTACACTTTTATTCATTTTCTTTTGCATTCAATTGAGTCTCTTGGCCACCAAAAAACTAACCCAAGCTCTCCCTCTGCCAGCAAACCAATGCCATTTGACCAGCCTACCTGCCTAATGATGGTAACAAAGTAAAAAAAAACCTGCATAATCGCAGAATAGGCAAATTTGCAAATTTAAAATAACTTAATGACAACTCAAGCAAAGGAAAAATTAATTCATGATTGATTTCACCTTTTTTCGTGTTTGGTTCCGGATGGTGATAAAAAAAAGACTCAAATTCAAGAGCTGAAGACATAAATGGACAAAAAAAACAACAGACTTTGAAACATAAATCAATATAAAGCTTACTTTGATAACTGGAGTAGAGTCACAGGACACAAACATAAGTGATGAAGTGAACAATGAACCAGAGACAGACAGAGAAAACACAGGGAATAAAAAAGGGGTGGAAATTAAGCAACAAGATCAGGGACAGGTGAGGAGGTGATTAGGAAGAAACCAGAAGGGAGGGGCGGAGAGAGAGCTGAACAGAGAGATAGAATGATGAAGGAAACTCTAAGCAATTCAGTTTTTTCAGGTAAGGAATTTGCTAAATACACTGTCTATTCTTTCACTTTCACAATTTACCGTAGATTAGTGAACGGTTTATGTATTTGAATAGTTTGTGGGTTAGTGTTTTACAATAAAACCTAATTTTTTAGGCTTTATTTTTATAAAGCAATTGTTCATAAGTTTGCATGTTTCAAATGTTGATCTTTGTTGTTGTGCTTTTGAATATTTTAAAAATTGCTTGAAAACACTATTCAAATCATTAACCTCACGCTTTTGAGTGCCTCACAAATTTAATTTCCATTTGAGTCCCCTTTCTGTTACAATGGACCAGTGGATCTCCCTTTTGAAATGGTGAACACTTGTCCTGTCCCATTGTCATAAGAACGTCCTCTAAGCATAATTTTTCCAGTCCATGGTTGATGACGGGACTGACGGACAGCATCTTTATCATCAAAACACTTCAAAGTTGAGTTGAGAAAAAGTTGAATTTTGGTTGTTCAGATGTTTATTGGCAAAATTAAGACCGCTATTTAGAATGTCATAATCCTTGCGTGGAGTTCCAAACTGAGGACGATTGAAAGTTATTTTATGTTTCTTATATCTTATTGAACGCTGTCATTTTCAGTTCAATATCCTGGAACAGATCTTTGGTCATGGTATTTGGATGCACGGACGAACGGATGGATGCATGGATTGATGCATGGATGAATGGTCTTTTAGCCAAAAATCATGATTTATGATTGATTGATTTTGCTGAAACATGTATTTTGGTGAGAAATTCAAAGATAAACTAGCATCTGTTGGGCAAACATTCCAAATCCGTCAAATAACTCTTCAATTCAGCATAAATGTCTCAATTCTCATCATTAGATACAGATGCTTAGCATTGTTTGTCTAAGAGGGTTCAGCGAGTTGCTATATTGACTAAAGGATTCCTCTGCCTAGTTTCCACCCTAACATTCTCTCTTCTCTATAAGCCACATTATTGGCTCATTAAAACAAGCGCTCCCTCACTCTTCTGCTCCTAACATTCTCTGCAGTGCAGCAGGAGCAATGCGGATTCACAAGACACGCCTGATTGCTCCAAAGCACTGTGATGCCACTTGTGTATAAATGATTCCGATTGAAATAATGTAACCATAGTGTTATCCGCTTGAAACCATCTTTTGACACTATGATTGTAAATGGCCCACGGACCGTAAGCACATTGTCAACAATTGAGCATTTGGTTTTCATCACCCTCTTCTCTCCTTATTCCTCCCCATCTCTTCACAGTTTGCCTCTTCTGCCATTCCTGCTACCCTTACTTGCACCTCCCCCCAAACACAAGGAGAACAGTCCTCTGGGCCCTTGAGCAAGTAATTGTATCTGCTCTCACGATGAGACATATGAAGTCATCCAAACTGTTTATTTGAAATGCTTACGGAAAACAATTATCTCTCCCCAGAAAGCACACATCATTAATGTATGGTTGAAAGAAAGCGAAATACATATTGTTGTTCCTCTAATGTCTTTTTGCATTATAACAGTTTTTTGCTAGGGGTCCTCATGAGGAGTAATAACCATCTGGTTATAGCCACTGATAAACAACTCTATCAAAATTAATGGTTGAAGTTACAGGATGTGTTCATGTTGGATGTCACTGAGGAGACACCTGTCAGGGTTTTGACATTTATGTATTTCTGTGACCCGGATTAGCATTTGTTACCCTTAAGCATTGTAAAATCTTCTAAAATACTAATAAACAAAGTTAAATCATTCAAAATAGAAAATGAACTTATTGTGCACATATTACATTCTGCACAGAATACACTGCACTTTCTGATCAATAATATCTATTAACACTGCAGTCCCTGTCCACATTTCTATAATAATGCACAATAATTTTTACAAAATGATTTCAAATGACTGAATTGTCTCTTTTGTTAACCTGGAACAATTACGTTGTTTTTGTTCAGTTCAGTTGCAAAAGTGTCTAAATGTAACAATGACTGGCTATTTTAACGCGCTAAATGCCACACATAACCATGAAATGCGATAGCACTATATTATAAATTCTCTATCAAATCCGGATTGTTAATATAAGCTGAAAAGGGCTTTGGCTTTTTCTTCAAACCTTTGCTGCAGTGTTTCGCTGTTACAGCTGGAATGTCTTAAGTCATCATTCATTTACCGCAGAGGAAAAGTATTACAAGGCCAATGGTTGCAACAATCTCCTTTAACTTATTTTCTCCTTCTGGGGTTTATGACTGGGCTTGGTACATTAATTGGATTTTCGGAAAGCTGTTGACAAAGTCTCCCACTACTGCTTAATCCCCATTTGGCAGTGGGGCACAGCTCATGTTCGTTTTGCTGGGGAAGCTTGCGCTCATTTTGTAACCATGAGGAAGTGGTGGGGACTTCTTGTAGAGTTCGATGATGTAAATAGAGTAGAATAAAAGAAAAATCCAAAGGAAGATTTTATTATATTCAACATGATTTTGTGTAAGTTTGGAATATGTCTTTTTTATTTTTTAATTTGTCTAATTTATTTCTGCACCAGGGTAACAATCTAACAAACCTTAAACATATTCAATAAATCTAAGTTCTGACGGCAAAAAAGGCTTTATCTCTGCATATGATCCTGTGTCGTGAGAGGAGTATGGGGAATTATCCCTTAGACATTTATTTTTGCGCCAAAAAAAATGTTAACCAACCTTCTATTTTTACCATTCAGGGTAATTGAGGACATTGGGCTGAAAGACCTGTAAGGTCGCCATGGCGTCCAGAGATGCAGCAGCCTGCCCTGCAGCCCAGTAAGCCGTCACCACCAGGGCAGATAAAACTTGGAAGGGACATTCGAGCAAGTGCGCCATGCGGCAGCACTGTCTGGGCATAGATTCCCCGTGACAGACACTTGTGGACTGCAAGTGAGTCCCTTAACCACACCTTTCAACCAAGGTAGTGAAGGGGGAGGAGCTTGAACCAGTATTTCATGAGCTCCTCATGCACCTCAGGAAGAAAGGCACTGGAGGTACACAGGGAACTGAGTCCTGATACTGTCCGAGGAACCAATCATCAAGATGTGAGGGTGCCTGGTAAGAGTGCACAGAAACCAACGTAGCTTTTCAGAGCATCGCTGACACACTTCTGGTTCCGAAGCAGCATGTGAAGCCAGAGGGTGACAGATCTGAATCAGAAGACAGACCTTAAAAAAAAACAGTTTTAGTTCAATAATTATAGTTATTATGCCGTCTGTGTTCTGCCTTGTATGTACAGACACTCAGACACGTGAGAGAAAAAATCCACACAAAAGGACAAATTTTTTGTTCATTTTCCAAGTATTCAATAGCTATATACTTTTGCTAATTTTGATATAACCAGATCATTGCTACATATCTGTCTATCATTGACCAGTGTCAAGAAAGATTCTTACTTTTCTTTAGACTCTCATCCACAGAAATCTTGTTGTGTTTGATTGCACACAATTATGTGCATTTTTGTTACGGTAGGAATTGTGTAAAAATAACAAATCTGATTCTAAGACAGTCATTTCAAAGGTTCAAAATATTTTTTTCCAAATGTATGACTACCTTTATTATCTGTGATTCAGTTTCTTTTTGTACTACCCGAATATCCATGAGCTTGTATAATGAATGAAAAAAAAATTATTTAACCAAAACGCAGTTTTCAGCTAAATCATGAGAAAAAAAAGAGAAAGTTTAATGCTGTGATATTTAATGTACATATATCTCTAGGCATTTCTAGTACCTTTCTTCAACATTACAAACAATGCGGCCCTCTAGCAGGAGGTGTGGGCAGGGAGCCTCGCTGAAGATACAGAGAAGAAAACAAAGGAGCCATTTGAAAATCATCTTTTCTCTGGGTCACTTAGCTGCAGTTTCCAAGAGAGGCCATTTTCAGAGCGAGAGACACACAAGATACGTGGGTGGTTTCAACTTAAATTCTTGTAAAGCAGGATGAAAAAATGCAAGCACAGCTGCCCCATTGGGATGCTCTCTCATAGAATTAAACTCCTTGACGTCTCTCCAATAAAACTAGCATTATTTTTCTAAATTCATTGCAGATTTTAGTTTTAGCTGTAGGCATTTTTAATATCAGTAAGTGATTATGCAATCACGTTTTATTATGTTTGTCACCGGTAACCAGCCAATTCTATAATATACAGAGGACAGCAGTCGACGAACTGGCGTTAGTTTTCATTTTCAGATAATGTAGAAAGAATTATGAGAAAACTGTGCTCGACAGATTTGCATTGTTTACTTGATTAAAGCCATGAAACATCTCTCCCAAGGCATTTTCTTTCAGCTCTTTGGTGTCATTGTCCAGAATAACTAAACAGGACGTGGGAGGGAGGGCAGAGGGCTCTTTAACCTTGAAGCTTTCTAGTAAAAATAATGTCTGCTCCTCTCTCCCCTTCTCTCAAGCCCACTTTAGGTCTTTAAGAGCAAACAGCCCTCTTCACTATCTCAGTTATCAGGATTTCATGGTGCTTGTGCAAAAACTGACTCCTCTGCCTACTTCAGAACCAGCTGAGCCTCAGATTGCTGTTATTCCACAGCTTGACAATATGCTGATTTCTTTTTTCTTATGCCTTTCCTGCAGGAACTCCACAGGAGAACCAGAATCCTAGGAGTGACACAGTCATCATAAATCAAAAAGAAACGCAAACTTGCGCATATCATTTGCCACAAGTATACAACACAAATACATTAATTGCATACATGTATTAAATAAATACCTGACTAACAGCCTTCTCAGGAGTTACAGCAGTCTGATGCTAACAATACAAGTGAAAAGGTACTTAAAGGAAGGGCCAAGCGCAGTGTGGGGCAGTAGCATACCTAGAAGTAGTCATGGTTCTAGTTTATTTTCAGCAAAAATGCTCTTTTGTCGTTCCACACAAGATACATTTAGTGAGCCTGCACAGCAAGTGACCTATAACAGCTACAACACCAGCAAGTATTTTTTCATCATGCTACACTGTACTGCAGTTGGCATCCAGCTTTTTGGAGCATTGTTAAATATTACTATTAAATAAGCAAATATTACTTTATGTTTTACCTACAGTTTTATAAATCACTGAATGAATTTGGTAAAACGTAAAAATTAAAATAGCTGTAGCTTGACTCAAAAATGTTCTAGGGGTGAAGCTTCAGGCTAGCGAGGCTTCATTTAACAGACATCTTAGCTCACAACATTTTCCACATAGCTCGCCTAACACTAGACATGCGAAAGAAAGTCGTGTGAAGTGAAGTGAATTGAAGTGAAGTGAAGGGAATCGAAGTGGTGCGATTGGTAAATTTGGGAGAGACCCATACTTGAAATATGTGTTCCGCTTTACACCCATTCGAGTGGTCACACACAGCAGGGAACATAAACAATGTGAACACGCAACCAAGATTTTGAAGGTTTCATCAGAAAAAAAGTCAGGTAAGGGGTGAATAGAGGAAGTGCTACATTCCCTTTCAGACGTCTAGCTAAATCACTTGCCTCAGAATCTCTGTTGAATTTCCAGAATGTATTTATAGTTAAGTTAGGTGATGGTCAGTTAAAAGCATGAGAAGCATGTCTCTAAATGTTTTAAACAAATGTGGGCACAGAGTGAGTAGATGTCTGTCATTGATGGAACATAAGAGATATGAGAATGATGGAACAAAGAATATAAGAGATATGTCCAATACTTTGATAACAGGAGAAATCTTAAGGATTCACACTTTCATGTTTAGAAGTGTAAGGTTTAAATGTTTTCATTTTAGGATGTTTATGGTTAAAAATGCATCCCCCTAAACAGAAGGGTTAGTGACTATCTTGAAATACAAACATGTTTGGTGACAGATAAGGGATACAGAAGAAATGAAAGGCAACTAGCCTTAAAACAACGGCAAGAGTCTGTTGCGACTTGCAAATATTTTAGAAGTTGAGAGTGTGGGCAACTTCACAACCTCCACAGCAAATGTTTAGTTTAGTTTCCTTTTTTCATTTTGACACCTGAACAAAATAAACTCTATTGGTTTATTTTGTTCATTTAAAAGTACTCCATGAACACATTCAAAAGTACTCCACGAACACACTTTTCATAAAATACTGCTGACTCAAACCCATTTATTCTTTAAGAAACTAACACCTAAAGTTTCAGAGGGCATTGAAATGACTATAGTTGAAAGGTTTGAAATCTGAAAGTGTTAAAATGATGTGAAATCCATTGGTGTAGATAGTGCAGGTTTTATATACCTCTATCGGTGAGCTCACTAGGCTTCTAGAGCAGAGTTGCTTTTTTCTTCCTGCTCTAATTTTTGCTGTTGCTCTATATATTGTTTACTCGCTATACTATAAACCTGGTCATTCAAGATCCAAACATTTTGCATATTGTTCGTTTCAAAGAGGAACTGTTACATGGGGCTAATATTTTAGGCTGCACTGGTTAACTGTGGAGTTTAGAATTCAACAGAAATTCTTTATGATCATGTTGTTCTAAGACAGAGCTCAGGTAATAACCTTTTGTTCTCTGTACCTAAGCCTTTCTCCAAGCAATGGACTTTGTATCTTTGGCCCCTCTAAATGGAAAGCACTGCTTATCTCTGAGAATTACAAGATGCATCTATCCCATTTAATGAATTGATTCTAAAGTCATTGAGTTTGATCATTTTGTGCTTGTAAAAAGCAATGTTTGTAAGGTTATTTCATTTTTAGCTGTGTGTTCATTTTGGGTTTATATATTCAACAGCATGGAGAACTTTGATGATGATATACTATTAAAAATCTGTTCAGGTAGGTAGGAAACATAACTAATAAATAACTACATAAATTCACTGCTTCCATGCAGATGAGGAAACACCTCACCAGGTGTTCACTACCCTGGAGATAAAAAAAAACTGTCCGACTCAAACGAAGCATCCACTGCCCCATGTGATGGCTTTTGAGCAGGACAGGACAGGATTAAAAATTAAAAAAAAAAATAAATAGAAAATTTTTTGACTCCAGTGCAAACATCTTTGGGAATGATGATGCAGAACAAAGACAACATTCATGAGAAGCCAAAAAAATCTCTCTAGAAGCCCTAAGGTTAACATAGAAACCGGAATCTGGTCTAAAGGTCAACAGACATAATTTTTTTCTCTGGCAGATGCCTATATTTAGAAATCTAGATGGCCAATTTATTTCTTTATTTTACCAGTTCCTCTGTTTGACCAAAGCAGTGCAAACGAAATAAGGGAATTATATTTCTGCCTTTTGTGATAAAAAACCTTGCATAATTTATAATAAGATATTTAAAAACTGCTAGTGTTAACCATGCATTTGTTTGAAACGTTTAAGTTATGGCAGTATATTCTTGCCTTTCATTGGATATTTCTGTGTTTGATCTCCCTTTAAAGGGGCACAAAAGGAAGACATACAAATAAACAGCACAGAGAATGCCCTCACAAGTCCAGACTGCAGAAGAGGATGTTCCGTCCTATGTTCCTAAAGCCAGTATTAATCACAAAGACACAAATATGGAGCTGTGTTTTGACGTTTGCAAAGTCAACAGAAACTGTCCGTATCCTTCTGTGTTCCCTGACTGTGTTGTGCACACACCTCATAAATAATGTCCTTGTTTCACCTATTTGAAATCAACCTCAGCAAACCTGATCTCCCTAACAGCCAATCAACTCCTCCCTTCCTTTTTTATAGGACCTTTTCAGTGTACCTCAAACCAAATAGTTTTCCTCTAGTCACTCAGATGATGTGGAAACTCTACCACTCCTGCATGAAATACTTGCTTCCAGCAATCTCCGTTACTACGACTGTAAGGATTCCTCGCAGTGTACACTTATCTTCAGCTATTCTCACGTGGAATATCTACCTCTAGCAATTTTTCTGTGTTTGGGACTTATGTGCTGCTGTCTATACATGGAAAATCTGCCTCCAACATACGATTTTTATGTAACACTCTATGTACACGCTTGCTATTGACTTGAGGAATTCTTTCATGTTATTCCTGTCATTAGCAATGAAAACAACTCAAGTTCATCACAGTCCTCTGTCCACTGTAATAGGGACAACGCGTTGTCATTACTTCAGTAAAATACCCTAAAAGCAATAGAATACAAAGTGGTACTTAATTTGGATGTGTCTGGTCTGGGTCTGCAAGGTAGGGAGTTGAAAGTCACTTGGAAGTAAAGGTCTTTTTTTTTAAACAAAACCTTTACTTAAAAGATATCTTTACATATAGTTAAATACGTTCTGAGAGACTTAAAGATTGCATCTGAGCAAAACCATCAGAATTTCCATTGTGCGTTCCATCAGAACGAAAACCAATATGGACAATTTCCCTTTTGAAGACGATTATTCTGATGCAGGTCTAACAAGAAAACCGTGCAGTTGAGATTTGTATAAGAATGCAGCAAAGCCCTACAGGCTGGAAAGACTTAATATTTCATTGCCTGGCCTGTCACACAAATAGCCAGTGACACGTAACAACAAGCTGAGCGGTCTTCCTACTGAATTTCCCCACATCTTTTGCTTGCTGATGTGTGAAGTGCTGAAAACAACTGCTCAGATGACCCATTTTCAAATGAAGATGGTAAGAACATAAACGAGTATTATTCTATTTATTTAGTATTAATAACATGTTGTTCCGACATTTTAAGTGACAAAAATAAGTGTTAACAATGCAAATAACTTGTTAACTGTTTCCCACTGATGTTCAGTGATACGTTAAATTAATTTTCCGCAGTGACACTAACTTGCATTAATATTAAGTCTCTGAGACTGGAATGTAGACTGCGCGTCTTCTGTTTCAAGACATTTAGCTGCAGTGGAGCTCTCAGGATGCGTGTATTTAGCTGAGAGTCATGTAACTTAGTCAGTTCAGCAGGTAGTTGGGTGGTTTGGCATCTTATTCCACCCTGGGTACCCTAAGTCTTTGGATGTTGTGTTGACAGTTTTAAATAGATTGATACACCCCTGAAAAATTTTGTGGTAGTTGGTAACCCTGGAGTGGAAGATTGCCTAATGATCCCACTTTTCAATAAATGTGACCTGTTTTTGAATAATAATTTAGGTTTATTTAGCTTAAACATTAGAGATGCCACTAGCTAACACATTCAGCATGAAGAAGGAGATCAGGGGAGGATAAAAGGGAGACCCTGAGAGAGCCAGCTGCCATTTGCCAGCTATGTTTCCTTCAGAATCTGCAGAGTCTAGCTTGTCTGCTTTATTCAAGCAACTTCCAGTTGGTAACCCTGGACTGGAAGACTTGGTGACCGGTTTTTGAATAATAATTCCTAACCCAAGTAAAGGCGGCACAATGGTGCAGTGGGAAGCACTGTAGTCTTTCAACTAGAAGGTTGTCGGTTCGAGCATCGCTGGTGATCTTCCTGGAAGGAGTTTGCATGTTCTCCCTGTGCTTGCGTGGGTTTCCTCCGGGTACTCCGGTTTCCCCAAGAATCCCCAAAACATGCAGTTAGATTAATTGAACAATCTAGGTGTGATTGTGTGAGTGAATGTTGCCCTGTGATGAACTGGCGAACTGGCGAACTGTCCAGGGTGTACCCAATGTGTGCTGGAGATAGGCCCCCGTGACCCCGAAAGGGAATAAGTGGGTTTGAAAATGAATGCAGGAATGAACCCAAGTAAAAAAAAAAAGGCTCTGAATATCAGGTTTAAGAAGATTTAACGGAAGATTTAATGGTTTATTTAACTTAAACATTAGAGGTGCTACTAGCTAGCACATTCTGCAACGAGAAGAAGATCAGGAGAGGGTAAACCCTGAGAGAGCCAGCTTCCAGCTGGCAGAATTCCCTCAGAATCCACAGAGCAAAAGGGAAGAGTCTAGCTGTGCGGCTTTTTTCAAGCAACTTGTAACTTCCTGAGGGGTGTAAATTCCTGTTCTATCTCAGGAAAATGGATTCTAAATATTTTTCTATTACAGACTGTAGTGTGTACTCTAACTATAAGGCAATAACAGTGCTCAGGTTTCCTGAGAATATATTTCAAATGATTTACAGGTTTGTTGTGCTGAAGAAAGAGCAGAATGGATAATGGAACAGAATCCACTCAGAGATAGGGTGAGGGACATGGGAGGAGCAACAATACTCCTCCATTTTGAAGTCATTTGAGGTTCCACTAAATTTCTTCTCAAAGAGTTGTTCCAGGGAAATACTGCAGGGAAGAGCCTTTTTGGAAGATCCAGGGCATGCTGGGTAGACTGTGTGCCTAGATTTGCTTATCGGAACACCTCTGTATACCAGAGTAGGGTTGTGCCCGTGAAGGGATGAAGTTGACTTTCATGCTGAAGGCTCTTATGCCATGCAAACCAGTACCATACACATGTATGAAAATGGATTGGTGGATGTATGGATGGTGCAAACAAGAATCTGAGGTAAGAGTACTTGTTATTTCCAGCTTATAACTGATTAATTGTCAGGGCCGTGGACTAAGAACTTAAACAAGGACAGATGATGACTTACAGTTTATTAGCAGAAAACAGCCTTATTGGAAGCAGAGGCAAAAATAGTGAACCTAAAAATCCCTCTTTAAGAGGCCAGAGATAAAAAAGGTCAAAGTTAGGTTTCTAGGTGAGCGGAATCCTTACCCCAGGCGTCTGCATCTTAAGAGAAGAGCAGGGTGCATAAAGTAGCAAGTAGCTGGGGCTTCAGAACAAGGTATACAGACGAGATGTGATGAGATGGCAAAGGAAAGTAGAATAACACACATTACAACATCAAACATGGTGCAGTAACCTTGTGCCTAGTAAAGGGAATGGAAACCTATGTATCCAGCACAATGAGAGCACAATGGACAGGTCGCCAGTTCATCGCAGGGCAACATTCACACCTATGGGGAATTTAGATTATTCTATTAACCTAACCGCATGTTTTTTGGGATTGTGGGGGAAAATGGAGTACCCACAAGAAACTCACACAAGAACGGGGAGAACATGCAAACTCCTTCCTCGAACTGACAGCCTTCTAACTGGAAGGCCACAGTGCTACCCACTGTGCCACCGTGCCCCGTTTTGGAATGGGAAATACTGTAATTAATGCTGTGTAACAGTGCATCCTCAAGTGCTGCGTTTGGAAAACATTGTTGTGGCTACTGACAGTCCTACATGTGAGTTTTTTAAGTTCCACAGGTTGAACAGAGATTGACTGTGAGTCGTCATTGTGACTAGTTTGAACTAAAAGCATCTATTTAATTGCAGGTTTGTGATGGCTGCATCCGATCTGTGGGTGATGAATTAATCATCACAGTGTTAAATATGCAAGGTATTTTGCTATTTCTGGCTTCCTTACAAACAGTCTCTAGTGAGGTGGAGGAACAGAATATGTGGCCATTTCTTTACATGACAAGTTAGATCATTTAGAGATACAACATTTAGTGTTTGAAGTTTAGAAACAGCAAGTGTTCTCTTCGCCCTAATGATTTAAACTTTTTTCAAGTCAATGGTTTAAAAGCCTTCTGCTGGTTACCTGTCAATCCAGGGAATATCTTTCATTTTTCCTGATATGAACTTGTTATTTGTATGTCCTCTCCAATTAGAAGCAGGAGAAAAGCTCTTCAAATGATTCTATCACAGAACTCATTTAAAAGGATTGTGCTAATTATGCATTTTCCATTTATTGGGGATTTTTCATTTTGAATTCAAGACAATTGCTTGTCGTCTGGAAGTGAGAGATACATAGCTGACCATCTGCATTGAGTCTTCTTTGAAACATTTTTTTTTACAGTTTTCCACATTTCACAAGTAGTCTACGCCTTAAGTGAGTTTAAAGGGAATAATGTGATTATTATTTCGAAGAGTCTTACTGACAATCTTAGAACTTTTTTTCCTTCAAACCATGTTTCCTTCCTTTAAAACAAGCTTTTCTCCATCCACAGCTGTTAAGCGTGACTGACAAACTGCAATGGCATGCTACCAATTGCTTTGCAGTTTTAAGATTTTTCACACCAGGACCATATAATAAGTTTTGCTAGAGACCATCTGCAGCTTTGCACTTCAGATAAAGAAATCCGTGATATTTTATGAGTTGCATTGAGGAGATGTTATTTATTAAGATTCATCTGATTCTTATTTCTCCCTTTGTTTACTAGTGGATTTTCTGGTCAGTGGTGGGTTTATATATTGTTACACCGATATCATCTTCAATAACAACAGGGACAAAATCTGCCATCTTTTGATTTCTCTTCAGTGTGATACAGGACGAATGAGTTTCTCCGAAGGTGATAAGAAAAGCTCTTCATTATATAAGTGTTCATTGCTCGATAATGCAGCACTGTTGAAATTTCCCAATGGCTTTGATTTCCAAAGACAACCGTGAACCGCAGTTTGATAGACAATGTACACAGTACCTAAAAGAACTACAGATCTACTGTCAAATCAAACACGATGCGAGAGTCAGAGACAAATAACACACAGTTTCCCTCTTTGTGCACCTCATGTTCCCTTTGAAATCCCCATTAAACATTCATTATGTTTTATTTGCCTGAGAGTGAGGTGTATGTTGCCCCGTCTCTTCCTAAAGCTGGCTGTTTAATCTCAGAATTGATAATGTAGACACATTGGTAGCGTTCTGTAAGAAAGAAAGATTTATTTAAACTGGATTTTTGCATGTTTCATGTCAGGGCAATGTCCTTGTTCTCAGGCAGCATTGAGAGCTGAGAGCTGTGGCTTTGGCAAGGGCAGACATTCAGGGCCAAGGGCAGAGGAAACACAATCAACAGAGAAATGTATTGGTAGAGCTCCACACCACCTCAGACTTTTACTGACAAGCATCACATGAATGTTTTCCACACTCTGTTTCTGCCCAGATTACCCTTAAAATAAAATAAAATAAATAAAATAAAATAACATCTTATGCACATTTATGCAATAATATAAAACAACTATTTCCCAAATAAACATTACAATATCTTAGTCTCCAGAACTGGTGGTCTTTAACATGTAAAATTGTGAAACCTTTAGACGTGCGGGGCCTTTTGAGCACTTTTTTTACTACTTTACAATTTTCTCTCATTTTTTAGTACAACCCCAGCTTACTTTTTTTTGCAAATAAACTGCAATTCAACAACAAATACAATTCTGAATATTACATTTTGTCATTTTTACTGGACAAACAACAAACAGTTTTTATGTTTTATTACAAAATCCAAAAAAGAAATCCCCCCCCCCGAAAAAGCAAAGATAAGGTCAAAACACTGTTATAATTGTATGAAACCTCTCATAAACCTTATACACTGCTTTTTTCTGCCAGAACTTTGAAAAACAAGCCATCTCACAGGTATTGCACTTTCATGGGTTATCCCTTTTGTTGATTTATGGTCTGTCAAATGAAACTAAAAGATGATTTTCTCACATTTTATTTTGAATTATCTTACAAATTATGTAACATAACTCTTGTAATGTTCATTTAAAACCAAAATTAAACAATAGATGGTTCTGTTATTTCCAACTTAATTAAATACAGCTGCTGTGATTGGCATAAGCACTGGTGCATGCAGAAACTCCATGAGTTAACACTTAAAATTAAAAGCCCCTTTGCATTTTGATAGGGTAAACTTTGCATTTTTCTCATGATTTCTTCTTAAATCATCTAGCGCAATCAATTAAAAGATCTATTCGATTAGACAAATTAGATGGCATAAAATGGGGTTTGAAACACTGGCATAAAATGAGGTTTGAAATCTTTTTGCAAAGTACCTCATGAAACATTACATTACTTGACATGACATCCACACCAGGAAAGTCTCAGTAAAGACAATGCATCTGTCTGTTTTTTTAATTAAATAATTGCTAATAACTGCAGCGAGGAATCAGTACCATGGTCAGTGTTTTCTCATAAAAAATTAATTATAATTATTATAAATGATGAAAACTGTTTCAGAAGGGTGTAGCAAACTGGAAGCTCTATGCATTAATCGGTGGCATAAAAGTTTTAAGAAGTTCGCTGAGGCATGTCTTTAATGAAGAGCTTTTCTGAGTTTCATCTTTCTACCTCAGCACACACGCCTTTTGCATTTGCAAGTTTGATGGAAGTACAAGCTGTTTTGTCCTTTTCATTGACTTTGAGGAGAAGAACTTGCCACTGATGAAACAACGAGTCAATCATTCTTAAAACACACCTTTAAGAGCACAAATAATTCACACAAATGGTCCATGAGCACTGCAGAGAATCAGCACTGAAAGTTAGATTTTTCTTGAGAGGCCAGTGGTCCCAGTGACTTCTTGTCTTTGTTATTTATTCGAGGCTGTGCTTTGGAGCATTGTTATCTTATCAGTGTTCTTGTGTTTGGCTTTCATTTCTGTCATTTTGTTGTTGCAGTATACCCCCGAGAATGGAAGACAGGTTGGGACGTGAAGTGGCATAGATTGTTTTATAGGAATCTTCCTTGTATAGTTTTAGTAGGTGTATGTCTTCTATTTACTCGATTGTATTTGTGTGTGTGTGTAGGTGTGTGTGTTTGTGTGTGCGTCGGTGTGTGTTATAGCTGCTGTTGTCTTTTATAATTATAGCTTAGAGGGTTTAGTGTAAGAATAGGATTTGCTTGTTCATCGCCAGTGTTCTCTCTTCTTTTTTTTTCTTGGTGCAGCAAAGTACATTACTTTTCCAGCTTTTATGATGCTCTCTTGGTGAAATACACTTCAATGTTTATGCATTTTTATTTTGGGGAGAAAACAGAGAGAGTAGAGTAAAATCTCAGCTTTTTTAATTGCATTTGGCACATTTATCCGAAGCAACTTACCTTCAGAGTAAAGTGCACATTTGGTGAGTTCTTGTGTTCGAACCCTTGATTTGCAGACTGAGCAACAGGAAAGCACTGAATACAAACTTGCTGTTGGGTGCAGCAAGAATGAATACACTTTGAGTTTCAGTCAAGCATTCCGAGCACCCAGTCTTTTCGTGTTGGCTTTCTGGCTTTGATCTGCTCGTCTAAATGTGACTAAACGGTAACTTCAAGCATTCAATGGTATAATGGAAAAACAGAAGTAATTAAGGAGTTAGAACCAGCCTCGCTTAATTCACCTCTTGTCAACTGTACTTCAAAGTAGCACATCTGTCTCAGTCTTAGGCAAAAAAGCTTTTTGAAGACTCAAAGCTCTGCCTAGAGGATTTGCATGCTTAAATATTGCCTAAGTAGTGTCTGTAACTAATGGCTTCAAAAATCACTTTAACATCCAATTTTGTGATTCACAGGGAGAAGGAATAAACTTCTAAAGATTAAAGTTTTGAAATTAAATCTAAAAAATGTGACTATTTTAGCATTTTTAACCATTTTTTCCATAGGCATTCCATTTCCAATCTGCTTATATGCCATGCTCAGCAGTGATCATGTATCTTGACTTTATTTACATATGTACATTAAATTAAATGTTAGCGAAGAAACATTGTGTTTGTGGGAATCTGTTTTACATACACTGAAACTGAGAGGAATCTACATTCTAACGCTGTTTTTGCATAATTAAATATAATATTATTCACAATAAAGGTTCAATAAGATTGAATTGTTCTTATCACTTGATAGAACTGCAAAGAGCAGCCAATCAGAGTGATGCTAGCAGCAAGGAATCGATGTGGTTTTACTTTAACAAGCACACCTGCATTAAATAAATTAAATAAAATACCAAAATTAATTTTGAATAAAAATAATAATTTAATTGTCAGAGTATCGTATTAAGCCAGAAGTATGCAAGAGTGTGACCAAAACTGGTACTTCTGTGGAGTTGGGTATACCTTCCTGCTCTCCCAAGATTAGAGGTTCCGGGACCATTATAAATGAAAATACCAGTATTTTTCACAAAGTGTATGGATATCATTGGGAAAATTAAGCCTTGTTCACATTTCAGTCTCACAAATTGGATGTTACAGGGTTGTGATTTTTAAAAGTGTAAAGATGAAATACATAATCATATTGCCGTGGCAAGTGACTGCCATTATTTATCAAACAATTATCACCTACTCATTTAAATGACTCATGTGCACATAGCTAATGTGCTATGAACAAACATGCAGAGCATTACTCGGCTGCAGAGAATTTTTGAGTGCATATTTTTTACCCATATAAAATGTATTTAATGTTACCTATTTTTCTTTGACTTTTAGTGTTGCTTAAATGCAATTTTCCCATCATGGGACAAACAATGGTTCTTTATTGTATTTTAAATTATTTTTTACATTCAGCCATCTCCATCTTCTCTTGTTTTGATTTTTTTTCTTTATCTAAATAGTTGGTAGTTGGAGGGATGGGCTGGATGGGACATCAGTCCAAAATGAAAAATGGCAACCAAAGCATTGTTTACGTGCTGCAACTCAGCATTTCAAATGTGAATATTCCGGCTGGACAACTACTGTTAGTGATATCAGAACTTGAAATGAACATGATTTGTAATGTCTCTTGACATTTTGGGGACATTTTATGATTACCTGTAAAAAAAAATGTTTATATGGCTTCTTTTAGAGATAGAATGCATAAATGCCTGTGATGGACTGGCGACCTGTCCAGGGTGTACCATTTCAAGTTTATACACAATGAAGGTTAATAAAAGCAAGAGCAATCTTGTACATTTCCTCAAATATGTGTAAGTCAGCATGATTTGTTTTTTTAAAAAAAATATTTTAATTAAAATGTTTTTGTTCCCTCAATACAAAAATGCCATTGTTTCATTCTTAATTGTTAAGTTTTTAAATACAGATGTGTAAGAAAGCATGCTAAACAAATACACCTGCCTTTGACAAAGGCTTATTCTCCAGAAGTGGCATAAAGGGTACAAGAGGGTTTGAAAATATAGAATCTACCTCTCAGGGCCCAGCCCAGTGAGGGTCAATAACCCAAATGCCAAGACACTAAAACTATATAGTGTGAAAAAAACACAACAATATAGGTCCTAGCAACCACAGCTGTTCCACTCAGCTAGCCGGCGGTGGGTGTTAGCATGACATGGAAAAAGAATGACGTGGAAAAAGCCTGTAGGAATGGGGCAGAAAGCCTACACCCGTCATCGCAATGCTCAGTTGCTGTCGCTACTTAGCGCTGCAAAAACAGACAGATTCAATCAATCAGGTGAAAATACTTGTCATCATCCAACAGGTAGCATTGGAAGTATTTGAGTCCCACTCAAATGCGCACAAAGAAGCCACACATCTAATGGTCCGAGCCCAAAAGGGACATTGTGTATTGCATGCTGGGTCTCTGAGACTTTTGGTCTCTGTCTGGATAAAGCCATTCCCAGCTGATGACGTCTGAAAAAAAGGTCTTTCCCATGTCAGCTGGCTCAACTTTTGGCTGGAACTTTTCTCAGGGCTTAAGGCCCCACAAGACAACTCAGAACCTGGATGGATTTATCACAAACTGAATAGTAAATCTGCATTGGATTGACTCGTGGGCCACCATAGGCATGTGGGAAGTTGTCTCCTGTGCGTTTTGCCATTGGCCAATTGCTTCCCCAAGGGTTTGTGACAGTTAATGCCTCAAGCATGGTACGGCATAGTTTCAACCTTCTTAACAGTCATAGCTGAACAGCTCGGAAGTTAAGAGAGGTAATTTCTGAGGACAGAGTAAGGCTCTGGCATGGGTTTAGACTCTTCCAAGGAGATGTAAATTTGCAATAAAAATTTGCGAAACATTGTACATATTTAAAAACTGCAACATACTAAAAGCAAATAGAAAAGGGCCTAGATAGAGCCCTGTGGAACTCAACACATTTGATAAGCCATGTTACATTATATAGACTAAGCTTTGTTAGAAAAATAAGTGCATCACTGTCAGCTGCCCACTATAAATAAACAATAAATAAAAACTTAGAAAAAGTCCTAAATTTATCACAAAGTACTGGTCTTTACAAACCCTATTAATGTGTTGTTCTTTGAACAAAATCTTGCTAGTGAAGAAATGATACTTGTGCTTAAAGTTCAGGCCTTCTGTGTGAAAATGGGCTCCAGGCTCTTGTTCTTTTAGAAGTTTATAGAGAGATAGAGAGAGAGAGAGAGAGAGAGAGAGACATATGGCACTGCTACAGCCTTGCAGAAACATCAGTTCCTTTAAATAGATTCACCTTAAAAGATGTCTGCTCCCATGTGGCAAAATTAATTTAAAATGCACTGATTTTATAGAGCAACCAGAACAAAAAGCGAGATAAAGTGAGGATTAGATTTGTTTTCTCAATTGAGTCAAAGAACCATTGCTATTCATTAAGCATTCTGTATCACTTCAAATCTTGTATAACTATAGTACTTCAATTTAACAATCTATAAAGTTTGCTATGCTGATTCTTTAGCATGTTATTCTGCAACGAAAGAAAATATCAAAAGAACAAAAATAATAAGCAACCAAACTGGTTAGCATTTACCAATCAACATTTGTTTTACTGGTAAAGTAAATCAACATTTTCTATGATAACGAGAAGAGGTTTCTTCATTCTTCAGGCAGCACATTGTGTAAAACATTAAAAGGAACCCCACATGAATGTCACACTTTTCAAGGTGTTTGAAAAGGCGTGTATTGCTGGTGTGTGTGCATGTGTGCGGGTGCATGCATGTGTCTGTTTGTACACTACAGCAGTCTAAATTGATTAAAATTACTTTTTTTTTTACCAAAATAACCAAAATCTGTACTGTTTCTAAAAAAAGATAATCATAGAATGTTGATCCAAGCCACTCTGGACTTTAGTCCTTTGAAGTCTGAGGCGTTTTTTTTATTTTATTATTTTGCTTCCATTTGCTACAATCTTTAATAAAACAATATTTTTGTGCCAATGCTTGATGTTAATATTTTTTACATTACACAATAGTTCCACAACAATCCTGAAATTGTATAGAAAAGTACATATTTGGGTTTCCATGTTTTTTTTTTTTTTACTGCAAAAAGCAAAAAAAATATATAAAAAAACGTTTTTGTGTTTTATAACATAAATCAAAAGTGTTGGGACAAAATACTAAATCACAAAAAAACACAGGCAAGCACTGATAAACCATATACATTGTTCCAATTGTGCTTTGTTGTGTGCTAGAATTTTGAAAAACGCAACCCATATTACAGGTCTTGTACTTCCAAGGGTTATCTCTTTTTATCACCACGGATGGCACTGATGGCACTGATGGCATTGGTTAAGGGTCTTTAAAATGAAACTGAAAGATGACTACGCATTTGCTTACGTTTTTCAAAACTTGAAAAATCCAGCTTCAGCTCCAGAACACGTACTTAAAGATATGTTCTTATAATAATTTCTTAACAGGTTTTGGGAGATAGGTGGGGATTAGCTCAATATACATTTGTAAGAAGGCCAGATATGGTCACTTTGAATAAAAGTGTCCGGTTAATGCATAAATGTAAATGATAAATACACATTATAATTCATTTTGTTCAGTGCTTGTACATGAACTGTGTGAGAACAATGCAATCTGTCATTTTCATCATTAATTTTCTCATCTATTGTATTCTTGTGGACACCTCATTACTGTCGGTGCTCAGGAACAATTATACAGAGATTCACACCACCTCCACCAAAACCCACCCCAGCCTTTACAGTCGAAAGACTGACTGCCTGAGCGTTGCTACTAAGCAAAATGAATTCCCAAGAATTATTGGTGAGCTGGTAGTATTTGAAGACTGGGGAAGTGTTTTGTCTCTGTGTTACATATTTTTCATCTGGACTTTTTTACTGCTATTCTTAACTGCTCTCGTTACTTGCCTAATTCTCTCGGTTTCTCAGTACGATTTATCTTACAGGGTGCTGATGAGCTTGATAGCATATTAGCCCCCACAACACACACTCCCACATCTCATAGGGTTCAGATATCATGTCATTAGCTTTTCACAGCATTTTTGCACCTCAAATTAAAGTCTCATTTTTTGTCACATTGAAATTTTCACAGCACTTTAGTATCTCAAGCACATTTCTTGCATTACTGTCCACGTTTATTTTCTCACAGCGTATTTCACAGCACCCACACATTATTTCATGTCTCGCTCTCTCACTCAGTGTATACTCCACAAGATTTATACAAACATCAGCATTAAGTCTGGATCTACAATACATTCCACCTTGAGTCATTGTCCATATTTTGCATTTACATGGCATGTTAACATTACATGGAGATAGCAGTCAACTTTGCCACTGGCACATTGTATCATTATCTGCACATTTACTTTACACTGAAAGGTTATGCAGTAATTCAACTAATGCGAGATGAGTCTGGTATCTCTTATACACACAAAAATGTGTGTAGAGAGGCCAATCGCATCTAACTTTAAATATTTTTTTAGATGTGTTACATGTTTCACTCAGGGTATATAGCGAGTTGAGGGGACGTGTACTAGACAAGCAGTTCAAGAAAGGAGTCCAGGAATGGACAATGATTGTGCTTCTAAACAGTAGAAATTGAGGTGGAGTGAAGTCACCTTGGGTTAATTGGCTAGTCCTGATAAGCTCCTCCCAAACCTCATTAAACAAACAACATTTCACTATGCCTTAACCAGCTCTTTACGAGGAGCTGGAAATTCTCTCTCTGCGTGTTGCAATCAGTGTTTTCTTCTATTGGGAAAGCACGAGTCTTGCTTTCCAAGGTGTTCAATCCCCTAGTAGCGATTCTATTTTTCGCTCAAGCATACCTAGCATATGGCCTTAGTCCAGGGGCATCGCCAAACATGAAGCTCTTCCATCTGCAGCCCCAATTACTTGTATCCTTTTTAAAGTACACAATACAGCGCACAGTGGTCAAAAAAAAAAAAAAACCTGGAGAAAGTTTTTATAAGACGCTGTGATCCTTTTAAGTGTGAAGTAAGCACAGAGAACCCAGGAGCAAGAGATACACAGAATTTATTTAATACTGAGGATAGAGGTAGCCAAACAGCTCAGTGCAGGTTTTCAGAAACACTTAATGATGGCAGTGACGCAGTCATGGAGAGCCTCCCAGGTCCAGACAAAAACCTACAGTAACATACAGTTCCACACACTCCAGATAGGACAAAACTCGGACTGAAATGAAAGGTTTGATAAGGTAGTTTGCAGCGAAATTGATTGAGAGAATGTGAATGGTCTGACATAGAGGAGAGGGAGAGAGGTGTAGCAAGGTGGGTGTGAGCTCCTTCAGCGGCGAGTAGATTTAAGCCAGACAAACATTACGGACACCTAGGGGTCCGGAAACCAGGAACAGCTGCGTGTTTGATAAATGATAAAGATGCCTCAAGATAAACGTGAGCCAATAGTTGTCTGGATATTGACATTGGGATATGGTAGAAGCTGGCGGCTGTCTGGAAAACAAGGTAAGCCCGTTTGCTATGCACTGATCCTAACGATGAACTGTACCGAGGGAAAAGACACAATGCTTGAACGTGAAACTTTCACGTTGGGCTGGTTGGGAGATGAGGTTCATCAGTAGAGACCTCACCTCAGAATTTTCACCTGTGACGTGGAATGGGGCATATCAGCATTGCCAAGGGATACGTACCAGCACTGGCACAGAAGAAATACCACACCTCTGGTTCCACACGCCACTGGATTAGTAACCCTAGCGCACTACCCGGAGCCGCACTCACCACCAGCTCCAAGAAGCCGCTGAGTGACTCTTTTAATTATTTTAATGGTGCACTATTTTAAATAAATGTCCTGTGTGTGCTCGTGTCTCTCTCGCCACCCGCTACAGGATGTCTGGATGAATGGTTTTGGGTTTGTATGAAGTTGATATCATGATTAGTCATTCTGTTTTGTGTAAGATAAATATGATTTACTGGGTTTTTTGTAATTTTGTATTTAATTTTTTTGGGAAAATTGGTGATCATTAGTTGCTGTTCTCTGACGGTTGTATTATTTCTTTTTGTCTTGTGTAGGTTTTTTTCCTAGATATCTGGTCTGAGGAAAGTGGGTAAACTTGCTGGCTAATAGCTCTTTTTGTTGTTGTTAGTTTGTCTACTGTGCTTGACCAACTCTAGGGGACTTAGGGTGGGCTGCTCTTCGCTGGACGACAGCATGGAATACTGGGGAAAGGGATACATCAGAAGCTGATATCGATGTGGTTGGTGCTGTGATGGTTTGTAGTGGTATGATGCATCATCGGATTGAGGTTGCTGTGAGGGTTGCGGTACAGGAGTATAAGAAGGGAGTTTGATTGGAGATCACTGTGAAGCACCAGATCTCCAACCAACCAATAAACAGCCAAAGGAGATGAGTGTTGTACACAGATTATAAGGAATGGGTAACAAAACCTTCAGGGACAAGGACCTAACAGATCCTGAGTGATGACTCTCATCTGCATATAATACTTTCCTCATTAGCCAGTGGCTTCTTTTCCAGTATAATGCACTACAACTTCAAGAAGACGTGCCATCGATGTTTTCCCTTGTGACACTTCCTGGACTCCACACTGACTTGACTTCCTGTATGCTACATGAATCTGCCTTCTCCTGCTACTCCTCTCCTCCTGCGCTTCTTTACCAGATCTCATACATCCGAGAGGTGCTCCACTCTGCCCATGATCAGCAGCCTAAAAGTCGAGTTGAGTTTGCCAGTTTGCTCCCTAGCTTCATGCCTGGTGGTGGATACACACTGAGGAATACCTACCTGTCAGCATCGGATACTCAGATGACCACTCACTTGCTATTGAGTTTGACACTGAGGAATCTGGAACTCCAAAGAAGCAAGAATCCCAGCCCCAACTGCTTCTCATATCTACAACTGAGTTCTGTAAAATACCTAAATACCTCTGTCTTTGTCAAGTCTCATGTGTCCCTGGAAACGTTGTTTTGAAATGTAAATGTTTACCTTATTTTACATAAATGTTTATATAAATACAAAGACTTATTATATGTGTATGTGTTGTTGTCGTCATTAAACATTTGGTGATCACTTTAATGTCATGTTAAAGGGGTCATTAAACAAAAATGTGTTTCAGAAATCTAAATGATTATGTTACTTTACATATTTTATTGCAGTCTGTCTTCACATACACACAATTGTGAAAGTATTGAATTGTTGACATAAATGCCCCATGCTGATGTAGTTAAAGCTCATCCCAGCTATACTGATTAATAGTTCAGCACTTGATCCTTAATCTTATCACCTCAGTAATCTCACAAACAACAAGTAAACATTGATTTCAGTCTGTAATGTCTCTTCAAACAGTACTAAGATGTGAAAGTACAAGTTTAGCAGTACCAGGGGAAGACAGAGTGGAAGTGGCTTTTTAAAGAAAAAGAACAAATAATGTGATCTAACAGCTGAAGCCTCCAAAAATGGCAAGTTGGTTTGTTGCAACATCTCCCTCTAAAAGGTCATCAAGTCCATTTTATGTGCTGTTAGGAAAAAGAAGCAACTAAAAGACGCGAGCTCCGCTGAGTTTGAGTTTTGAAAATGACTATTGTTTACAATGATCTAGTGCACTTGGAAAGTTTCACTGTGTCAATTTCAGAAAAAGACAGACAGTGCACTCAGTGTTTGATAATACTGTATCACTTCGTTTCGGCTTTGGTAGAAACGCTTTCAGGCTGGAATTTTAACACCTGCTCGAGAGAAGGCAAGTGTAAACAGCCAATGTAATGTTTTCAAGTAGTTTCAGCACAAACAGCCCACGTCAGAGCCATGTGTGCTTCAGGGCTGTGCTTTGTTTCTGTGGAGCCTTGGAATGTCAAGGGAATTTCAATGTAACATTTGAATGTAAATTGTACATTTTTTGCATTTGTACACTGTGTTTCACAGACAGCACAAATTCACTGAAAGGGACCACAAGCTTTTAATACTCTGCATGTTCCTCATGTAATTGTTCTTGTGTTCAAAATCCCGGTTACACTTAATGCTATGGTATTACACTACATACGTACAAATTTAGAAATATCTAATATAGAGTTGTGTTATATAACTAAGACTTTATATAAAAAATTAGGGGATTTTGAATAATTCTCTGGTATTTTTTTTTTTATAAATCAGTTATTCCCTCATGGCCACCTCAGTTTACAAAGTCTAGCAACTGCCAACCAAAGGGTCCGAAGCATCTAGTTCTACTAGCTTTTAGGTGTATTAGTTGGTGGCTATAATTGGTGAAAACAACTTGTAGTGCTGCATGTCTCACCGAGCCAATTATTGCTGCAGGGGGTTTAATCAATGGAACATCGATGATGGATGGTTCCCACCTGATCACCACAATGAAAGAACTCACCTTTTTTAACGTTCTACAAAAGTGTATGCTAGCATTTGTGAAAGAAAACATGACAGAATACTGAAAACTACAGACCCCGTATTGACCAGATTCTATCCGAGACAAGGTTAAATCAGTTCATGTAAATTAAGTGACAGCAAGACACCCACAGTCTGCAGAGAACCAGCATCCCTGGGGATGTGGAAAAAAGTTTCCATCCAAGAGGTGGATAGTACGGATTGGAGGTGGTGTACTTGGAACGCAGGGTATGTTGGAAGCGCTGGGAGACATTTTGGACCACACCTAATGAAATGTTGAGTAAGCAGGGAGCTCACCTGCTGGCATATGCCTCAAATTCTGTTTAACCAACTTCATACCAACTGCTAAATTTTAGAACTTCCAACTAAAAAACCTAAAGCGTCTGATTTTTGATGTCACAGATCAGGTTATAACAGCTTATCATGTTGCATGTCTCACCAAACACGTATCCACATGAACACTACTTTTTTTCTCACACTATGTACCAACCAATCACCTCCACATGTGCACATTGCATCCACAGGAACACTCAATAACCACACAGAATGCTGCCATATTCAGCATTGAGTTTGCAAAAACACAGGCACTTCTGTATGGTGATAAAAAGGGAACATCTGCATATTGGCAAAATAATAATGACTGTATTGCCATCTATTGTGTTTCAAGTTAGATGTGCTATGAAGTACACTTATTGGACTGTTAATAATGTTTATCATGATGTCAGGAGGAACATTTTCCTTTATTCTCTTCATTTTACTTCAAGTACCCCTGTCTGCAGATGGAATTGTCCAGTGATCCTAGCACCCCTCCTACTGAATGTTGAATCTCTATGTCTCTACATGCTACACAGGGTTAGGCTTAGAATTAGGTTCGGGATGAGAAAGAACAAGGTTCAGAGGGTGGGGCTCAACCCGTCTGCAGTCTACATCTCTTTAACTCTGAGACCTTTCTCAAGCAAATCTCAACAGTGGTTTTTTGCACAGACAACTAAATTCAGAAACACAGCTGTCCAGTAATATTGGACCAGAGTCATTGAAACAGCCGGAAAGCATGATGGGCCAAACCGAAGAAAATAAAGTAGCACCTCTGAGAATTTCCCTAAAAAGGCTTAACATGTAGTAAACGTTTGCTGGAGTCTTTGGTTGTTTGTGTACCTGTAAGTTTAGACCTATAACAACCTTTCAAATCAGTTTAAGTAAAATCTATCCAGTCTTTCACTTGTCCAATAATGGTTCAAAATCATGTAGTGGATATAGTCTTTTTTGATCAAAATATCCTTAAACACTCAGTGTAATCATTATAGTTTTGCAAAGACAGATGTGTAAATATGTTTGGACTGTAGAAATAATCTAGAGTAACCACAAAAATGTTTTATGTCCTGTCTCCTACTCAAGAATGACCCCATCTGGCTACAAAACAGCAACATTGTAACTGAGAGGCAGCAATGCTACCCACTGTGCTGCCCTTTTTGTGGAAAACTACATTTTGGAAGTATTACAATATTTATTTTGACTCTGTTTTAAGGATCTTTTCAAATTTACCTTTGATGATATCATTTGCATACCTTTTGGCTTTTCTTGGTGCTTGGGCTATTACGTTTAACAAAGAATCTACTTTAGGTCCAATTTAAAACATTTTTTCACCAGAAATACTGACAGACAACCCAATTAGCATTCAAAGAATCCTCTTATGTGGCATGTTCTTCTGCACAAGCGTGTCGGGTTTTAATCGCAAATTAATTGCAAATAGTTTCAGTCACACAAACGAAATAGAAATAAAAGCGGTCATCTGATCAGCAATCCTACAGCCAACAACACAACATGTCCTACTTTTGTACTTAATGGGATCACAAACTGAAAAAACCAACACCAAAAGCATTTGATCGTTTGTCATAATTAAGCTCATGGAAAATAAAAAGCACAAAGATGAAAATTGTACTTTTATAAGAAGCATAAACCATGCATTCTTTTACCATTGTCTTTTGATTCACAAGAGTAGAAAAAGTTATTTATGAACGGAACAAGCTATTACCATCTTAAATTTTCTGTGGATTTTTTAATAAATAAGACACACTGCAATGCCTGATTTTGTCATTTCCTTTTTCCCATCACATTCACAAATATTGTTCCAGTTGTCAAAGTATTCAATGCGTACTGTATTAATGATATGTTTCCTAAAATACAACATCTAAAAACACAGTAAGATCAGTTTTGTTTTAGTTCTATAGCAGTTCAATAAATATTTATACTGTAACAATGTGTCAAAATACTAGTTAGAAAATAGTTTTTACACACCTTGCATTTTAAACTGCACATAGATGGAAGTCAAAATAAGATAGTTATATTTCTAGTGCTAGGGAAAGATGGTAATCTTCAGGATGAGAGAAAATCAAGAAAACATTCACTTTCCAAAAGAAGCTCTGACAGAAGAGCATCGATATGACAGCAGACTGTTTATTTACTCCAGTAAACTAACATTAGGTGCTGATTTGCCATTCAGAGATGAAACAGCTCCATAATAACATGATATATTTAAACTAAACTCTCAATGAAAGGGATTAAATTGTGGCTAAAATTTATTAAAAAAGATGGTAATATAGCCATTTCTTGAGCTGATTACTTGTAAAGCACAAAGCAAAAACCAATGCACATTTAGCAGAGTTTACATGAATGAAAGAACTGGAAAAGCTAAGCAGATATCGGCCATGTTTAACCCTGGACACAGCGAGATGAACAATGTATATTCCTATGTATTTGTCTACATTCAAACACAAAGTATAAACAGCAATGAAGCGGGCTCTGGTATATTCTCTTAAATTATATATTTTTTCTTAATGAAAACTATTGGATCAAAGATTGGTTGTATGAATGTATTCAAACTACTGTGCTAATATTTTAGATGGGTGTGAAAAAATGCTGTAAACAAAGAATTATATATAAAATAATATGCTTTCAGAAATATAAATAATGATCATTTATATATTTTCAAAATGCAATGTGAGCAAACAATGATCCAAACCAGTTTGTAGGATAAGGGTCAGCTGTATGATCTACCAATGTATCTTATCAATGTAACATGTAGGTTAAATCCCAGTCATGAACTGAAACTGCTGTGTTGAGGCGAGGAACAGCCAAACTCTTCAAAGCAGACTTGGTTTTTAAGATGTGTTTTTGAAGAGGCACAAAGAAATGGGTAAAGTTGATCGTAGATGAAGTGATAGACCAATGAACCTTGTGAATAAGGGCAAGACATATCAAGCTTATTACTCTTAGAAATCTGAAGATCTACTGCAGTTTCATCAGCTATGAACTGGTAGAAACTAGTGGGACCATGGAACACTCATCTATTGTCCTGTAGTCGTCAGAAGAAGGCTTCATGGATGGGTTGCAGCCAATAAGCCATATCTTTGACATGGTAACAATGGTATGCAACTGAAGTTTGCACTGGGAAAAAAATGACAGCAGCTGTTCTGGACTAATGAGTCAAAATTTTAAATATTTAGCTATAGCAGAAGGCAATTTGTTCATCAAAGGGATGGAGAGTGGTGCAATAAGGACTGTCTGCAAGCAATATTGCAGTATGGAGAAGGTTCTTTCTATGTTTGGGGCTGCATTTCGGCGAATGGTATTGTAGATTTGATCAGAATTATTGGTGTTAATAAATACAGACATATACTTTACCAAGAAGATATACGATTGAAAGCAAATTTATTCAGCAGCAGGACAATGACCCCAAACAAGTCATTACGAACTATCTT
Organism: Danionella cerebrum; assembly: GCA_007224835.1. Classification (NCBI taxonomy): domain Eukaryota; kingdom Metazoa; phylum Chordata; class Actinopteri; order Cypriniformes; family Danionidae; genus Danionella; species Danionella cerebrum. Next base: position 870,914 of record SRMA01025756.1, read on the forward strand.
CAGCTTAAAAATGAACAAAAAGTACTGGAAGTTATGCCATGACCTCGATAGAGCCATGATCTCAATGTAAAGTCTCGGCTTAAAGCGTTTTTTCACACAGTCTTAGTGATGTGTCGTTCTTGAATGACTTGTTCCTTTTTGAATGAAAGGACTCAAAAATTAACTAATCTTTTCAATTTCCAGCTCAAACTGAAACCTCGGAGTGCTTTCATTCTGATTGCAAAGACTTGAGAAAATAACTAACGTTAATCAAATTGATTAAAACAATTCTCATTCTGGCCTGGACTGCACACGTTACTATCATAGAGAGGTAATGTGTGGAATAAGGGAGACCTAAACCCAAGACATGTCAGATTAAAGGAGAGGTGAACCACATTAAAGATAAGAATAAGAAATGTGGTTTAAAATCCTAATTGTGTGTTTTTTTTTTTTTCATTATTTTTTATTCAATAAGGGTATTTGAAGTATTTGATGTTTTGTAAATGGGTCTACCGGTATTTTATGCCGTACCTAGAATGATTTATTAAATGTTAATGATTCAGCAAATTGTATAAAGGCAAAGCTCTTTAAAATGCCTTTGGTTTTGTGGTTTATGAAATTTCTTGGTGTTTTTCTCATGTTTCAAATCCCTGTCTTTGTCATAGCACAATACCGGGTAAGTACATTTTTTGTCTTCTAGCATTCTTGTTTTGTCTTGCTTGTAGTGTGAATCATGTTTTCCTATATAGCGGATGTGTTCACACAACACACATCATTTTAGTGGTATTTTACCAAAATGAATGAAATGAAGCAAAAAAAAAAAAGTTAATTTTGCTGAACGAGACTCAAAGATCCGGGTCTGTAAAATGACTTGAACTTCCTGTCACTAAATGGTCTAAACCTTTAGCAAAATACTGTGCATATATACTGTTTAAAACAAAAAAAAAACACTGATTACTCTCTGTTGATTTTAATTCAAATATATAACACTCTATTCGGTGCATTAGCTCACATAATTAAAAAGCAGAAATCTATTAAACTCACCGACAATGGAATGTTTTATAGCGTAATGTTAATGGACACTACTGTATGCCACAAAATCCCATATTGACTTAATCTTTTTAGCCAGTGGTTTCCAGCAGCACTGCGGAAAAAGGCTTGGAGTACTTACATGCATGAGTGACAGAGAAGCTGTTTGAAGACTCCAGGTTATCAACATTGTAATTAAGATGGAAAGGTTTCTCAGTCATGTTCTGATTGGTGTTGTAAAGCTGCACAGCAAATCTGAAGGCGCTGTGTTCCTGAACGGTGGAACGCATGAAGAGGCCACCTTTATTAAGAGCAAACAGATGAAGAAAAGAAGATGTGCATATATAATCAGTCGGGGGAAACACAGCCTTAATTCAAGCAAATGTCATCAAAACCATTCACGTGTCCTCATTTCACATCGCACGAATCATTGCCACTCTATTCTTGAGGGATAACGGAACTTTCTCTTAAGTTGAATAACATTTATCGATACAGACTGTGCGTGTAAACAGATCAATAGAAATCGTTGGTTTTCAGTCAGTTCGGCATAATACGGTTATTCGTAGACAAACATTGCTTAGATCGCGTTAAAGCACTTGGTGCAGAGAGAGAGAGAGAGATAGAGAAAGAGAGAGAGAGACAGACACTCGTCTGCGAATAAAACCCCTCGCTTCTGAGACATCGGCAAGCAACGCCAAAGAAACCAAGCAGAACCGGGCGGACTCACCGATATTTATCTGATTCGGGAAGCCTGCGAGAGATGTGCCGAAAAGACACAATATCAAAGTCAATGTGCCTTCAGTCATGTTCACCACCTTCGTCAAAAATCAAGGATTGAAAATGGATTGTCTAAGGATAGTCATAAATGCAGAAATCCAGCTGTGAAGGAAGCTGTGCGACTCACTGAGAACAATTCTGCTTATGCGGAGATGGAGACAGGCTGAGAAACGATTAGATCGAAAGAGAGAGAGGGGGTGGGGGGGGGGTGGGGTGGGGGAGGGAGGGGACTGGTGCTGAAGATGCTCGGGGAGACTGAGAGCGGCTTCTCCAATTGGAGCAGCAGGGAAGGCAGTATTGATCAAACTTGAACTGACGGAAAAATCTGTATTTTTACTTTGCATCAATTCTGTATGTAATTCTCCAAGCTTTGCAGAATGGGTGAACCCCAAAACCCAGTAACGTGGGATCATTTATATGGCCTCATTTAACAAACACATTATTTAAATATTCATGTGCTGGCTACATTTTTCATCAGAAACTGAAGGCTTCATCTTACATGACACACATTGTCCATCAAGAGAACTGAAAGCCCATATTGCAACCTCACTTTCGCTGTCTTTTAACATCATACTTCAAAACACCCAGCCCATACCCAATACAGCACAAACTACATGCCTGAATGACTGCGTCATAATGTTTATGGTCTTGTTGAATTTGACTTTTAAGCTGGGAAATGTTCGAAATGTCACCAACAGAATGATTTTGAATTAAAAGCTATAGCCTGGTGCCAAGAAGTACACTGTAAAAAGTATTATTGTTAAAAAACGGTTGGTTGCCAGCTAATACTGTAAAAACTACAGTGCCCTACTGTGGTCTGAATTAACTGCATGTTATTGTTAATTTTAGCAACATTATTAAAAGTGTTACCTTATAAGATCCTTGACATAAATGGTAATCCACTGGCAGCTGTGGGTGAAGGGTACTGTAGTGCCCTACTGAGGTTTAAATTAACAGCATGTTACTGTTTATATAACGTTGCCTAGTAGAAAACTGTTAAATTACAGCACCTACTTTTGTTGGGCAACGACTTAGACTCAAGGAAACCAGTCGTCCCATAGTGTCCTCACACCCCCTGACTCTCCAATATCGGCATCTGCCCTCTTGGACCTCTCCTGCTCCATGTCGTGACTCTGCTTGGTTCCTACTTCTCACACATGGAGCCTCCTGTGGACTCTACTTACCTGCAACTCTCCATCTTCCCTGGGCTCATCTCTAGTTGAAGACTTCCTGGTTGAACGGATTCACAAAGCTTAGTGCTGTTCATGTAAAGGAACATTTGATTTCTGTAAATAATAAGAGAGTGTGTGAATAAACCTACGTATCTAATACTGTTTCCTCTCTGTCCTGTGGTTCTGTGTAGAATGGTAATGATTTTTTTAATAATTCAATTTTTTTTGCTCTAAAATGCCGGGAAGGCAATTTATTGTTTATAATATCTAAGTTGTAATTTATCAAATTAAATATTTCACCCAACCTTACACTCTGTATACCACTGACATGATAACTCAGTGATTATTAGGCTAATATCATGCTGGAACCTGCTATGCCAGCCATAAGTGATTGGAGTGTGTGTTTCTATGGTAATGTCTGTTTTCGCCAACTGTGTTTTGAACTGTGAATGGTTTAGTTCCATTTACCTAAGAAGATGACCCATCCACAGGACACTGGGTAAGCTTTTGGACTGTCAAAGGAATCCATGTAAGCACAAAGAGAACATGCAAATATCCAGAAAGTCCCCTGGCAGGCATCCAAATGACAGCTTTTAGCTGTAATTTGTGGGAATGGTTTAGCCGTTGTCCGTGGTGCTGAAACCGTGTCTAGCATTATTTACATTTTTTATGTAGTAACATTCAAATCAAAGTAAATTTCTGAATATAAAACTTGATCTAATTGTGTTTAATCTTTAGACAGTTAAACATTAATGTTTATACAATAAAGAATACAAGGAACTCGTTAAATTGAATGCAACATACAATAGACATTTATTTGAGGCTTTTGACATTTTTAATTTAACCCTTACAATTCCTTTCAGTGGGGCATATTTTTGTGTCAGAGGAGCAATTCAAGGATGACATTTCTATTCATCAACGGCCACAAAGCTTTAACAAAATTGAGTTTTTAATTGCGCTCTAGACTGAAAAGGCTTTAGCTAGTGATACTAAAATTGGCTCATGTCCCTTGTGCACCATTGCAGAGTGAAACGTTATTGCAAGTTCCCAGTGTTAACATAACCTCTAAACTCTGTCATCAGAGGCTCTCCAGGGTTTAGACCTTGATTACACAACAAACTAAACATTTCCATGAAGCAAGTTATCTTTATATAATGTTTATTTTATATACTTGAAACAAATAATACAAATAATACACATTATTTACTACAGCAAATTAAAAGCAAAAAATATACAAAAACCAGTCGCTTATTACTAATTACGAGATTATTTTTTAAATGGACCTTGATAATAAGTCAAAGGACTCCTTTTAAATGTTTATTTGATTGTATGATTTTTGATGCTCTTTTACATTATCCTCCTTTTGACTTGAAAAAACAATATTTAATGTCGGATGAAATGCTGTAACAGATGGCTGTGCGCCATCCATAGCCCCTTAAATGTGGAAGAACAGATTACTCTTTTTAATTTAAGGCTGTCAAGTGCTTGATCTCATCAAAGTATGTTTCTATGGGTTTGTGAAAAATATTTGAGGAAATAGTTGATAAATGAGTCATAATGCTTCGATCGGTTTTCAGAATTAACAACTTACACAGTCTTTAAACCCCAAACAGATATTTGTGACACAGTGCTTCTCATGTGATTTGGTTTCTTGGTAAACACTCTTTGCGGAAGTGTGACAGAGGATCTATGTTATCAGCTGAACAGGGTGACACACTTACAGGCCCCTTGGGCCGAAACTGTTTTTGTCATGTGACTCAGTTATGAAACAAGAAAACACAAAACACATGTGTGGAAAGCTTTGCTTTTCATGAAGGAACACTTAATTTTATTTCATTCTCTTTACTACAGGATACTCAAATTTATATCTGGAATTGACAAAGATTGTGATATGACAAAGACATGGATTTGAAACATGAGAAAAACACCAAGAAATTTCATAAACTTCAAAACCAAAGGCATTTTTAAAGAGCTTTGCCTTTATACAATTTGCTGAATCATTAACATTTAATAAATCATTTTAGGTACGGCATAAAATACAGGTAGACCCATTTACCAAACATCAAATACTTAAAAAAAATGTTCTTATCGAATAAACAATAATGAAAAAAACGCACACATTTAGGATTTTAAACCTCATTTCTTATTCAAATGAAACCACTGACACATCTTACTTAGACTGTGGGAGTGACTCATACTAAACGGCTGACTTGAATATGGGAATGCCTTGAGGCTTACACAGTTCCTAGATATGCCTGTTTCCCCTGATGGCCTCTTTGACATCACAGTGGATAACTTCATATCACAGGTCTCCCCTTTCCGGAAACAACTGGTTCCCTGCTGGAGACGACAAAGGTTTTCTACACCCTCCTCTATCTTCAATCATCAGCCTGAGACAATAGGCCACCTAGACTATTATTGTCAGACACCACTGTCATGCTGTCTGTTTTCATTACATGCTGGTATTTCGGGAAAAGAAATAACTTCCAACTGTGATACAAGTGGAGGTGGGTGATAATTCATTAATGATTATAATAGTCAATTAAGATGATAATGACAGATTGGTTATACTCGTCATTGTAACGCCATACTGCACAACTCAGTGACGCTCAGTGTTTAAACAGTATCCACTTGGAGGATGAAATATGAGAGATAAAAGGAGAACTGGATGGGCGGGAACTGACATTATTGAAAGTCTAGGGATATTTGGTTTTTTATTTGTCTGGCCCAAATCGGAGCAATGTGTATTGCAAACTGTCTAGACGACATAATCCATTAAGGAAAGATAGCACCACAAGATTGTTTCATCATTGGAACAATATGACCCTTGCAAAAATGAAGATGCGAAATTTACAATCCATCACAGGTGTTTATATAGACATGGATCATCTAGAACCAGTACAACCTGTTCTGCCCAGCAAAGTCCCTTGATTATTGCAAAGTAAATTTAAGCAGATTTTTTTTAAGCATATGGCTTCAAAGAGCTTACTGTCCAGAAGATATTTTTGAAAGATTGTGAACATGATGAAAGCTGCATCACTAAACTGATGCACAGGTTTTTATTTTATAAGCAGTTGATTAAAACAGCGATTAAAAATAAACACATCTGAAAAAGTTATTTGGTTGTTACAATTTTATGATTACAGGCATGAAGCAACAGCATTAGAAACTGAAACGCGTTACATTCATTCCTTCAGTCAGTCATACATTCATTCATAGCTTCTTTCTTGTCGGGGTCGTGAGGTTCTCCATAGACAGGTCAGCAGTCCATCATAGGGTCACTCACACATCTAAGGGGATTTTAGAGAATTAAATCAACCAATTGATTTGTGGGGGATCCCAAAGTACCTAAAGGAAATCCAAGCAAGAACAGTGATAACATGGAAACTCCTCTCAGGAAGGTCACATGCTTTTATCATTTAAATGACGGTAAAATGCAAGGTGACTCTGGATTACGCAGGATTAGGTGGAATCTCACCAATAATAAGGGATGCTTCAGTGTCAACTTGGCTGGTTTTAAAGTCTGGAAGCCATTAGACGGCCAAATGCTGAGTTTCATCTGCTGGCCGGAAAGCTCTTTTTGAGGTGCTGATGCCATAATGGTTGAGATGATTTTGAAACCATGGTTGATTAAATTCATTCAAAAACAAGCGATAAAGCTTACCGCAGACCTCTGGATAAATGAACTGGATATGCTGGGGGATGATTGGGAAGGAAAAGATTCATCATCTAGATTCAGGTCTGCTACACTAGGGTGAACTAATGAACCAAAACAAAGACCAAAAATACCAAGAAGGCAATGGTCTACAGAGTGTGCATTATTGAGTTTGGATGCATTTAGAGTGTTTAAAGGGACTGGTAGTCTTGGGTCAGGGTAGGATTCCTCTGATTAGTATGGAAATCAGAAACTTATTGAGCTAATCACACAAAGGAGAAAAAAAATGATTCCAAGGTACAAGTAGCCACAACATTAAGAATGTGGGCTACTAAAGAATTCAAAATTTTCATAGGGTGATTTACTAGAACCAAACTGTTCAGAGTTAAAGGTGGTTAGATTCTTCTCCCACTCTCTATAATGGAGAAGGCCAGATGCAGAGTGGAAATGTGGTGGATCAGACCGGCCAAAATACATATTTGGAAGACTTTTTCCACAGGAATAATGAGAAATGCAGAATAAGGAAAATCACAGGATTCCTTAAAGGCACTGCGGCAACTTTAGGGTACAACCTCAGTGTGGTGGCGTCATTAACAAGGGAAGGTGACGGCTCTTTTTCAAGCTTGCTGACATAGGCTGGCAAGTAGAAGCTCTGGGGGAGTCTCAGGGAGCTTTTCCATGAAAGAACAAGCCTAGAAAGTAAGAGCTGTGTAGCAGCCCTGAAGCTGAAGCTCTAGAATTGGATGAGAGCTGGCGGGACTTGGGATTGTACTTCCCTTTGGTTAGTGAGATGCCAGCTCGTGAAGAAGAAACAGAAAATACTTGAAGAGACACTGTTGATCTTTCCAGAGGTGGGCGAGGAAGGTGATTCTCTGAGGAATCGACCAACGGCCCACAGCAAGAGCAGCCTGGGGCTCTAGTAAGGAGTTAGACATGAGGGATTTCCTGCTCAGCCTGATGCAAGGGACCTCAGACTAACGTATGTTGCATTCACCTAATAGAATAATAGCTGGATATATAGCACACAGTTAGCTGCTGCTCACAATAACTTACTCCCAAATGTTAAGGAGGTATCCTTCATTTATTTTTGGTAATAGCCACTTTGCCCATACTGGCACCTTACCATTGAATGTTTACAGATTCATGACACTCATAGTGACAAGATAAAAGAATAAGAGACCTCTGGTGGAGCCTCTCGGTTACACAGGTGTGGCTGCAGTTATAAAGCTCATGAGCAGGCGGTATGTGTATGTCAGACACTGTGGCTGAGCTTGAAGCAGGCCAGGCTTCAAACATAGCTCCACTTCCAGAATTACTGTGGACAGAGAAGGGACAAGAACGATAGCCTGTGTCAAGTATACGCAGACACACAACATTACTCAATGCAAAGTGGAGCGTAACTCATCTTGACCATTAACTACAAACAGGGATAGGCCCTGGTGAGGCTTTCTCGGGCCTAAAAAAAGAGAAGAGAGTGGGTAGATATACATGTTTCTGTAGGTTAGTGATCCCAGTGTTGGTCCAGATCAAACCGATAAGCCCCCTAACACCAAACACAGGTTTGCATCAAGACCCACTACCCCCTGAGATGAGGTGGATGTGGAAAAAGACTTTGGGGGCAAAACCCTCAATGACACTCCTTGGCCTCCAAGGGTACAGTAATGGAGTAATGTAAGTTGAGATGTATTAGTAAGAATGTGGAAGTAGGAATGCAGCAGATAAGTATTTTCTTGCAAGGAAAGGGAGCTTTGGGTTCACAGGGGTGAGAATGAAGTGTCCACTTGATTAAGTTAGATTAAGAATCAACCTTTTGATTTACAAAGTCACCTGACATACATGTTTTCTGAAATGATTGAGAGATATTCATAAAGTAGTATTAAATGAGCTTCACAAAAAATGTAAAACAATTCTTTTTGTGAAATGTGTTTGTTATAGTTAATAATGATGACAGCTTTCCACCAATTGTAAAGGAATATGTGAGTGATTGATGGTCATGAATGGTCCATGGAGTAGCAAAAACCTGGGAGTTCAGCTCTTGGAAATGTGACCAGTTAATGCCCTCTATGGTGAGGGCATATTTTGAGACATAGTGATCTGGAGAAAGCAATTCATGCATTTCTATGTTCACGCTTAGACTACTGCAATGCCCTCTATGCAGGAATACATCAGATCAGTCTACACCGGCTACAACTTACACAGAATACTGCAGGCCACCTTCTTACTAGCACCAGAAAACATGAGCACATTACACCGATTCTGTACTCCTTGCATTGACTCCCGGTTAGTTTTAGAATCCACTACAAAATTATTTCATTACTTTTTACTGCAGTGAATGGTATAGCCTCATCTTAGTTGTGCGACATATTAACCCGTCACCAATCCAGCAGAGTTTTACAAACGGCGGGGAAACACCCGATCCCATTACAAGAAATGGGGTGATTGTTCCTTTGCAGTAGCAGGTCCAAAGCTCTGGAGTGCACTACCCTTCGATCTTCGCTCCATCTCGGCCTTGCCGGTGTATAAAGCTAAACTAAAAACATATTTACTTTGAATTTCTTTCAGTTCTTAGAATTTTATGTGAAGAATTTTGATTGTATCCTCAGTGGATTTGTTCTTTTTATCCTTGTATTTTTAAACTTCTGTATTTCGTGTTTGTACAGCACCTTGGTCAGCTGTTGGAAGGTGCTTTAGAAATAAAGTTTAATTAGTTGATTGAAAACTGTTTTCAAATAAATATCTGCTGTCTTGTGTTTAGGTTGTACAAAAGCAACATGATTTGTTCATCTCCCAAAATGCTTATTCAAGAAATGTACCTTAATTGATGCAAAGTTTGGCTTTGATTATTTAATATAGACATTATACATACTAAACACTGGCACGTGAGTCTTAAAGAGTCGAAGGCAGATGGGAACAGCAGCCTAAGGGCCTACACTGACCTACATTCACAGATGTGCTCAGACTCGAACTGTCTGCCCTCTCATTGCTATGCAAGCAGCCGTTAAACACCCACGACTTGTGTCCCATGATGCATTGCTAATTATCCTTTTGGATGACAGTAGGTTTATGTTATGTTCTATCTGTCTCAATTTAAAAAAAAAATGTCATAGTTCTAAAGCTGGCAAAAGAGGTATCAAATAGTTATGACTAAAAGAAAACTCAAGGGAAACCTCTAAAGAAACATGTTACAGCTGCTCAAATGGATGGGAAAATGCTCTCCCAATTGCAAATGTCATTCTATAATTAGTAGATTTCATGCCCCAAGACTCTTTAATTTTCATTAAATGTTTATCTTGAAGAGAACACTTCTAATTGTTGTAACACAAAGATTTACATCTACTTTTGTTCTGTTTGATATGCAACATGTGCGTTTTTTATGTATTCATTTTCATGAGCAGCATTTTTTTAATTCAATTCAACTTTTACTTTGGACCCCTCTAAACCAAAACATAGACAAGGTAAAGACAGGTCATATTGAGAAGTAGTGTTTAAGCAATAGTAAATGTGAACAATAGGAGACTTTAACAACGGCATATAGTTCACATCAGACATAACTTTGAATCTGGGGGTGAGGTGAAGGAGTCCGCATGTGTGCAAGCAGCTATCTGTCCTGCAGCTATAGCGCAATGCTGATCCAACTGTCCACCCACACCAGGAAGGTAGAAACATGTGCGTCCTTGAGGAGGAATGCAGAGATTTTCATTTATATTGTTTTCTTAGCGGAGTTGTTTTGACTCCAACAATGGCCTTCTCCGAGGCCATCTTGACGAGAGGAGGGAAGGCTAAATGAAAAAGTTCCTGTGAGGTTTTGGTCAATATTTGTCAGTTTCAAAGGTGTCAAATGTCCATACTCTATCTACATTTTATTCAATATTCATTGCATAGCTGCCAGTCTCTCTCCGATGATGTCCAATTTGCAATCAAAGACCACTGAACAGCTTTGCCCACCGCAATCTCAATGAAGCCGGCCAGCTTAGAGGGGTTTTGAACTGCACTGAGTGCTTTTGCCAGTCGCTGGTGACCCAAGGCTCCACATAATACAATCAGCAGAAGACTTGTTATTAAAGCTCCGGATAGGTTTGATGCTCCACTTCTGCCATCCATACATCGTTTAGCTAGTTCCCACAAGACAGTTGGGTTGCCCCAAGCCAAAGCATGGATGTTGTCGATTGCATTCAGAAACCAGTTCATCAGCAACACAGTTCCTTTAATTTGGAAATCAGGGCTAGGAGAGTCTCTCACAGACAGATGAAAAACAAGGATGCCAGCGGGGAAAATAGGAGACAGAGAGAGAAAATCATGGAACTGTATTTCTGCTGAGAGCGAAAAAAAATATTTTCAGGTTCACTAGGTTGTCCAGCACAAGGCAGTAGTACACTTTCCATAACAGGACAACATTCACTCACACATTCACTCCTAAGGGTAAATTAAAGAACTCATTTTTTTTTCAGGGGAGGGGTGGGGACTGGAGTGGAAGGCCCTAGTGCTATACTCTACACTTGTATGGACTGTCCAGGGAGTCTTCTAATCAAACTCTCCGAACAGTAAAAGTCTGTCATCCTTGAAAATAGTCTCTTTGATAAAAAAAAAAAATCCATAAAAATAAAGAGAAAAAATAAAATAAAAACCGCAGGCTAAGACAAGCAGAGAAAACTTTATTTAAATAATCAACAGCGAGACAAACTAGGTCTTACTAGAAACAATGAACCCATAACAAAACAAAGCAATCACCACGACTAAATACAAGGCCTAGTAAGGGCAATAGAAAACAGTTGAGCACCAGGGAGACGAAAATATGTGAGGTTTGGCTTGTACTATTGTTTATGTGTATATATCTTATAAACTATTGATGGACAATATTTGAGGTTCTTTTGATTGTGCTACCTATGAAGAGAGAGTCACTTAAGTGCTTATAGCTCCCAAAATGGCTGTATTGGCAAGTTTTTATCGGTCAAACTTTATTAACATTAAAAATTCATGTGTATTGAATTGTTTTAGTTTCTGGGGCTTTCATTAGGGACACATCTCCCTGTCAATATTACTTAAATGCTGCTTTTTTATTTAGATGTTTCGTTTGTTCACTCATTTTGTTTTTTTTTAAATTACAAAAAAATAAAATCACTTAAGTTTCACATCTGCCTAACCTGCATAGAACTCTGTGTGTGTCTGCGTGCGTGTGTGTGCATGTGTGTGTAAAAAATATATATGTCAGTGAACAAGTCTCCCGAGAAGAACAAGTCTCCGCAGTAATCATGAACACTCCACAAAACATACCTGAAGAAGATCAACCCAATGAATCAATCTTTCAATCTGGTTCCTTCTGTTAAAAGTCATCCATGCACCTCCAAACTATGGTTCACCTACCCTGACACCCATGAAAGACCCTTGCCTTCTTGGTTCCCTATGTCTGCTTGGTGTCTCTTCTGTATTGCATCATTTTCTCCGCAACAACAAATGTTCTCTGCAACAACATTTCCAGCATCTCACTTTTATTCCTGTAAGCATCAGCAAGTTCTTTGTGGGTTCCCAGACCCCAGGCTCGTCCTTACTGTTGGCTTGAAGACTTTTGATTCAACACTGAGTACTTTTCCCATTAAGAAGCGTTATTTCTGTGGAGATAAATAGTTTTTAATTCTGCATCCTCCTCTCCTTCCTCAACTTCCCATTGTGAATATATATGTATGACAGGTCCCAACGTTATTCTGCACTTTTGTGCACATTTCTGAGAGAGATGGACAGATGCATGTACAGAGAAAGAGAAAAAGAGTTTTTTCCGGTTCACTTTAAATCTAGCAGCCGTTTCTTTCACGACCAACGCATCACTATTTTAAACACTTTTATTTCCTGCTTTACTACTGTTCAAATATGCTGGTACTCTTTTCATTTTCCTTTGTTTTCTTTATCTTTATCATTTAATATCAACAAAGTGGGGGTATCTTTAATATATCTTAATATCTTGCCTTTTTCCTATCTAAGCTATGTGCTCAGAACCTAGAAAAGAGATTACTAAGGGAAATCTCAAAACAGAGCAAATACATCTAATCTTTTGAAAATTAAATGCAAATCAGAGATTGTTGAAGCAGCCACTACAGCTAAGGTAGACATTTTTAAACACAATCATATCTTGTAAATTTTAAGTAAAACAAATAATGAAGTGATAAGTCAAAGTGACATTAGGCCAAAGTATGGAGTGACCCATACGGGGAATTTGTCCTCTCCAATTCCCCATCCAGGTCTCAACTTTACAAATTTAAAAATCTAAATATGGCCTAAAAATGCTCTACAGATTCTTCTCATCACCATATACATGTTTCCAAAGTAAGTTTTACCAATGATCTACTAAGCTCAATGTGTACAGGGTGCCCATACAGTCTTTTTAATGTTCCATCTACTTTTGAAGATACACTCTATATCTGTCACACTGATCTGCCCATGAAATATGTAAAATGTGTCAGTTAGAAAGAGACATAAATGAAAATATCATTCCCAGTGCCGTATAATCAGATTCCCTGGGCTTGTTTCTGAGGGCAATGAGTGTACTTTAATCTCCATTGATAATATCAGTCGTATCAGAACAGAGATCAGTTCTTCCTCATATAGAGAGCTGCAGTCAGAGCAGCACAAGGAGGTGATTTTTCACACTTTCTGGATAGTGTCGCAAATGTGCAAAGCCGCCTCTGGTTGTCAGATACAGAGAAGAATATTTATTCATCCATTTTCTTCACTGCTTCTTCCATTTCAGGGAGTCAGGGTCACAGGTTTTGCTGGTGGCAATCTCTAATGCGTTTCAGGCAAAAGGCAGGGGTACACCCTGGACTAGTCCGTCACAGGGTAACACACAAATTCCCTTAAACATTCAGAGAGAGAAAATTCAATTAACCTGATGCATGTTTTTCAACTTGTGGGGGAAAACCGGAGTACCTTGAGGAAGCACAGTGACAACATGATACTCCTCTCGTTAAGGCCATCTCAAACCTGTAACATGTTCTCTCTTTTCTAAAGTATTGCAATAAAAATATAGGGACCTCCAGTAGGAAGGTCATTGGTGTTTTTGTGTCATGTGTCAGGTTAACTGAAAAATCTAAATTCCCGTTGCAACCTGTCCAGACTGTACCCCACCCTTCACCCTTAACTCACTGTCACCTCAAAAGAAAGAAGCTTGGAAAAACCTGGCCTAACGAGTCTGCTGGTGGTGGTGTTATGGTGTGAGGGATATTTATTTGGGCCCATTTGTTCCAACACCACAGAGTCTCTGGGTATTATTGCTGACCATGTCTGTCCCTTTATGACCACAGTGTACTCATCATCTGATGGCTAATTCCAGCAGGATAATGTACTAGGCCATAAAGAGTGAATCAACTGAGACTGGTTTCTTGAATATGACAATGAGTTCACTGTACTCAAATGGACTCCACAGTCACCAGATCTCAATCCAGTAAAGCATCTTTGGGATGTGGTGGAACGGGAGATTTGCATAATGGTAAAGCATCTTTGTAAAGCATCTGTTAAATTCAGCAGACTGAATTTAACAACTGAATTTATGTCCCAAAAGGCAGTTCTGAAGGTGAAAAGGGGGTCCCCAACCTAGTTCTACACTGTAAATTTAGCAGCGTCAATCTAACACCACTCAGATCATATATGGTGCTAATCTATTGGGTGTAAATCACCAGTGTAAAAAAGGAGATGTAAAATGTAATTAACTCCCAAAGTGTTGGATTGGTGTAAAAATATGTGTGGTTTTACGTTGAAAGTGCAAAATACTTCAACTTTTTACACCCAATAGATTGGGACCATATATGATCTGAGCGGTGTTGGATTGACACTGCTAACTTTACTATGTAGTAAGGTGTACCTAATAAAGTGGCTGTTGAGTGTATGTAGACAAAACAGAGAATCTTGCACAATTTTTCAGGAGCATTATTCAATATTTTACTGGGGCACAATAGCATCCTTTAGTGTTACATAAATTGTTGTTTACATGTAAAATGGCAATGTAGTCCAAATCTCCCCCTCATTTCACACATCCAAAGGAATATATATATATATATGTATGTATAGCAGATGATGCAAAAAGTATTGATATCCATGACAACACTGAAAGTGGAATATAGACTTTGAGCAGTACTCCAGATAGGGGGAAAGCAGAGAGCATAGTCTTTTGATGTAAGTCTGCTGCAGCAACAGAATTATGGATCTAAATTGGTTTCAAGGGAGTGCACTGATGCATGAAATAATGTCCTGTGGCATGCTATACGACGACTTTCATTTGATAGCACACAATAATAATAGCCATGCAACCACGACTTTCTGTCTCATCTTAAAGCAGGAACCCACATTTCCGTTCTGATTAACAACTACCATCAAAGTAATCTAACAAAATCAGCAGAAATTAAGTGGTTCATCAACACCCTTTCAACTCCCTCAAAGAGAGCACTCCTACGCTCCATAAATCATGTGCTATAATGAGAATTCAGACGGCAGCATCATATATGTGAAATCTATGAGAAAAAACACACCAGAGCGGCCTTGAAAATTCAGGTAGATGGTCAAATACATTTTGACCAGAGATTTTCATGGAAAACATCAGTGTGAATGCAAATAAAATTGAAACAAGTTGCTTGCTTTTGGCACACTTTCAAAGAGAATTTTTGCATGTTTTCAACAATTTTTTCCTGACTATGTTTTGGAACTTTTATCTGGCTTGAGCTGGTCACACATCTTGACTGGTCGCCAAATTCGAGCTTGTATTATTGGTTTTCCACAAGGGTTTCTTAAAACAAACTTGTCTCTCTAAGTACCATAAATTCATTTTAAAAATAATAACTTTAAGCAGCTATAATTGCGCTGTGCTTTGAGTAACAATTTCATACAAATATAATTGACAGTAAACACACAAATAGTCTTAATTAACTGTAGGAATTTCACATTGCAGTAATTACTAGTGTTTTATCCATGTAAGAAAAAGGAGGAACAGTGTCTGACCTTTCCTATGGTTTCCATGGCAACTAAAATGGGATATGAATTTCAAGCATGTTAAATAAATTACTCACATCAAAAAAATCTAAGCAGAGGAGTTTTACTGAAGAGAAAGGGGAAATGTATTTATTCTTTTCCACATAGATTCAAATGATCAATTCAAATGTAAAAGGGCAAGTGTAATAGCTAACACATAAACACAGGAGTGGGGATGGTTTCATGGAGTGGTTTCAAGACGTATTCAAATGAAAACATATTTACAGAGCAAGTCCTCTTCTCATATATTAAACATATAATGTCATCCAATCCCTGAGGGTATGTTGCTGCAGAAAAATCACATACGACTTCTGAGAAATATTGAAGGTACTTATGTAACATGTGCTCTTGGTTCACCGGACCATTGACCAACTCCTGAAGTGATCCCTGATTGGAACCGAAGTTAGAAATCTTCACAGATGAACAGCAGGTGACCCTAGAAAGGTGAGTTAACTGTGAGAGAGATAAGCGGCAGAGAGAATCCAAGGAAAGCACATGGGAACCAAGAAGTGCATAGGAGCAGAGTAACAATTGTCCTTATAGGGGTAACCAGGAAGTGCAGTGGACATTGGTAACCTGGATGTGGGAAGTAAATGGATCAGACTTGCACCTGGAAGAATTGTATGACTCAATATGAATTACTTTAAAGCTCTGTTGAATTATTTGGAAGTATCCACTGGGTATCCCCTTACAAGACAATCCATTGCATCTCTATACGGTGGAGCCATCCAAGAGCCAGCTTTCATTGGTCATTCCCCTTGCAAAAATGGGTCTGATATGGCACTGTTGGCACCATTTGTTCGGTCAGATGTGTTGGCGGCCATGGTTTTCGAGTGAGGCGTGTTGTTACATGAAGTTTGGATAGAAAGTTTGGATCGGTGAGTAGAGAACTTTAGTTTAGAATGGGCTCTCATCAAAACTATCATTTTTCCTCACTATACATATTTATATCTCCACTTTCACAATAAATAAATGAGTGGGTTCCTCATCCTAAATAGGAATAGTGGTGAAATGGGATGATTTACAAGAGTTCTGTTCACATTCAGCCCAGAATAAGACAGTTGACCCAACATGTTACTTCCTGGTTTGCTCTTTCATTTGACCATTGGATTGAGTGTGGAATCTAAATTTCAGTTTTGAATATTTCACGCTAAATGACATGAGAAGTCCTCTGTTTGAAATGATGTCATCGGGTATAGTCCAAAGAACCTAAAAATATTATTAATAAGTGATTCTGTTGTTCCTATGTGGGTGGGTAATTTGTGTAGATCTATGAAATGGCAAGCCTCTGAGAAATGATCACTCACTATGAGGATGATGTTCTTCCACCAGAAGGGGGTAGATCCATGATGAAATTGAGAGTAATATGAGACTAGTGACATTCTGTTAGTGGTTGTAGCAGGTCTGCTGGACATTTAACTATAAAGTAAATTCATATGTAGTTTGACTGTTTCCAACCACCCCTTCTCGCAAATAGAACCTGTGGGTGAAGATACTAAAAAAACTGTTTACCAATGTGCTTTTGCAATGTTGACTTGAATAGAGATTACAGGGAGATCTTTCCGGTGCACACTAGTCATAGAATTTAATTTCTCATCACAAAATCATTGGCCATTGAGTCAGTCTTGGCATTCACTTAAGTTGTTTCAGCTTCAGTTGTTGCCCAATCCACTAAATGTTTACAGGAGTCACCAAAGAACTAAATATAGAAATGATTTCTGGGTGTTGAGTGCAGAAATGAATAGTGTTTCCAAACCTCTCCCAATAAAAACATTTTATCTCAGAAGGGAATCACGTTCCTCTGTGTGAGTTTGGTATAACCAACTTTTTTGTGTGACCGTGACCACTCATGGTTGATTTTTCTATTACTGGACAAGGGAGGTCTTTTCCGAAATATCTCTATGCAAACAGTCTGGATTTTTTTCACAAAATGTGGTCCGGATAGGTATATTTTAATTTAAGTTTTATTACAGCTGAGACTCAATCTAAGGTTCTGTCATACAGCAGAAAACTTACAAACACCACTCGGCTTTCACATGTGGAAAAAGCAGCTTTCCTCAAAAACACACATAGCACACAAGATCAGCCAATATACACAAGAATACTGAAAAAGAATACTTCAGAATTAGTTGAGTTACCAATTTTATATGATGCGTGGCTCCCTCTTGTGATGAGTGGGGAGCGAAACAGGATCTTTTCCCTCTTGTCAGTTTTGACTGTGAATAGATTATAGAAATGTAGTGTTTAAACATTCAATAGCAATTCGCTCCAGTTTATTATGTTACCTTATAAAAGCCAACATGTTGTTATTCGTCTTTTGCTTTTGTGGTGAGACGCAGTAGTTCAGCTCACCTGCGCAGTGTGATTGCGGGGGTAATTGCTCCAACCAAGGCACAGATAAAAGCGTACTCTGCAGGAAATGATTATGAGTAGATAATCCAAAGGCAAAAAAGATGAGACAATACTGTAAAGTACTGTAAGCCCGACGATACAGATTATTACTGATTAATAACATACTGGAAGCCTAAATATACAACGGCAGTACAAACAGGAATATACAATGAATATTATAAGTTTCAGGTGTTTACAGATGCATCAAAAAATATAAAAGGTACAATATAAAAAGGAACTGTAATCCTTACATCCAGGAAAATGAAAAACAAAACGGTAGAATATTGAGAAAAGATTGTGGCAATAATAATAATAATGGCATTACAATGACTTTGAGAGACAAAAAAGCGTAACCTTGCCACAGAGTAGGCCTTCACAATCAGGGCTCATGAGACCTTCTCATGTTTGGAAGGCACACTCGGGCGGTTCTCCCAAGTGATGGCACTAAACAGGCATAGGAAGAGCAGCGGGATTGAGAGGGATCTCCTAATCTTCCCGATCTGTGACCCCTTCGTACTCATCCCTCGGTGACTCAGCAGATGAGAGGGCTCAGTGTAAGCCTTGAAGAAGGAAAGCCTATATCTTAGTGTGTGGCAAGTGCCCACCCTCACAAGCACATTTACGTGCTGCAAATCTAAAGACTCAGGGCAGCAATTGTGACCACCTTTCAAAGAAATAAATCTACCTCATCCAGAAGATGAATCGAATCTTAAAAACTATTGTAAAACTAGTATTTTTGTGTGATTTAAACTACTTTGCTGAGCAATCTTTGAGAGTAAAACCTTGGGCACATTAAAATAAAATTATGCTTTTTTTGTATTTTTTATTAATGAGAAAAATCTTTAGGTAAGCATAAATGTACAACCATGTGGTATATGCTAGGAAATCCATCCCGTCATTTAAAGTGTGAGAGGGACCGTCTTGCATAGGGGCACACGCCCTGCATTTGGAATTTGCATGAGGACCTCACCTCATGTGGACATTGTAAAGGAAAAGGGTAGGGCTGAGGGGTAGAAATAGAACTTAACCAAGAGTTAACCTACTAGGACCGGACAATTAGTTAAACATAACAGACTTTCCCCTTAAAATCAACCCGCATTATTTCCTTCAATTATTTTAGTATCAAGTAATGCACCCCCAGTGTTTATCCTGCGTCCCTCTTTGTTTTCATGCCTGATGATTGCTTATAGAGGAACATCATCATAATCATGTATTTGGATTTTAAAAACCCTGAACTTCCAAATAATGTCTTTATCCTCCCTTTAGCATGGCAAACATGAAGTCTAATGGCACAAATAAGCCCCTCTGCCTAAAATAAGACATAAACAATTTAAAGTATCCGTTGAAGTGATATAATGAATTGCTAACTTGGCGTTTTGGAGAAAAACTCTATTTTCTATTGCTTGGAAGGTCTGCATTCAATACATCTGCTTTTTCGAAACAAATAAATACCAGCATGGAAACTCGCCTTCTTATTTACAGATATTTGCAAATCTAGGAGCGCCAGCCCCATGGGCACATGCAAAAGGGTGATAAAGTTGTTATTGGCAAATGTCCTTGGTGCTGGCAGAGCAGGGCTCACTAATCCCTCTGTTGTCTCAGGACTCCTCCATTAGTCTCCCTAAACTCTATGACTTGCTGTTATAAAAAGGGGGCTGCTCCTCTGCTGATAATGTTGCTTCCATTCACACTCAGATCTGTTTATTGGCAAATTGACTGCAATTATCATGGTTCCAGAGATTATTCCCACAATTCATATGCACGTTGAAGTCTTGAAAGGGGGATGTTTCATTGTGTGCTAAAGTTTCTGTGCAGATTGTAGAGCAAGCATTTAACAAACTTTTCAAAGTTTAAATAATAAAAAAAAATATTAGTAATAGTGGTAAAGATTGTTTAGTATTGTCATGTGATGTTTTAACGCAGAGAAGCTGCGTTAAATCTTGACGTATTTCAGCAGTTGGAAAAATTATTATTTACGGTTATCAAATATTACAATTAATATCACACTGCATTCCACATGCTCAAATGTCTAAACATAAATGGTTTTTAGACTGAGTTTAGGCTGGAAAGCGGAAGGTACTTGGCCGCCAAAGGTTCAATCTGGCCACAGCGTTACAAACCCATTTTAATGTATTCTTTCTTTACGAGGTGTGAAAGACTTTATTCTGCTAATATATTGTTTAACCAAGTATTTAGCCTCGTGTGGCAGCATTCTGTGAATATGTTGGGTTTGTACCTCTGGTGTAATGTTTGCCTATAAAGGGATGATGATACTGAAAGAATTGTAGTGGGCAAAATGCTAATTATATTGTCTATTGTGCTGCTTAAAGCTAATCATTTTTTTAAGAAAGTTTCAGAATGAATCTAAAGTAAATTTTGGTTTAATTTTTGTCTTAATCCTTAGGAAGTTTGATTTTAATTTCAAATATATTGTGAGAGTTTATTAGTTATTAGTAAAGGTTATTCGTTTTTATTTTATTTGCTTTAAAGAACATTATAAGTTAAAGTTATATCATTTTTATAATTATGAGTTATGACACAATTTGTCCAATCGTCTTTCAGTTTAATTTTACAAACCCCAGAACCCCATCTAGAAGTGAAAGGAAGGGACAACCCTTGGAAGTACAAGACTAGTGTGATGGAACAAAAAGTCCTTGAAACAGTGTGAAAGGTTTAGGAGAGGTTCACCTATTCACATTGTTTTTACCTTGTCCTATAATAACGTTAAATTCATTCCTCTTCTTACCCGCTTGTTCGCTTTCAGGGTCTCAGGGATCTCCCGTGCGAGAGGCCAGCGCACCCTGTACAGGTCACCAGTCCATCACAGGGCAACATGCATTCACTCACATTCACACCTAAGGGGTGAATATTCAATTAACCTTAATGAACTTGGGGGGAAACCCACCCAAATACGGCCAGAACATGCAAACTCTTCCCAGGAAGGTCACCATTGGTCCTCAAAACGGCAACCTTCTAACTGGAAGGCTACAGTGCTGCACACTGCGCTACCATGTCACACTTTGTCTTTTGTTAGAGCAAATTGTAAAGAAGAAAAACAAAACGCTTAAAAAGGCCTCAGACTTCTAACGGTTAAATCAAAGGCAGGTTGACAAGGACAAGGACACAGTCAATCAGCAGATTCATTAGAAAAGTTTATTTTCATTTTTTTTTAATAGAAAACTGATTTTTACAGTTTATTTTTTACAGTTGATTTAAGTGAATAGATTATTCCTTCCTGCTTCCCGACTTCTAAATCATATTATAAATTGGAATATAATAGTAAAATTGGACAGCAAATGTTTTTTCAGAACATAAATGTTCATTAAAACTGTCAGAATCTGGTTCTTTGCAATGTATTTCCTCACTGCTTGTTTGGTTAGAATGAATGTGCACTTGCATGTGAACAATGTAAAGACTGGAGATCGGACGTATTTTTGTGTGTTGAGAGCTGTGCCCTAACAGGATCAGACCAAACTTCTGAGATGCTTTGCTTTGCACTTTCTCAGTTTTTCTGTGCGTTCCCATGGCAAATGTTCGCACAGTAATCAAACACATTAGATTCACAGAATAACACACACGGCTGACTACAATGGCTGCTTTAGGGCAAAACCCTTGATTTTAAAATTTAGTTATTAATTAATTACAAAAGTCTTTAGATATTTTGATGCAAAGCACCTTAACCACAATAATTCCACAACAAACCTGAAATTGTACAAAAAATCCTTTTTTTACAGCGAAAATCCCAAAATTTGAGAGCGAACAGTTTTTTATCTTTTAGTACAAAAATCAAAAGTGTTCAGATGAAATTGAAAAATCATTGATCCCCCTAAAAAACAAAATATAAGGTTAACACTATGTAAAAATTGTGTACAAAAAAAAAAAATTCAAACAATAGGTGGGTTGCATCATTTCATACAAAACAGCCAGTGTGGTTGGCACACACACACACACACACACACACACACGCACACACGCGCACACGCACACACACACACACACACACACACGTATGCAGAGACTTCTAAGGGTTATGTTTATTGAAGGATTAACTCAGGTCAAACAATTCATTTTGAAAAGTCATGGATTTGACTGCGAGCAGCTTGAAGCATTGTTCTTAACAAACAAATCACGTTATCCCATTATGAATACAGTGACTTAGAAGGCAAAAAAAGCACATTTATTTGCATTTACATCGAGTCTATTTGGATGAGTACCGAAACCAACTCATCAAGCAGTTCTCTGTACTCTTTTTTTCAGTCTGCTGTTGCACACACAATTTGGATTGCTGATATAACTAATCAAGGCAGATGAGAAAATACATTTAAAATACTCAAAAGAAGAAAGATTTCACCATTTTTGGCCCACACCAAAAAGCAACAAAACCTACATTTTCATGGAACCAAGAGATGATAAAAAAAAAAACGGACGATAGCTTTTTATTTTAGTGTATTGTATAGCTGATGCTATATGCATGGGTCAAAATTGACCTGTTAACATAATAGATGATAACAAAAAGCTAACACAAGAGGAGGGTTAAAACCTTGGCACATCTTCAATAAAAGTAAAGTTAGCATTTTGATTGACTATGATAAAGTATAGTATAATTGTTTACAGTTAATGTTATGTTTACGCTTTTTCTGTATTATTAAAAAGAACTGATGGCTATATATTAAAGATACATTAAAGATACCACCTATTTGCTCTGCAGATAACATTTCAAGTTTATGTTTGACTGATTTTTGAAGGTAGTTCAGAGGTTTATCACTAGCAAGCTTTGAATCTCACAAAAAGAAAGGACAAAACATGAAGCGTCTGTACCACGCATCTTAGGTCACATGCGCATAACTAACCAAACAGTGACCTCTATTGGGGAAATTGCTGTATGACAACTCCGAGCTTAGACTCAACGTCATGTCATTATTAGCGCGTCAAAATGCAAGAACAAGAGACTCCAGTAGTCAGTAGTCAGAGACACCAGTTCACAGTAGTTTATGTTTGTTTCCTGTAATATATTAACATTTTATGTAATGAAATGGTGACTAAATAGCACTGCTGATGGAAGGGCAAATAAGCCTTTGATTTATTCAGTAAAAGTTTAAAGTAGTTTTTTTTTCTCAAATAAACAGCCCCTTATATATATATGGTTTTAAAAAAAGAATTTCACAAAATTAAAGTTTCCCAGTCTAGTCAGCTGATTAACATAATTATTCATTGAGAAGACTTTTAGAACTAGAGAGAGGGAGACCCAGAACACCCTCATTGACACCTACCATAAGGAGGAAAAGCCAACTGCAAATGAGGCTGAATGCTCACAGTGTAGTATGAAAGTACATTAACAGACTGTTGAGGAAACAAAAAATGGCCAGAAAAGGTGTTTGGGATGAGTGCAGAAATCTGAAGCTGGTGTCAGTGCATCAAGGACCACTATATAAAAATTCTTTACATGAATTCCATATAGAATTCCATGCATCAAGCAACTCTTGAACCAAAAACGAAACGATTTTATTTCCGTCAAGGATTTGGCAGCTGTCCACAAAGCCAAAATGACAGAACATGTAATATCTGTATTTTATTCTCCAGCAAACCCCATTGAATATCTGTATAAACATCTGCACACAATAATTTACCCTTAGATTATTTTTTTCACATATATTTATTTAGTTATTAATTTCTAATAAGTTATGTTGTAGTTCATCTCATAAACTATTTCAAATGACAATACATAAACAATGTTTATTTCTCTGTATATATTTCAATTTAACCAAAATAAGTTTGGGTGCACACTTTCTGGTGGTTTTACTTATGAAATACATATTCTATCTTAAAGTTAATTCTTGTTTTTTTTTTTTTTTGTTTTGTTAAAGTCACTAACAAATGGAAAGCAGTGGTGCTGGAAAAGTAATGTCCATCTGAAAAAAACTGCTGCTTCATTTTTGTTCCGCTGGACTCTTCCAGTTATTGAAATTAGATTAGTTGTTTAAAATCTTAGAGTTTACTGTAAAATGAATTTAGAATGTTTTAATTTTTCATTGAACTTAATGCTTTTTAAATATATTCAGTTTCTTTGTTTAAGTTTGAGTTTCGTTTTTTTTTGGCTTTAAGTGTGGTTTTTGGTCATTTTAAGTTTGTTTGGTATTAAGTCTTGTTTAGTATGTTTTTGTTATGTCAAATTTGGCTGGGATTGCTTGAATCACATTTGGGGGCAATAAGAGGCTATTGGTCAACCAGGTAGGCTGAGTGTTGGCTTGATATCCATCACCAGGATCTCCACATTCACCCTTCGGTTCCCTTGCTCAACCAGGCTCCTTCATTCATACCACTCAGCTGCATGAATTCAGTCCGTCCCCTGGGTTTAATGGGAGACCATTTTCACCATGGCACATCAGCCCTTGATTGCTCCAGCTTCACTGTGGCCCAGTTCCTGCAATCCCTTGGCTGAGTAGGTCTCAGCTACAGATATGCCATCTACATTATAGACTACCTCCCTAACAGAGTCCACTAGGACGCCTTAAATACACAAACTGACAAAAAAAGTTTGTATCTGAGCCATACTGTGTAAAACACCAAATCAATTTTAAGAATAGGCAACTTCGAATTTTTATGCACAACAGACAAACTTTTCATCCTATATCAAAAAATCTCCAAACCATTTATTTCATGCACCCACTTGCAACCAACAGCTTTACTTTCTATTACAGGTAGAATACCTGGTCCCTGAATATCTGAAATATAAAATAATTGTTACAATCACGTACCAACTTTCTATAGACTACTTGAGAAGTAATATCTCACAATACTGGAACATCTTGAATAGACAATTTATTATTTAGCAAGTTCTGATTTTGGACTGGATGTAAAAGGGATGAGTGTGGTGAGCTTCAGTCTCATGATGGAAATCTCACTTCGTTAATCAGCTTCTTAAGCCAAGGGCCGAGACACATCTGACATGGATGAGAGGAAGCTCCCACTAAATGAGGACAAACCCACCCTTGAGAGGAGCTTCCACTCACTTACTGACGCCACAAGCTAAAACTGGGTTCTTTTCGTAATTCTTGAAGACTCCTCCAGGAGCTTTCCGGCCCGGATTCAAGCTGATTCAGCCCCAAACCACTGACCTCACCAGTCAACTTTGAAATATTCTTATACACCGTCACAGTTCAACACCTGCACCCGAGCAAGAAAAGGGAAGAAAGGAAATTCGCCTTTAAATATTGAGAATAAACCACATTTATTTCACCAAAAACTTGTTTTGTGTCTCAGTTGCATCTCATCAAATTTGTGCTGTAACTAAAGTTGAACAGAAAACAAATATAAGCAGTAGTACTATATAGAGAAAACTCTAATTATACATTTTTATTCAATTAAATGTACAAATAAAAAAATAGTTTTAATGCAATGACGCTGCCAAAGATGCAGTCCAGGCAATAGTTCCCTACAAATTTCCTCTTTCCTCCACAATTTTAAATCTTTATGGCATTTATCAAACGGCTCCCGGGTGATGTGAATCATGATATCCACGATTTTTTTTCTATGTGATCTTTTTTTTCTATTGTTGTGTTCTTGTTTCCTGAGCGAAAAAGAGCGGCTCTTTTACATCCTACTCAGGGCTTCGGCTTTCATTGTTCGTTGTCCTTGTGACAAAATAATCAGATATGGCAGAGCCAAACTCTTTTTTTACTGGCCCACTCGTTCAGTCGGATGTGTGAGTTCCATGGCTTTCATCGAGGTATGTAGAGGCTTTTAGTTCCATTTCAAGAGTTCAGTCTCAATAATCCCTGATACTCAAGCAAGCCTGGGATGATGGCTAAAGGTGATCTGTCCACGAGGGCAGACACCAATGAACTCCTGAACTGTTCCAATTATATACATAGATGAGGTGTAGGAGAGATTTTTTAAAAATCTATGGAGCCATGGAAACATTTCAGATTCTGCCCTGACAGAAACCTGCGATATCGTATCTCATGGTGTGACTTAAACCACGAAATTGGAAAGGTCAGACGCACAAATTTTTTGATTACTCAATTGAAAGAAAATGTATTTTTAGGACGTAATTATTGTTATCAAGTAGATTAGAGTGTACTGTGTGTTGTTTTGTTTCGCACGTAATGGTTCAGGAGTAGTGTGTTCGCCCTATTAATGCCTCTGAGTAATAAGTCAGCTTAAGTAGTAGTAATGCATGAGCTTTGAATGGCAGCAGCTGGAAACCAAATTGGTTGATTATCTAAAAATCCTCCCTCAAAATTAGTTTGTTCAAACTAAGGAGTCTTTTCAAGAGTTTGATCTCAAGAAAATAGTTAGTGTTACTGAATTTTATACATTATCATTGTCACGTCCTCAAACTTTCTTGACTATCGCTTGCCCGGACTTGACATGGGCAAAGAAAATACAGAGAGCACTGTCTCAACTCCAGTTCCCTTTATTTATTTTATGCTCGTAATGTAAGCAACTGAACAAATGTGATAACCTTAAAATCCAACAAACAACCAAAACCATACAACGAAATAAATACAACATTTCATCAATAAAAACTTTCATCAAATACAACTTAAAGAACAAATAAGGTTTCAAAGATCAAACACGTTTTCCAAAGGACACAAATCAATGTTAAATTTACCAGAATAAGATACGCATTCTGCATGTTTAAGGAAACAACTGAAGCTGGTAATCCAAGCATCCATGTCAGGGTCTGGATATCGTTTATACAAGAATTTCAAAGTCCAGTTTCAAAGAGAACAGTTCATGTAACACTCGTTCAAACACACAGATTCTCATGATCATACTTCCCATAAAATAATCACACCTGGTGTACACATTTCCTCCTAAAAGGCGTGTGGGTGTACGATAAAGATAATCTCAACATACCAATGGCCTCTCTGGTGTACACTTTGAAATGGTAAGTTTGTCTCTAGACGCTGGGTTGATAGAAGCAAACACACTCCTCCAACAAAGAAGCCACCATGCTAAAGCTCTCTTCTTCCTGAGTAGCCTCTTTCCAACCTTTGGCTCATTCCTGCCACCTAGTGCAATGGTTCCAACCTCAAATTTGTTTATTGTTATAAAAAAAAATAAATGAATAAATACATTTATTTAAGGTAAACAAACAATCATGTAAATATTGAGACGGGATTGTAATGAACAGAAAGGAAACAGGTTTATTGATGCATTAGGATAAATAGTATCTCTTTCTCGTCATTCCAGTTGGTCCAACATTGGTTCAAGAGACCACAGATTTCATAGGAGACTGCTTAAATGCTAACTTTCATTTAAAATTTAAATGATAACTGAAGAATTGAACTGGTTTTATCACGAGTATTAAGCTAAGCTGGTATATACCTTATCAAGGTAAGGGGAAAAGGATGTAGGGAAGACATACCTTGCAAAGAATCAAACTTAGCCATGTAGAGAATCCCTACTCGAGAGGAAAAAGTTTGGTAGTCTGTGAAGCATCTTTAAAAGGAAGGTGTTCGGGGGTGAGAAGGATTAGTGTCATGTTGAGATTTAAACTAGGTCTTCTGAAGAACTTGAAAAAGAAGTTTCATATAAGTTCAAATTTGGGGTCAGAGCTGAGACTACGTCAGGTGATAAACTCCTGACATTTTAAAACAGACAGTAAGACAGGAGGTCGACAGCTCCATTCTGGTGACCTGGGATTTGCCGGCCTTCATCATGAACTGTTTACAGGCTGAAATCCAAATCAACCACCTCATGAAAAGGGGGAAGCTATAGTTTCTTTTTTTTTAATTCAACGCTCAACGGTAGATTTGAATACTCCCCAAACACTTTCGTGGCCTAATAGATGAGTTGCAGAACCCTGGAGGGTAATCACAGAGGAAAAAGCAGCAAGACAGGACCCAGGGTGATGATCCTCTGGGGAACATGCTAAATTATTATCAAACAGTGAAATGCCATTCCACAGGTTGAGAATGAAAGCCCGGAGACTCAATTCTCTAGATAGTGGCAAGATCAAGATCAGGGTGGAAGAGACGGGAGCAAGGAGGTGGGCTATGAATAGGTGACCTTGAGGGATTAATCTCCTGGCAAAATATAGATGCCCTAGTAATGAGCGCCACTTGCTGTATGAACAGTTCACTGTTCTATTATTTTCTAGACAATAGAAAATAATAGAATAATCCTGTCCAATTTTTCTTTGGGCAAACTTGTTTGGAATTTTCTCATAGTCCTGATTCATGAGAATAAATGCAATATATGGACTGAAAGTTATTTCCTCACTGGTCAGGATACCTAAATCAGGAGGAGGGGGTGTTAGCTGGGATTTAATCAGGACTTGAAATTAGAAGGAAGTAATGTAAAAAGCTGAGTACATGAAGGATGCCATAATTATTGACAGAATCAAGTGAGTCTCAGACAGCAGGCCAAAGGTTAGGGCTACTTTTACATCTGAAAATGTGTCACAATTTGAGCATAAGAACATGATATTTAACACTCCCGTTATTTCAAGCTTATCAAAGCTGCATGTGCTGTTCAAACTCTTAAAAAAGGTTCTTCAGTGGTTCTTTGCAGGTTCAAGGGCAAACCTAAACCTTTTTTACTTTAAAGAACCCCTTAAACTTCACCAGTTCTTCACTGGTTCTTTGTGGGTTTTTGAGATACTATTAAAGCACTTTATTAGCGTAAATAAACTGTTATTTTTGTGGTTCTAAAGTAGTTTTTTGATGTTTTTAATGAACAGTGTCTTATATACATATGCCGGTCATACATATCATATTAAAGTTTCTTTATTTCAAACATTTGATGGTTAGTTCTAAAAAGCACTTTTGATTATAGATTACAGTTTTGAGAATTGGTTTTAAAAAGCACTTTTGAATGTTCAATAGCATATTTGATGGTTGGTTATAAACAGCAATTTTGAAGACAAATGTTAAATGTCCTAAATGATTATGAGTCAAAGAACCAGATTTGGTTCTATATAGAAGCTTTTTTAGAGTGTAGACTTAAGACTCTGTATTTAAACTTGGTTTCATATAAATTGGTTATACATGTGTGATTTTTTGTGGAATATTTTTTTTTTAAAGTTATTATTCTGACTTACTTTTACTCTAAGTCTTAGAAAAAGCTTTTGTTTTCATTCCCCACTGCTGACCACTGCCAAAATGCCAAACTTCGTTAATTAGAGAGAGAGAGAGAGAGAGAGAGAGAGAGAGAGAGAGAGAGAGAGAGAGAGAGAGAGAGAGAGAGAGACCGATAATGGTTTCTCTCGTCCTTTGCAAGATCCTTTGTAATTGCAAGATCATTCATATTATTACTAACTGGAACTTTGTGGCAGAAGACGCTCACAGTTATACAGGATCCCTCTACTGGGTGCATCAGGAAGAACAAGGGCATAGAAGTGTCTTGGTCGTAAAAGTGCCTGCTCCAGGGCTGCAACTCACTCTGGAAAGGAGGATGCTCTAATGTGGCAAGGGGCGTATTTTAAGTACAACCGAAACACCGATAAAACGCGTGATAAGTGTTTGGCTGTGTGTTTTTGCGAACCCCGAAGAATCGTATAATCAATGTTTGGATGTAAAACGTGTTAAACATCGCGTAATAATGATTCTCTGGGCTTGCCATAGTTTTTCCGTCCCCGAACACTCCAGCGTGCCCGCGCAGCGCGCTCTGGTGATGCTCTTGTGAAGAGCCCCCGAACGCTCAGGACCTGTGTATCGGAGGAAATAAGGAAAGGAAAAGCACCTTGTGCAGCTGGAGTGTACCGGACGAGAGGCGTTTGTGTTGGAGAAGGTCATGCGAAGAACATCGGGACAAAATCTTCAAATGAGCTGCTAGGGATTAACATCAGCACCCGCGCCTTCAGCTTTTTGGGGATTCGGAGTACCAGGAATGGAAGATCTGATCTTTCTTCAAACCAGGTGAGTTTTTAAAGCAGCAGACCTCACCGCAGGATCTGTTTAGCCCGTAATTCGCTCAACTTCGATGCGTTCGTTGTGGAGATGCACACTGACAATTCGGGTGAGCGGAGCGCCGTGTTCAAGGGATCTCTGAAATCGGTCATAACTATGAAGATGCGATTCTCTTGCACTTGTTACATCGCAGCATCCGCAGCTGTCAGCGTGCGACGCGACGTGTCTGAACCAGCCACAATCAGTAATAAGCAGGCGCGCGGTGGAGCTGTGTAGCGCTGCGTGCGACGCCGCGTTTATTGGAACATGTCTAATGTATTTGACTGGTTGACAACTTCATGCACCAGGTTTGAACGCAAGAGAAGGGTTAGATTGATGTCCGGTCTACAATGTCCAGGTTCCTGCTAGATGCGTCTCTGTGTTTGGCCCAGCACGAGATGATTGACATCTTGACGATCAGATGATTGAAAAAGTCAATATATTCTCAGTGATGCTACAATGATATTATTATTATTATTATTATTATTATTATTATTATTATTATTATTATTATTATTATTATTATTATTATTATTATTATTATTATTATTATTGATCTTTAATGCTTCTCCTGTGTAGAAGTGCTTGCTGTGGGCATGTGGGACACAGGTTCCTGGTTCAAGCCTAAGTTTGCACATTTTCCCAGTGCTTGTGTTTCTCTCCAGGCAGCTGAAGAATGGATTAGTTGCAGACTGTGACAGATCAACAGGTTTAGGAGAGGAGTCTCTTATTCGAATATACCCAAAGGACATGAATAAAATAGTTCTTTGTTGTTATTTTGATGTGGTTGTAGAGTTAAAGCACCATTTTCTGCGGTCTGACGATGATATAAACGTTGCTGTGTTGTGTGTGGGGGGGACTTGGGGTTACCATGGTGATTTGGTGAATAAGCAACTGTGTGCAATGCCAATGTCTTAAAGGGATATCTGTTGCAGTGCTCTATACTCTCATTTTCGGCTCTTGTCTTGAGAGGGTTAACATGAGTTCGGTTAAGGTTGATGCTGAGAAAACAGATTACAAATTAAGGCACTGAATTCAGATGCTTTCAGATGTTGTATTTTTTCAGAGAGAACCCGTCCGTGTTCTCTGCTCTGGTGTTTTGAGTGTTTTGGATCTTTATTTATGTGTTAGGAACCAAAAAGCATTTTGAAGGACAGATCCTCTAAACTTTTGACTGTTTTTAAGATGAAGAAAGGGTTACAAACACTGTTTAGCTCTTACAGATGTTTTTCTCGGCTTGCAAGGGATTTAGTTGCTGACAATAATAAACTCTTTGCTATAATAATGAAATTTGAGAAGCTTTATTAGAACTTAAAATAAAAAAAACAAGTTATTGTTACATTTTAATCACAATTTGACTGTAAAATCTTAAGAGTTAAATTATTCTATTAAGAGAACATTTGATCCTTCTCTATATAGAGTTAAACTGACTCCTTAATTTAATTAGCCTATTAAGTTTATTTATTTCTAAATCTGTGAATAAAAATGCTGTCTATTAGTTGTGTGTGCCTGGTCTTACTCTTCTTATTAATTAATTACTCTAATACTGACTAACTTTGGACTCTATTCTGGATTAAATGTTATCTAAATAGAGTTATTTTTACTCTGAGCATTTTCCTCTGTATTTAGAAATAAAATTAGAGTGCAAGATATCGGTTAACAGTTTTTTTACTATGGCATTCATTCATTCATTCATTCATCCATCCATCCATTCATTCATTCATTCATTCATTCATTCATTCCTTCATTCATTCATTCATTCATTCATTCATTCATTCATTCATTCATCCATCCATCCATCCATCCATCCATACATCCATCTTCATTCCCGCTTGTTCCCTTTCAGGGTCATGAGGTTGGCTGGTTCATCTCCGGTGAACTTTGGGTCGCAGGGTATTTGTGAATGAAGAAAACACATTTTTTTTAATGAATCCATAATTTTGAAATGAAAATACTATGACTGCGATAAACGTAAGGCAATACATTTTTGTTCCTCCACTTCTGCTTATTGTGTAAAAAAAATGAAACCGGTTTAGAAAGTAAACAGAAAATGTATAGAGCTGTATACATGTATGAATTTTTACCTGCTCAATTGTGAACTGAATACAAAGTTAAAATCTCTTTACAGCTAAGATGCTTTTTGACTTTTGATAATCTTGAATAAATAAAAATGCTGTATCTAACTCCAAAGGAGAATTAGTGGAACACTTTGTTGAAACACAAAATAGATATTAAAGGTATTAAAGTAGATATTTGTGAATAACATTTACTCAGATGGTCATTATTTGTTTTTTGTTTTTTTTTTCAACAGTGACCCTTTAGTGATGTGCTTCTGCATTGGTGGGAAAACATTGTCAGACAAGCTCTGTTTTTTTAAGTTAGCAGCTGTTGGAAGGCAGTGGACTATCTATTCATTCATTCTTTCATCCTTTATACATTCATTCATTCATTCATACATTTATGCTTTTGTATGTAATTAGTACAAAATTATAAAAACCCTCTACTTAATTTATCTGTCTGTTCAATTCACAATACCTGTGATTTGGCATGTGTTTTCCAAAGTTCTGGTCTGTCTCTACACTTAGATATCAAAGTGCTGCATCTGTTTGCAGAAACTTCTGAAAGTACCTTTACCATGACCACAAGATACTGTGCATGATCCTTTACTTTCTGAAACTATTTATCAAAAGAGTATATCTCTATTAAGTATATCTCTTACAGTAATAGATATAGGTGCAATATTTCAACATTTTCAGGTTTGTTTCGGAATTACTGTTTAAAGTAATGCACAATTATTTGCCAATGCTTGACAAAAAATTATGTTTTTTTAGAGTAAAAGCACATGCTCTGGTATTCTGGTGTACTGGGACTCTGTTTCTCTCCTTACCACTATGTAAGTATTTTCCTTGTATGTCCTGTAATTGCGTTTAATTTTATGGAATTGTTGGTTGTGATGCTGGGGTGGATATGCCTTTAACCCTCGCTCTCGCTAGCTCTTCGTAATATAGTCCTTGGTTAAAAATAATTGGGCACCCTAACTTTAACAACGGAGGAATTCTACCTTTGAATAAACATCTTTATATATAAAAATATGTAAAATGAACCTATATTTATTCACAAAGTGCATACAAGCTATGAAACTTTCCTCCAATCTTTTTGTAATGCATATAAAAAACTGATGGTAAAATCACCACTCAACAGAAAAAAAACATCAAACATTGTAGATGGAGATAATCCACACAGGGTAGTGCACAAGCTCTTTGAAGTGGCCATTTTTTCATAAATATTTATCATTGCAGTTGGTCCAGTTGACTGCTGGATGTCATTGTGGGGACAAGGTGTCAGAAGTTTCTCCACATTACAGCCCATAGCTTCACCTGCTTTGGTGCTTCACGAAGCCTTGATTTGCCGGCACTAGTAGCGAGCAGATGGAGCGCAGCAATGTAGCAAGCGGAAGAAGCACTTTAAATTATGCACCCTTCAGTATCCAATCAAGTATATGGAAATCTGATCAGCTGATCTGAGTGAAGTTTTACTTCCAAATTAGCTGATAACAAAGTTGGCTCAGAGTCCTTTCAGAACTGACACTTGCACTCAATATTAAAATAATCACAATTTTTTAAAGCGGTTCAGCACTTACTTACTGAGCAAGGCAAGTGCTCAGTCGTTAAATACACATTTAAAAGATGTGTTTTTAATCTGGATTTAACCACGGCTAATGTTTTGACACATACTGGAATACTATGAGCAGTATAGTAACTGAAACCAAGCTTGGCTTTATACAAACTCACTGGAATACAACAGAAATACCATCACATCACTCCATTCATTTGATCTGTTTTGTATTTTATCGCTTAAAACCACTTGGTAATTTAAAAATTCTGTAATGTAAAGCATTCTGTGACACTTGAATTCTTTACAATCTGTTCTGAGACTCACGACAGCTACAGGAAAGACTTGAGGACTGGTGTAATGCACTACAATTTCAACATCTATTCAGAAACTTGGTTGTCTAAGGGTCTTTTCAGGAAGACCAGTAAGAAGAGAATTCCACCGTGCTGTTAATGAAAACATAGACATGCTCCTGTTGATCCTGACTCGAACAAAGTTAAAGCTTCAATTGAGAATCAAACGTATTGCCCTGGGTTCTAGTTTTCTGACCTTACATATGTATTCAGGAAACATGTTGAAAGCAGCACAAAAATCAAGTAGGTAGCTGGGCTTATACTGGTTTGCTGATAACCTCAACATTCAGTTCAGTTAGTTTGCATCTTCTTTTTTTCATGCAACTCTCAAAGTGGTGCTTTGATGAATTCTTATATCAGTGCACACGAACACACGTTTCTTTCAGGCTGTTGAATTCTGATTGTTTTTATGAAAGATGTGAACAGAGGAAGAAACCGCTGAAAGACTGGAACAAAAGCTGCTCCTTAGAAAACAGGAAAGAAAAAAAGCAGCATTGAGGGTCAGGATATGCGTGCTTATTGTGATAGCAAGTCGTTTCTTTTCTTTATTCTGTGATGTTAAGGACAGTGCACACTTTGTGCTGTGTGCTTTTTTGGATAAATGAACTGAGATAAGACCCCAAGAGGCTGTTCCCAGAGGCTATCAATGATTCCTCAGGGCAGGCTTTTAAGGAGCTTAGTAAAAGCTGCTAGCTGGAAGAGCATGTAGACTTGCACAAATGGGCCACATCTGAACGCCTCCATCAACTTAAATGTGGGTCATGACCATTAGGGATTTAATAGAAGCTCTTTTCTTCATCCTTTTGTTCATTTCAAAAGGTCGCAATGGGGAGATGCTCAAAAAACCATGTTAGATTTATGGAAGAAATCTGGCTTTTGTGTGCTCGAAAATATCTCACAGAGTGTTTAATGGTGGTTTGGTCAGTTGTATAAACCCAAGAACCTAAAAACATATTGTAAAGAATTAATGATTTAATAACTATGTATTTTCGTCTATATGTATTTTACTGCTTAGTTAAGATTATTGATCAAGTAATTGTCAAGTCTACTCTGTGTTCCTTGTCTCCCATTGTTTATCCTCTGATTATCTGATTTTGATTAACTTCTGTCACTCCCTTGTCTATTTAAGCTTCCGTTTCACCATTCACTTTCCCTAAACTCCAGATCCAGTACTTGCACCTTCACTGTTACCACTTTGTCACCTATATTTTTCTTTAAACAAATAATAATAATGCCTTTTTTATCTATCCAGACGCTTTACAATTTTCAGAGTGTCACTCTACATTCACACAGTGGTGGTGATAAGCTACCTTGGTAGCCCTCAGCTGCCCTGTGGCAGTATGATATAACATGGCTGCCATTTCATGGCTACGGCCTCGTGCCCACCACCAAACACACCCCACCAGTTACCCCACACATCCATAAAGGCCAGTTTGGTTGAAGTGGCTTGCCCGAGGCCGTCAACGACCAACTACACTACTACGCCACACACCACATCTGGTTCCATCTCCAACATATCTCCTTCATGTGCTATGTATCTCCATTGTCTGGTTCATTCCTCATATTTTTTCTATTTGCGCATTTCCCTTGTGTTCCTTGGTGTGGATTATTCTTTTGAGCTACATTTGTTTAGTTTGAGATGTAAAATAAAGCCTGTTCTGTTTCACGCATCACTTCACGGTCTGCCTCTGCATGCCTGACAATGACTCCTAGTCTTTCAAATGTCACAGTTACTAGTATGTGCCAAAACATTATTTTCCTAAACTTGTTCTCCAGCACCAGCTTCATTCGCCTCACTCTCAGGAACAGATGGAACCTCTCCCTCAGCAGTCACTTCTCTACAATTTTCTTTGTACCTCCCCCAGACTTTTCATCTTCATCAAATCATGCACATAATAAATATCTTCCTTCGCCACAGACAAAGCATCTTATTTTATTTGCCAGTTGATACTTCAGTTAATCAAAGTAATCCATCTTAAAATTGAATGATGTAATGAAGCTCAGTCTTTAAATAAGCCACTTGAAGTGTTTCAAGTGTTTCACCTTCCACGATTTTTCCCATGATGTATTCTTTTCAGAGAAAACAAAATTCCTTTATGCAAAACATGTTTACTAAAGACTCTTCTTTTTTAAACAGTGGTAGATCATGCCACAACACTCTCTTAAATGGCAGTGGAAGCAGTAAATCCATCATTAGCCATGTTTTCATCCGAAGATGCAAATTCAATTTATACACAAAACTGGAATATTGCATTAAATATTTGTGAATCCATCGAACGAGTCCAAGAGAACGAAATCGTCACTTTCTAATAAACTGGTGCCAAATATCAAAAGAAAAATGGAGTTTGCTGCGTTAGGAGAAGGCTTTTTTTCATATATATGATAACTTGCTTGTGTCTTAGAACACGTAGACAAAATGTAATATTCGTAGTCATGTCATCCTGCTTTTGGAGCCAGGAGACTGCTCTTTGGGAACGCAGCTGGTCTAGAAAGTTCTGGAGGTGATAATCATGAACCACTTTGATGACAGGTATTGGTTAAGGAATTATAGAATGACAAAAACAACATTTCAGATGTTATACAATGAAATCGGTCTGTTGGCTAGTCTATTAATGCCGCCTCATCACGCCCCAGTTCCAACAGAAAAACGTATTGCCATTCCATTAGGATTTATTCTGTAATAATATTATACTACTGTAGTATTCATTCTAGGTTCTTATCTAACCAATTCGAGAGCACCCTCCTTGTCAAATCAATCGCAATCCTTGCAATCGATCAAGAGTAGCCCACCATTTTTTTGCACAATTCTTCCACCATTATTTCAGTAAAAAACTATTTACAAACCAAAAGATAGAAGAAGTTTAGAAACGCACACATTCTCAGCCAATAATTCACAAGTTCACCACCCAGAGCATAAGTGAGCTATAATGAATGTACAAGACAGTCTGTCCGCAGACATATAGGGTCTGTGTTTTATGCCCCTTTAAATGAGATATTGTAAGGAGAGGGAATGTCAAGTGGTAAACGGTTGGTCTGGCATATATGCGTGTGAGTTGGGTGACATAATTGGAAACACTAGTGCCATGCCCTGGTACCTCCCCCTAAACTTTGTTATACAAATGTAACTTATTTGGACAGTGAGTAGAAGTGTTAATTAATCTAATAGTTATGTTAGAAGGGCTAAAACTCTGCACTATTTTTTGATTCAGTTATTGAAAGTCAAAAGAACATTATTAAAATATAAAGCTGACCTGCATTGGATTCTATGAACAGAAGCACTTTCCCTGTCCATCTGTACTCATCTTTGAGATCTTATATTTGCAGTCCTTACTTGTCTCCATAATTGATTCAGTGGAGCTGCAAAGAGAAGAGCCGAGTCATTTCACAACACTGACTATCAAAACACGGCAGATTTAATAATTGTATCGACTGTTCAGATGTGCTTAAGATCCTTGCTTCATGGTATCATGATCATCACTTCCTCTGCTTTTAAAATCAATATCTAATGTTTCATATATGCAAAGTTCTCAGAAAGTATTAAATCTTGGACATTAAAGTTTAAATATTCTGGTTGGGAATTCAGAAAGAGGAACAACTCGTTCCTAACTTGTCTTACAGAAAGCTACCATTTTATGCTTGTAATCAGCATTAACTATTTACTTGGTTTTTATTTTCACTTAAACTTTGAATCACACACCTTGTTGGTCACTTCTTGTAACAACCTTGATGTTTTTGCTTGAAATGCTAACTTTACTCATTACTGTCTTCCATTCCTTTAATCTCTATCTCAATTCTCCTTATTTTATTCTAAAGGTTCCACAACTTCTGCAGCAAATATCTGCAGTTCATTAGATTCAATTTGAATTGTACGTTTTAATTTAATTTATTGAATCAAGTATTTATTTTTATTAGTTTCAGCCCTACCACACACTGCGTGACTTCATCTATTGGTTATAGAAGAGCAAAGCTTGATTAAAATAGATGCTTCCATTGATGGGGGATTGCAGAGGATAGAGTTTTCCTCAAAAGCCTGTTCATGTAATAAACTCTGTGCTCACACAGTGTTTGAATTCAGCATAATGTGCTCATCAAACTCATCCTGAACAGATGGTGTTCACGTCGTGTGGTATAAATGCAAGTAAGTGGAGAAATCCATTATTTCAGTTGAGCAGTATTTCATACTCAGAAATCAAAGACGATTATAAAGGAGATACATATAAGATCCATAAGAGAACAGGTCAAAACTGTGATTGTGGTGTCAATATTTTGGCATTGTTCTTATTGAGTATGGTCTTAATTCTGGTGGATGTTGTTATAAAAGATATTGATCAAGGTTTAATATGCTGGTGTTGAGATCCTCTATGACGGTTACAGAGCTGCTGTTGTTGCTGCCACACATTGCTTTGCCACGTTCTGATACTTGATAAACTTCTCTGTAAGTTATTTATCAGTTTGGTTCCTAGTTTTAAGGGGGAGGCTTTAGAATCTCACTACACTGATTGGAATCCAATCCAGGTTTGCCTCAATGAACCACATCCTCCAGTACCATGATGTTACATTCTCCAGACCATGATGTTACCAATACCATGCTAACCTGCTGGCACAAAACCGAACACCATCTGACCCAAACAAGTTCTCAGCATGTTCAGAAGAGGCACATTTCTGTATGTTACGTATAGTCTAAACTTGCAGACCTAAACCAATGTTAGTGTCACTCTTGTTTAAGGTCAGCGTCTGCAGGCCAGGGTTTCTAAACTGTTACAGGATTTTACAGTTTTTCATTTTTACGTATCTCATCTTTAAAAAGAGTGTTAATTCTAGTCCTTATATCCTCTGGGCCAAGAGCTAAGCGAAATGAAAAACTCCATTACACAGAGGAGAAGTGTTTGCAACAGAAGATTTGCAAAATCAATGTTTTCTCTCACACATAATCAGAAGCTGAGTAAGAACATGATTATCTTTCCATAGATAGCTGATGTACAACTGTTAGCTTTTGTTTGACAACAATTGCTTTGTATTGATTTATTTTCAGTGGAGATTACGTCTCTACTGTTGCACAAGCTGCTTACTGACTACTCTAAAATGTATCCAGGTTTTAGTTCTATAGTGGTATTCTTAGAGAAGACATTTTGAATTGAAATTAGAGGGATGTAGTCCTTTTGTTAGAGACTGTACAACAGAGGTAGGCAAACACTGCAGGATTAAGCTTCAACACATGAACCAGTAGCTCTCAACAAGCCAAAATTAATGTGTTCAGGTGTGTTTCGAGAAAGTAAAAGCTAAACTGTGCAGGTCTGCGGCTTTCCACAACTGAATTTTTTTACCCCTGCATAACATACAGACAGACAATACATTCAAGGGATTTCTGATGTTGATATGTTTTATAAAAAATTGGTTTATGGCAATGCGTTGACAATTTCCTTGAATTGACAATTTCCTTGAATTTACCAAAGTAGTTTTCAGATTTGAGGATGGGGTCTTGCATTTTTATGCCCTTCCATTTGTTTTATATCAAGATCAAGCTGAATTAGAATATAACAGCCATAAAGCCAAGTCAACAAAGTGGCCATGCTTGATGAAAGTGAAAGTGACATTAGTACCAAGTATGGAGTTACCCATACAAGGAATTTGTGCTCTGCATTTAACCCATCCAAATGCACACACACAGCAGTGAACAAACATACCGGGAGCAGTGGACAGCCATAGCTACGGTTACCCGGGGAGCTCTGGGGATCTGGTGACTAACCACAGTAATAGAGAAAGTACATGTTAATGGATGGATATGTTTGAAATAAAGTATATTGAGGATAAATATTGTAATAAAGATGTTAAAAGTTCTCAACTTAAAACTGGAAGTTCCCCTACTTGGTATTGTGTTTTTTGTTTCAATGGCATTTTAAAAATCGTAAGACCACTGGTAATATTGATGTCTTCTAGAAAGTCTGTTTAAATCCCAAACCAAAAAGGCCGTCTTTTAGAAAGCTCTTGTATTTTATATGAAGCTTATTGCCCTAAACTTCATGTGGTATCATCTATTAAATGTGTCTTGTTGCTGTGCATAATTTTGCATTAGTTACATCTCAGCTTGACAAGAAAATGTGTGAGCTCCAAGGCGTAGGAAATCCCATTCAGTTGATAATAGTGTAGAGTTCATTTCTCTCTCCTCGAGTGGTAGGGTTTGTTCTTGTTTGCCCAGTTCTGAGTCTGTGTTCAGTTCTCTCTTCCTCTTTCTTCTCTCTCTGCTCCTGCCCCTCCCTGCCGGTTTCATCCTAATTACCTCCTCCACCTGTTTCTAGTCCTGTTAGTCTTTGTCCTGTGGCTCTTCTCCAGACTCCTTGCTGCTAATTGCTGATTTATATTTTGCCACTTTAGGAGTCAATTCAGTTTCCTTTATGCTTATACAGCACTGACTCTGTCAAAGTTTGATCTATGTTCAAGGGTTAATTTATGTTCCTGTGATAAAAGTTTAGTTCCTCCTGTGGGTTGTTTCTGTTATTTCTTTGAGATTCAGTAAACCTATTTCTGTATTTACACTAGCTCTTGATTTTGAGTCTTTTTTTTCCGTTTATGATCATCATATTATTCAAGGTTGAACAACAAGATAAATCAAGAGTAAAACACTTGGAATATAGAGTGTGTAATCAGTCGGAAATAAATATTTTAAGTATCAGTCAGTCACAAAGCTTCAAGGAAATATATAATGCTCTGCATTTAGAATTTATTAATATGATTTCTGTTTAGAGCCTTAGGTGGAATGCTGAAAATGAAAAAAAAAAAAAAACAACAACAGTTCTTTAGGACCATTATGATTCCCTAGCTGGTAAATTAGCTGAATTAGTGGCAAGATGAAGTTCTTTGTCAGGGTATTCTCCGGTTATGATTGAATAAGAGCACCCTAAGAGCAGACAGTACAGCTTCCTGGCCTGGATCGGAGTACAGCTGTCACTCTGTGAAACTAAAATTGAGAGGAATAAAATTAATCACGTTATTGTATCCCTTTCATCAATGTGCAATTTTAAAGCTCAGAATGCAGTGAGAATTTAATGTGCAGTAATGCGACGCTACATATTTCCGTCTCATTTTGGTCAACACTGGGGTAATGGCCTCCTTCAGGCACAAGCTCACTCTCTCACTCAACAGTAAATATTGTGAACTTGTAATTTAAATTACTGAATAGCCTGAAACACTTAATTTATAAAGATAGTTTTACAGTTACTTGATACTACAGGAAATAATTAATAAGAGCATGTTTTTTTTTTTATATATAGCAACCTTCGTCCCAACTTTTAATCACTTTATAATATATATAGCCGGATTTAATTCTTAAATTGCTTTTAAACTTAAAATTTAAAGATATGAATTTTAGTCCTTTTCCTAGATAATCTTGAGAACTTTAAAATCGTGGATGACGGGAAATTATTTACATATAAGTGAATTAAGTGATTTTCCTGTGCACTTGGACCTTTAGCTTTGGATTTAGATATTAAATGTAACATCGCAAATATCATGCATTTCCTTTATAGAGCTAAATAAATTACTAACGGTTAAACCTGAACACATGGCCATTTCCACCAGTAGCACATGTGGATAATCTGCTCATTGACGTGAACGATGCGGCTGACTTTGACCTGTGCGTGACCTGATATCTAAACCCATATGGCTTTCTGGGTGTTTTAATTTAGTGGAGAAGCTTTTACACCGAACAGCAAGGGACTGAGTGGATGAAATAATGCAAATGCACAGATGTGTTTCCTGTACACTGAGCTCTTCTTCAAATACAGTACTTTCATTTCTCTAGGATATTTTATCTCTAGTATTTTAACTACATTTCAGTGTTTACTTTGGTTTGAAAGGACTTCTCTCAACATTAGAGCTTCTGAATGTGGACTAAATATGAATGTGATGGTTTTGTCACTGGTCAGTTCTTTCGTCCAGTGAAGGCATGACCTTTAGAGCGTAGTCATTTCTCTTCAGCATGTGTCCAATAAGCATAGTTTAGGAACATGTTCAATTGTACAGTATTTTTAGCGGGTATTTGATGTTTTAATATCACTATTAAACAATATGAAGGTTGATGCTGCACTTTTCACAGTCCTCCTGTTATGTATCTGCTGCAGCAGGTGAAGGTGACCAAACACTTTCAAGTATCCCTGACTGCATTCGAGATACCCAATGAACTTGCAGCCCCACTCACCGAATGTTGAATCGTGATGGAACTTCCATGCTAAACAGGGTAGGCTTTAAGTCAGGGTTAGGGTTGGGATTGGGGAGTACGACCAATGAGAGGACACAAAGGCGGGGATCCACGTTCGATGAGTTGAGCTTAACCTGTCAGCAGTCTGCAGACAGTGGTATCTCACCACTTTTACTCAAATTTATTTGCATGCTTGAACCACAGGAGGCTTTACACTGGAGTCTTGTTTAATATGGATGCAGTTTACCTCCCAGCCATGGGATGGAGCTCAAGCCCTCCTGTGTTTTTACAAGGTTTGTGTTTGTTGTACAGCTCTTTAAGCTTGGCCACCATCTTCCCATGTTACATTGTTCTTTACGTCTACATTTCTTTTCTTCTTTGTTTTTGTGTTTTTGCGCCACAAAGTCATGAATTAATTTCCCAACAGCTGTCTTTGACAAATAACCAAAAGAAGGTAGACTACAAGGTGCAACGTCATATTGTGAAAAAGAAAACTTTGTTTTTATATATTTTTTTTTGTGTGTGCATGGGTGTGTGTTTCCTTTAACTATTTCTTTAAGTACAGTTAGCTACCATTTCATAAGCATTGTTTTTGCACTGATATTAAATATAATAACTCATGTATTA
Source organism: Danionella cerebrum (assembly GCA_007224835.1). Classification (NCBI taxonomy): domain Eukaryota; kingdom Metazoa; phylum Chordata; class Actinopteri; order Cypriniformes; family Danionidae; genus Danionella; species Danionella cerebrum. Next base: position 913,609 of record SRMA01025756.1, read on the forward strand.
TCATTCAATCATCACATATAAACACTCAAAAGTTTGAAACCATCCAACATCTGTTTACATCTTTATTCAGCGAGTCAGTTCTGGTGGGTCAGTAAAGATAAAATTTAATCATGCCTGATATAGAATGTTTAGCACAGCTAGCAACATTCAGAGACCCTGCCTAATGCTACACTATCAACTAGCTCGTATTTCCTGCTCAAAATCGAACAAGTAAAGTAGCTATGGAATTGCTACTGGTTCAGGCATTGGTTTTTGCTCATGTAGGTTTAAGATTTGTCTTTGAAAACTTTCTAAATGGCAGTGTTGCACACTTTCCCTGTTTGTCCCTAATGCTTGATATTTTTGAAGTGCAATTGTGCTTACAGAAACTACATACTCCATTTTATCCAGTTATTTTTGTATTCGAGTGCATTTTTGTTAACAATGACTGATAATTAGTTTTAATCAGATATTTAATTCAATTGACCGCTTATTGTGAAACTTTCTTAAGGAATTGCTATTTGTTGACTTTTGAAAGTGGGCAGTAGCATGATGATGCTGAATTCATTATGGTCTCACAATCAAAATGGTCTCAAAATGGCTATAATATTGCTTATTGTAGTTTTTTTTTT
>SRMA01025757.1:0-45466 GCA_007224835.1 Danionella cerebrum
ATAAGAACAGTAAGCTTGAAGTTCTAGCTTTTATTGTCCTGTTTTAACACTTTTCTTCTGTGTGGAATAAGTTTCTCATTTCCAGCGTTTAAAGACAACAGATGACACTGAACTTCCATACTGCAGTGCATGAGTTCTAGGAAGATTATAGTCCTTTTAAGATTGCCAAGCATCACATCAAGACTTTAAGAACATGATGTGCATGCTTTTACTGTTCTGTCGTTAAACTTTTCAAGTTAAGATGTAACATGTGCTAAAAAAGTCCCCATAGTCAAAAGAAAGAACTGATTAAATTGTACTTTATTACTAAAACAAACAAGATCTAATGCAGCTATACAGTCTCTAAGATGACTAACTTGCCAATAAGAAAAGTAAGCTTGATGCTCTAGCTTTTACTGTCCTGTTTAACACTTTTCTTCTGTGTGGAATCAGTTTCTCATTTCCAAGCGTTTAAAGACAACAGATGACACTGAATCTCCATACTGCAGTGCATGAGTTCTAGGAAGATTATAATCCTTTTAAGATTGCCAAACATCACATCAAGACTTAAAGAACATGATGTTCATGCTTTTACTGTTCTGTCGTTAAACTTTTCAAGTTAAGATGTAACATGTGCTAAAAAAGTCCCCAGAGTCAAAAAGAAAGAACTGATTAAAATTGTACTTTATTACTAAAACAAACAAGATCTAATGCAGCTATACAGTCTCTAAGATGACTAACTTGCCAATAAGAACAGTAAGCTTGATGCTCTAGCTTTTACTGTCCTGTTTTAACACTTTTCTTCTGTGTGGAATCAGTTTCTCATTTCAAAGCGTTTAAAGACAACAGATGACACTGAACTTCCATACTGCAGTGCATGAGTTCTAGGAAGATTATAGTCCTTTAAAGATTGCCAAACATCACATCAAGACTTAAAGAACATGATGTGCATGCTTTTACTGTTCTGTAGTTAAACTTTTCAAGTTAAGATAAAACACGTGCTAAAAAAGTCCCCAGAGTCAAAAAGAAAGAACTGATTAAAATTGTACTTTTATTACTAAATCAAACAAGATCTAATGCAGCTATACACTCTCTAAGATGACTAACTTGCCAATAAAAACAGTAAGCATGCTGCTCTAGCTTTTATTGTCCTGTTTTAACACTTTTCTTCTGTGTGGAATCAGTTTCTCATTTCCAAGGGTTTAAAGACAATAGATGACACTGAACTTCCATGCTGCAGTGCATGAGTTCTAGGAAGATTATAGTCCTTTTAAGATTGCCAAACATCACAACAAGACTTGATGAACATGATGTGCATGCTTTACTGTTCTGTCGTTAAACTTTTCAAGTTAAGATGTAACATGTGCTAAAAAAGTCCCCAGAGTCAAAAAGAACTGATTAAAATTGTACTTTATTACAAAAACAAACAAGATCTAATGCAGCTATACACTCTCTAAGATGACTAACTTGCCAATAAGAACAGTAAACTTGATGCTCTAGCTTTTACTGTCCTGTTTTAACACTTTTCTTCTGTGTGGAATCAGTTTCTCATTTTCCAAGCGTTTAAAGACAACAGATGACACTGAACTTCCATACTGCAGTGCATGAGTTTTTAGGAAGATTATAGTCCTTTTAAGATTGCCAAACATCACATCAAGACTTAAAGAACATGATGTGCATGCTTTTACTGTTCTGTCGTTAAACTTTTCAAGTTAAGATGTAACATGTGCTAAAAAAGTCCCCAGAGTCAAAAAGAAAGAACTGATTAAAATTGTACTTTATTACTAAATTAAACAAGATCTAATGCAGCTATACAGTCTCTAAGATGACTAACTTGCCAATAAGAACAGTAAGCTTGATGCTCTAGCTTTTACTGTCCTGTTTTAACACTTTTCTTCTGTGTGGAATCAGTTTCTCATTTCCAAGCGTTTAAAGACAACAGATGACACTGAACTTCCATACTGCAGTGCATGAGTTCTAGGAAGATTATAGTCCTTTTAAGATTGCCAGACATCACATCAAGACTTAATGAACATGATGTGCATGCTTTTACTGTTCTGTCGTTAAACTTTTCAAGTTAAGATGTAACATGTGCTAAAAAAGTCCCCAGAGTCAAAAAGAAAGAACTGATTAAAATTGTACTTTATTACTAAACTAGATTTTAAAGTTTGCACGCAAACTTCGATGTTGGCTTGCGTTGGTGCCGTTAATACCTATTTTTTAAAATGTTGTCAGTTCCGCAACAATAACATAATCCAACCCCCATGTCTCTATCATTCTCATAGGCTGAGATAGGTACATGTAAAATTGGTTGCTATGGTAACCAGTCTGGTTGCTATGGAGGGGTAAGTGACCTAACATATTGTTCCTCATGTCAACACGAGTAAAATACACCAACCCCCATGTCTCTAAGACTTTCGTAAGCTGAGATAGAGCTGCGCCATATTGGTTGCTATGGTAACAGTTTGGTTGCTATCGAGGAGTCGCTGACCTAATATATTGTTCCCCATATGAATACGAGTAAATTACAGCAACCCCCATGTCTCTATGATTTTCCTGAGCTGAGAGAGAGTCATGCCATATTGGTTGCTATGGTAACCAGTCTGGTTGCTATGGAGGAGTCATTGACATGATATAATGTTTCAGCTGTCAGTATGGGTGAAGCTTACTTACCCCCAAGTCTCTAGCATTTTCCTAACCCAAGATAGAGATATGCCAATTTAGTTGCTATGGTAAACAATTTGGTTGCTATGGAGGAGTCAGTGACATCATGTTGTAATCTACTTTACATTTAGAATAATATAAAGCAACCCCATGTCTGTACTGTGTTCTGTTTGGAAGATATTTGACATCGAAAGTTATGTCAAAAAGTGGGTGTGGCTTAATTATTTTATGTTAAATCACAAGCAATGATTGGCTGGATAAGTGATTTGCTTCCTTAATGCTGGTATGACTTTCCAGTGTCAATCAATTACAGAAGCTCTTTTACATAAGGATCTATGGGATTCATGCTCCATTCATTTCAATGAGCCATTGAAAGTCTATGAGACACCTTTGACCTACTTATTTGAAATCAGCTGCACCTGCTGGAGTTATCAACTGCCAGATTTTCAAACGAGTCAGCTGCAGCTGGAAATTCAACTGTCAGATATTCAAACGATGGCAAATCTGCTGGAGAAAATCCGATTTCCATGCCTCAAACAAATAAAGATTATAGAAGAACCGTAAGACATATCGAAATGATTCTTTTTTTTGTCAGAAGCAGAAGACCCTAACGAAGAGAATGCTGTAATTTTTGTGAAGGTGTGATTAGAAATAAAAAAATTATGGTGAGCTACAAATAGCCTTCATTTGATTCTGTGCAACTGCTCATTTCAGAGAAATCCATACCCTCAAACAAATAAGGATTACGAAAGAATGACCAGAGTTATTGAAATATTTCTTTTACTGTTAAAATCCCAAGATTTTAAGGAAGAGAATGGTGTAAATTTTGTGAAGCTGTGATAAAGTTTGAATGATTTATGGTGAGTTAAAAATAGCCTGCGATTGAGATTTTAAACAGAATCCACCAGAATTTTTGAATGGAGGTGAATGGAGTAATTATGTGCACTCGTTGTGGTTTAGGCCACCTGGCGTAAAAACCGTGTGTTTTTTAAAAATGAAAACAGCACCAACTGAAAGAGGACAAAAATCTCTACCATTTAGGTATAAAATGTGTGTGTAAAGGTTAATTTTTAGTTGAGAAAACAGTGCAAGTAGCAACAAGACTGAGCTTGCTCGAAGTTAGAGTGGGCGATGACATCACCACTCTAGGGCCCCCATAGGGAATGACTTGAGCGATTTTTGGGCCGAAATTCGCGATTTATACGGAAACCGCTTGTCCAATCGGTCCGAAGAGATATAGCAACTCGAGTGGGAACAGTTTGGACGACCGTGGAAAGTTTCGTGGCTGTAGCTCGAACGGGCTAGGAGGAGTAGCTGTCAGAATTTTTGTCAGAAGAAGAAGAAGAAGAAGCCGGAAGAATAATAATAAGTTTAAGTGAGATAACAATATGTTGGCTTTGCAAGCAAGCCAACATAATAACTAGATTTTAAAGTTTGCACGCAAACTTCGATGTTGGCTTGCGTTGGTACCGTTAATACCTATTTTTTTTAAATGTTGTCAATTCCGCAACAATAACATAATCCAACCCCATGTCTCTATGATTCTCATAAGCTGAGATAGGTACATGCAATATTGGTTGCTATGGTAACAAGTCTGGTTGCTATGGAGGGGTCAGTAACCTAACATATTGGTCCCCATGTCAACACGAGTAAAATACACCAACCCCCATGTCTCTATGACTTTCATAAGCTGAGATAGAGATACGCCATATTGGTTGCTATGGTAACAGTGTGGTTGCTATGGAGGGGTCGCTGACCCAATATATTGTTCCCTATATGAATACGAGTAAATTACAGCAACCCCCATGTCTCTATGATTTTCCTGAGCTGAGATAGGTACATGCAAAATTGGTTGCTGTGGTAACCAGTCTGGTTGCTATGGAGGGGTCAGTGACCTAACACATTGTTCCCTATGTCAATACATCAACCCCCATGTCTCTATGACTTTCCAAAGCTGAGATAGAGCTGCGCCATATTGGTTGCTATGGTAACCAGTTTGGTTGCTATGGAGGGGTCGCTGACCTAATACATTGCTCCCCATATCTATACGGGTAAAATACAGCAACCCCCATCTCTATGATTTTCCTAAGCTGAGATAGAGACATGCCATATTGGTTGCTATGGTAACCAGTCTGGTTGCTATGGAGGTGCCATTAACATAATATGTTTCAGCTGTCAGTATGGGTGAAGCTTACCAGCCCCCAAGTCTCTAGCATTTTCATAAGCTAAGATAGAGATGTGGCTATATAGTTGCTATGGTAAACAATTTGGTTGCTATGGAGGAGTCAGTGACATCATGTAATCTACTTTACATTTAGAATAATATAAAGCAACCCCCATGTCTCTACTGTGTTCCGTTTAGAAGACATTTGACATTGAAAGTTATGTCAAAAAGTGGGTGTGGCTTAATTAATTTATGTTAATTCACAAGCAATGATGGGCTGGATAAGTAATTTGCTTCCTTAATGCTTGTATGACTTTCCAGCGTCAATCAATTACAGAAGCTCTTTTACATTAGGATCTATGGGATTCATGCTCCATTCATTTCAATGGGCCATTAAAAGTCAATGAGACACCTTTGACCTACTTATTTGAAATCAGCTTGCACCTGAAGTTATCAACTGCCAGATTTTCAAACGAGTCAGCTGACTCAACTGTCAGATTTTCAAACGATGGCAAATCTGTTGGAGAAAATCCGATTTCCATGCCTCAAACAAATAAAGATTATAGAAGAACCGTAAGACATATCCAAATGATTCTTTTTTTGTCAGAAGCAGAAGACCCTAACGAAGAGAATGCTGTAATTTTTGTGAAGGTGTGATTAGAAATAAAAAAATTATGGCGAGCTACAAATAGCCCTCATTTGATTCTGTGCAACTGCTCATTTTAGAGAAATCCATACCCTCAAACAAATAAACATTACGAAAGAATGAACAGAGGTATTGAAATATTTCTTTTACTGTTAGAATCCCAAGATTTTAAGGAAGAGAATGGTGTAAATTTTGTGAAGCTGTGATAAAGTGTGAATGATTTATGGCGAGTTAAAAATAGCCTGCGATTGAGATTTTAAACAGAGTCCACCAGAATTTTTGAATGGAGGTGAATGGAGCAATTATGTGCACTCGTTGTGGTTTAGGCCACCTGGAGTAAAAACCGTGTGTTTTTTAAAAATGAAAACAGCACCAACTGAAAGAGGACAAAAATCTCTACCATTTAGGTATAAAATGTGTGTGTAAAGGTTAATTTTTAGTTGAGAAAACAGTGCAAGTAGCAACAAGACTGAGCTTGCTCAAAGTTAGAGTGGGCGATGACATCACCACTCTAGGTCTCCCATAGTGAATGACTTGAGCGATTTTTGGGCCGAAATTCGCGATTTATACGGAAACCGCTGGTCCAATCGGTCCGAAGAGATATAGCAACTCGAGTGGGAACAGTCTGGACGACCGTGGAAAGTTTCGTGGTTGTAGCTCGAACGGGCTAGGAGGAGTAGTGCGTAGAATTTTTGTCAGAAGAAAAGAGAAGAAGAAGAATAATAACTAGATTTTAAAGTTTGCACGCAAACTTCGATGTTGGCTTGCGTTGGTACCGCTAATACCTTTTTTTTTTAAATGTTGTCAATTCCGCAACAATAACATAATCCAACCCCCATGTCTCTAGGATTCTCATAAGCTGAGATAGGTACATGCAAAATTGGTTGCTATGGTAACCAGTCTGGTTGTTATGGAGGGGTCAGTGACCTAACATATTGTTCCCCATGTCAACACGAGTAAAATACACCAACCCCCATGTCTCTATGACTTTCGTAAGCTGAGATAGAGATACGCCATATTGGTTGCTATGGTAACAGTGTGGTTGCTATGGAGGGGTCGCTGACCTAATATATTGTTCCCCATATGAATACGAGTAAATTACAGCAACCCCATGTCTCTATGATTTTCCTGAGCTGAGATAGGTACATGCAAAATTGGTTGCTATGGTAACCAGTCTGGTTGCTATGGAGGGGTCAGTGACCTAACACATTGTTCCCCATGTCAATACATCAACCCCCATGTCTCTATGACTTTCCAAAGCTGAGATAGAGCTGCGCCCTATTGGTTGCTATGGTAACCAGTTTGGTTGCTATGGAGGGGTCGCTGACCTAATATATTACTCCCCATATCTATACGGGTAAAATACAGCAACCCCCATCTCTCTATGATTTTCCTAAGCTGAGATAGATACATGCCATATTGGTTGCTATGGTAACCAGTCTGGTTGCTATGGAGGTGTCAGTGACATCATGTTGTAATCTGCTTTCCATTTAGAATAATATAAAGCAACCCCCATGTCTCTACTGTGTTCCGTTCAGAAGATATTTGACATCGATAGTTTTGTAAAAAAAAGTGGGTGTGGCTTAATTATTTTATGTTAAATCACAAGGAATGATTGGCTGGATAAGTGATTTGCTTCTTTATTTCTAGTATGACTTTCAAGTGTCAATCAATTACAGAAGCTCTTTTACAGTAGGATATATGGGATTCATGCTCCATTCATTTCAATGGGCCATTGAAAGTCTATGAGACACCTTTGGCCTACTTATTAGTAATCAAGTGCAGCTGCTGCAAAGGGCCAGCTGTTGAAACTGCCAGTTTTAACTGTCAGATATTCAAATGATGGCAAATCTGCTGGAGAAAATCCAATTTTCATGCCTCAAACAAATAAAGATTATAGAAGAACCGTAAGACATATCTAAATGATTTTTTCTTTGTCAGAAGCAGAAGACCCTAACGAAGAGAATGCTGTAAATTTTGTGAAGGCTTGATTAGAAATAAAAAAATTATGGCGAGCTAGAAAAAGCCTTCATTTGATTCTGTGCAACTGCTCATTTCTGAGAAATCCATACCACCAAACAAATAAGGATTACGAAAGAAGGACAAGACACATTAAAATATTTCCTTTACTGTTAGAATCACAAGATTTCAAGGAAGAAAATGGTGTAAGTTTTGTGAAGCTGTGATAAAGTTTGAATGATTTATGGCGAGTTATAAATAGCCCGCGATTGAGATTTTGAACAGAATCCACCAGAATTTTTGAATGGAGGTGAATGGAGCAATTATGTGCACTCCTTGTGGTTTAGGCCACCTGGAGTAAAAACCGTGTGTTTTTTAAAAATGAAAACAGCACCAACTGAAAGAGGACAAAAATCTCTACCATTTAGGCATACAATGTGTGTGTAAAGGTTAATTTTTAGTTGAGAAAACAGTGCAAGTAGCAACAAGACTGAGCTTGCTCAAAGTTAGAGTGAGCGATGACATCACCACTCTAGGGCTCCCATAGGGAATGACTTGGGCGATTTTTGGGCCGAAATTCGCGATTTTTACGGAAACCGCTGGTCAAATCGGTCCGAAAAGACATAGCAACTCGAGTGGGAACAGCTTGGACGACCGTGGAAAGTTTCGTGGCTGTAGCTCGAACGGGCTAGGAGGAGAAGCGTCGTAAAATTTTGACGTAGGAAAAGAGAAGAAGAAGAAGAAGAAGAATAATAATAAGTTTAAGTGCAATATCAATATGTTGGCTTTGCAAGCAAGCCAACATAATAAGTTTAAATCAGATAACAATATGTTGGCTTTTGCAAGCAAGCCAACATAATAAGTTTAGGTGCAATATCAATATGTTGGCTTTGCAAGCAAGCCAACATAATAAGTTTAAGAGAGATAACAATATGTTGGCTCTGCAAGCCAACATAATAATTAATTAATAATTATTTTAATGTAAAATAAATGTAACTACTCCTTAATGTTAAATAACTCATTATTAATAACTTATTCAAGTGACAAATCAGTTGCATGGAAACAATTGTATGCTTGCTGTTCCTTTTGTAAATCCTTTTGATTTTTGTCAGCTTATGAAAACCCACATAACTCCATTAATGAAGGATCAAACTGTCCAAGTTTGTGAAACTCTCCAAGTGAATGTTTATCAGAAAAAAACCCCTCACAGACTGAAGACGATGCATATCGATCATCATCTTATCATCAGGCTCAAGAAACATCGCAGACAAACTATTAGCTGTGCCCATTTCACATCTTAAAATGTATTTTAGCGTGAGAAATCGGGTTTGTAGCGTGAGAGATCACTCAAATGCGAGAGTCTTACGTGAGTATGGATGCGGATTGTGGAAACATTGTTGCGGCTACCGTAGCCAAAGGCATTGTGGGAAATTTAGTTTTTTTTGTTTTCGTTACGACCGCGTTATGGCAGAGATGGGCGATGACGTCAGCGCCGGGTGTACAAATATGACCGCGGCTTCGGCCTAGCTCTGGAGCTCTTACGGCCCTCCTACGGCCATGACCACCCTTCGCGGCGCTCTGCATTCGCCGTATAAGACGCACCAACTTTTCCCCCTCAGTTTTGGGGAAGAAAAAGTGCGTCTTATAGGCCGAAAAATATGGTAAGTGTTGAAAAATGGCTCTATAGCGCCACCTAATACATTTCAGCTTGTTGCACTAATAGTTGGTTATAGAATGTCTGATTCGTATCAAACTTGCCACGTGTGTTAAGAATCCATGTCTGAACACACTTATATAGCAAACTACAATATAACTTATAGCACCACCAGGTGGCCACATGAAATACATCATTCATAAGGTACTACTTTCATTAATGTTGACGTTTGGGACAAGAAAAATACTCAATATAATAACAGAACAAAATTCATTCTCATTCATGGAGCCACCTTGTGGTGTTGATACGTAATGTTGCCATTTATAACGTTTAATTTACAGATTTTTACACAAAAAAGACTTATAAAATGACTGATCATGTGCAAATTATTGGCCACTGAGGTGCGAGAGCACTTTGATCGCTGCTTGCGGCTTTAACTTTATTGATGGTTGTATTATTATAGAAATAATGGGGGAATTATGTAAAAAAATGTAGGTACAAATTATATGCCGCAGTTGATATGTGGACAACTGTGGTGTACTCTAAAGCCAATAAAAATATTTATTTTTGATGGGGCTAAAAATTATGATCCTAGCATTTGATTGATTTATTTTATTTTTAAATAAATCATTCAATAAATTAATCAAGCTGTCCTTTAGCTCAGTTGGTTGAGCACTGCGCGAACAACGCAAAGGTTGTGGATTCATATCCCAGGCGAAGCAAGAACAGACTAAACAAATAAAATGTAAAGGTTAAATGTATTTTACTTAAGCAGCTACAAAAAAAGAAGACAGAGACATTCCTTGCTCTGTTAAATGGTACATAAAAATTTCAAGGGTGACAAAAAAAAAACACAATTGTCGAAAAAAAAACAAGAAAAAACTTTCGACAAAAAATGCACAGTGTCGTTTCTAATAAAGAGCTAAAAGAATACAGAATGTTTTCTCATAACATATTTAACACATTTCATTTTTATTCAGAAGTTTGCAAAATATATAGATTGCAAGCATCATCTCTAGGGTACAGTCAATAAAATAATAGAATAAAGATATAAAAATAGAACAAAAACACTCTCCAGTTCACCACTCTCCAGTTTTTAATCTCCTACCACCATTATAAAGATTCTGACGTGTAACTCACTTGATGAAGTCTCCGTACTCCATCCAGAAGACTCCTTCACTGCTGCCGTGTGCCATCAGCTCATGTCGTAAGTGCTGAGGCCAATCCGTCCATTCGTCTGACCAGGAGCCGTTCCAGGAGAAGCGCCCCCATGGGTTCCTCAAGCGCAATAGCCTATAACGAGGTAGAACAGGCATTCGGAAGATTCACATTAACAATTCAACTGTATATAGAAGTAGATATTAGTAATTCAGTTTAGAGATACAGTGGACCATCATCTTTAGAGTCAGGTGTGCATCTGACCTGTAGCCTTGAACGTCTCGGACATCCAATATGGAGTAAGCATGTCGCGGTCTGAGCCCCAAAGATTCGTACACTGCATCATCCACCTTCATGTTGCCACCGCCGCAGGAAGCACCCATCAGAAACCTTACAGTTGTCAAATACAAGAGTAAGTTAATATTTAGCTACAGAGTATAGAGTAGAAATGATTAGAAATCCATTAACATGAAAATAGGCCAATTGTCTTCAGAATATTCATGGCTCTTTTGGTATTTGATATGCAAATCCAAATTTATTCCATGAGTATGACATTTGTTTAATGTTTTCAGTTATAGCAGCTTCCAATATTAAGGGATGGTCAAGTTCTTCCACACTAAACTTGCTCATCCATGTGTTTATGGTCCTTGCTGGAGCGCAGTGATGTCAATTAGAAAGAAGCCATACACCAAAGTAAGGGTTAGCTTGAAACTGACAAAAATCTCTTGAAAATGTGGAGAAGTTCCTTTTTAGTTCCAAAACCCCTGATTGCTGACTGTGGAATATAAAAATCTGTAATAGTTACCTTTCTACCGCTTTACTTATCTACATCCAATTAAATGTATTTAAATATCATTACAACATTAAACATTGTTGATTTGAATAAATGATCCAGCAGTGGGCGGAGCTTCTCATTTGGCTACATAATGGGGAAGGGCTAAGGGGAATATGCGCCTCCAGTACTAGTAAGGTCCCGACCTCCACCTGCAAACGAAGGCCTACAATTGTTTTCCCAGTAAACACCACCATTTGTTTTTAACTGAAGACTACCATCAGCACGGCCAAAGAGACCACCAATGTTTTTTTTAAGACTTATTGTTGTTATTTCTATGGACAGGACACTAGAGGGAGACAGGAAATGAAACAGGAGAAAAAGAGAGGGCGGAGGGATTGGAAAGAGGGTGGGAGTCTGGAATCATGCATTTTGTATGCGTCCAGTACACTTCCCACTACAACATGGGAGTAGACCCAAAAATGTAAGCAACTATCATCTTTTGTCAGATTTCATGTCCCATAGGTCAGCAAAGGCTAGTTTTGCAGGAATAATGCTCCATTGTTTGGTGCATTAAACATTATAAAGTTACACAATAAACTTGCCTGTAGCACATCAGATTTTCATCTGAGAAAATGTTTATGTTTCAAATTTAAATTAAAGGTGCAAGCAGCGATCCAAGGGCTGAAGAACTTTAGGTGCCACCACCACTTGGGCAATTTGTTGCAATAGACATTATGACCCATCCTAAATTAGAAGATGTATTCAAGAAAGAACTGTTAACATTTCAGAAAAATCAAGCAAAAACCAGTTGTCAATCAATTATAACTGGCACTACAGTTTGACATAACGATGTCTTCGTACATCGAGTCTCAACACACCTGGCAAGTTTAATCCCTATAAGACATTGTAGGGCCGAGTTATAACAATATGTTTCAGACCACCAAGCACGACAAAAGTTTTTTGTAGGTCTTTGTCCCTTTCAAACACAGTCAAAAAAGCAGTACAGAACAGTTGAAAATGGGATACTCCATGTTGCCACTAGGGGGCGCTATAACTAACACTGTGTGTTAGGTTGCAATATAGATTTGTTCAGATAAGGACTCTTAGTACACAGGGCAAGTTTGAACCCATTCAGACATTGCATGGCAGATTTATTAACAACTTCCTGTTGAAATTTCGAATTTTGACAGGCGCTGTGCACACATAGTTTGAAGAAGTGAAAAAAAGCTACGCAATTTATCATCCGATATCCATATTACTTATGTAGTCTTGGTAAGCTACTCATGTGTACTGAATTTCACTCTGTTTGCACACCATTAAGTAGCGGTATAGAGCCATTTGGCCACACCCACTTTTCGTAATTTTTCAACGGTTATGACTTTTTGAACACATGCAGACCCGAAACAAAAGACTCTGAGCAAGTACAATAGGGTTCTACGCATCTTCAGTGCTCAAGACCTAAAATAAGAGGAGAATGACGAGAATTTTGCTGATCCTGAACCATTTGGACCTTTTAAGGGAGCACAGATTGACCATCTTGGTTTCCATAAGGACTATTGGGTAGGTGTTGGTGAAAGAGATAGAGTGCATGTATCAAATAGTTGTACCCGGCTTCTTTGGAGCTGAGCATTTTGGCCCAGATGAGGTCATTGTCGATGGGTTCCTCTCGCGGATTGGTCGAGCTGACCTGCAGCATCAGGCTTTCACAGGGGGCGCCGGTGAGAGTGGCTAAACCCTCAATTGCACGTCCCGCCTGCAGAGCGAAATACGAACCATGCAGTTTGGCAAGAGCCTTCTCTATCAGAGCAACCCACAGCTGCCGACGCTGAGCCTGGCACACAAATAAACACAGATATTACCTTCACTGGTCTCATCTATAGCGTATACTCTGGATGTACCACATACCTGAGAGAAAAGCAGGAAGCCATACTCATCGCAGGGCAGCATGTCGTCTACAAGAACAGTTGTCCACGTGCCATCCTTACAGAGTCTGACCTGATAGGCTCCCTCCTGACAGATGCTCCGTGTGATCATCACTCTCTCAACCAGCTCCGGCCGCTCTGCCAGCACTGCCAGCGCACTGAGAAACCTGAAGATATGACATCAAACACTCTGTAATAACATTTTTCTCATTTTCTAGATTAGTGTACCCCTCTACAAACACTTCTCACAATCCTCCTTTCAGAGTAATAAAACCTAAAACCTAAAAATGGATGCCCCCCCTTGAAAGATGGAAACCTCCGAAGGCTTCATAAGCTTCTCAAACCTAAAAAAAAGTGACAGCAGCTTAGAATAGAGCTTTTAAAACCCCATATAAGACACAGAAGCTTCTTAAACCCTGCAAACATGATATAAATGCAGCTCAGAAACTCAATCTGAACAGCAGGGAACTAAGCCGTCAAAACCATCCTGAGACATTGAAAGCTTGCGATCAGTTCAGAAAACATCCTGAAACATTGATCGTCTAACTGAAGCTGAAAGACGTTACAATCACCATCTCTGACTGAAAGCTAAAACCACTCTTACCACCAGCATGCAAACTTCAGGATTAACTTAGCCAAAATTGAAACTTAAAACTACTTAAACATAAATTGAATTTTTGAACTGCTTTTAGACGCCACTCACCAACAGTTTCCCAGAAGGCCTTGTAGTATATCCGAGGGCCGGGGAGTCCTGAAGACAGACCACTTCACCCCTCGATCCTTGAAGTTGTTGCAGTTGATCTCATGTGGGCGGAGCCACTTTTTGATTCGCTGCTGCACACTGTCATTCTCAGGGAATCCTACCGAACGGGGACCTGGGGGGAAACTGTCGTCCACGAAATTCACGGCGTTCTTCAAGATACACACAAACAAAACAAGAATGCAGTGAGACAATGCTCACAGACCTAGAACAAACTCAGCTTGATGTATGTTTTCTTTGTTTAACAAGAGATCAACACGTGTATGCCTTCACCTTCATTTTACACATTCACATGAGGCATAAAAGAGTCCAAAATCTCTTTGAATAAAGAGAAAGATCAAAGACAAAGGGCTGATTGGCCCTTAGTTCCTAGGAAAAGCTTGAATCACACTTCAAAACAGGGGTAGATGTGAAGAGCTAAGGGGTAGAGGCTCAGGGGCGAAGGGGTAGAGGCTAATAGCTAAGTGGTAGGGTCGAAGAGGTAGGGGAGATGGGCTCAGGGGTAAAGGCTTAGGGCTAAAGGGTAGGGCAAAGGGCTCAGGGGCAGGGACAAAGAACTAAGGGTGAAAGGATATGCGAAAGGGTGATAGGTTAAAGCAGGGGTGCTCATTACGTCTATGGTGCTACCGGTCGATCGCGGCGTGAAATTGAAACAATATCAGCCGATCCTCCCTCCCGTCACAGTTCAGTAAAGTTAGATATTTAAAATTGAGATATTTTTTAAACTCAATATGAATTCTGGCATATCGTACATATCGATATAATGTCTATATTTAATTTTCGCCAATTTGCTTGTTTGGCTTCTCTGTGCTGTGCTCGTCCGTGCCTCCTTGCTTTTGTTCCCCCTCCCCTTGCCTGTCGTCTCAATCAACATGGCGGCGCCCGCAACCAGCCCGGAGGTTACAGAACTTGTTGCAAAAAAGAACAGCTGGCTCCATTATATGGAAATACTTTGGTTTTAAGTCGTCAGACGAACAACAGACAGATGTCTACTGCCGTGAATGCCGAAAGTTGGTGCCAACCAAAGCTCCACTAATCTCCAAAAGTCTATAACGCAGAGTGTAGAATATGAAAGACAGAGCGCAAGGTGGTGTAGCATCACAGAGTCCGTGGCATTTCACATAGCGGTGGACATGGCACCCATATCCGTCGTTGAACAACGTGGCTTTAAACGTATGCTAAAAACACTTGATCCCAGATACAGTTTACTGAGTCGGCATTACTTTTCGAGACAGGAACTCCCGCGACTGTACACTACAGAGAGAGCGCGGCTTGCTGCTGAATTGGAAAAGGTTACTTACAACAAAGGTCCTGCAAAGACGAGCTTGAGTTGTTTTATTTTTGAATGAAAAGAAGGCAATGTGTATTATTTTACAGTTAAATTATTATTTATGTTATCAGGGATTTTGTTTATATCCTAAATGTTACAGGAGCACTTTGTTCCTATGCACTGCCTGTTTTTTAGTTGTTTAATTTTTGAATGAAAAGGCAATATGTATTTCTTTATTTTTTTATAATATGTATACAAGGATTTCTGAAAGAAAATTTGCAGAAGCACCTCTGAGCTTCAATAAAAAACGACTTTGACATTTGTATTATTTTTTTTTTGCAGTAGGGTTTTTTTTGGGGGGTGGTTATAAATCCTGTAAAGATATCGAGATATATATCGTATATCGAGATATAGCAAAATATCGCCCAGCCCTAATGCAAAATATGTTTTACCCAGAATATGCTTCATAACTTCATTCTAAATTGATCTATTATAACCAAAATCAAGCAACACACCACTCCTCACCTGCATATTGTACTGCACGACTTAGTTTCAATAAATGTTGAAATATTTATTGAAGCATCCTTTTTATTCTTGATTATTTGGATCAAAGCTCAATTGCTCCCATAAAAATCACTCTATTACCACCAAATTCAGGTCACACACAACTGTTCTAATGATTCAATTCAGAGCAAGTCATCAAATTAAACTCACGTTATTACAAAAAATGTAAATAATTAATTATTATGTGTGTTTTGTCGATTCTCGATAAAGTTGAAAATAATTGTTTGTTGCTTGATGTTTTACATTTTTGAAGCGGGTAGATCACTTTGACTTGGTCATTTTAAAAGTAGCTTGCAAGCTGAAAAAGTGTGAGCACCCCTGGGTTAAGGGGTGGAGGTGAAGGGCCCTGGAGTAGAGGCTCCATAGCTAAGGAGTAGGGGAGAAGGGCTCAGGAGTAGGGGCAATGAGCTCAGGGTTAGGGGCTCAAAGTGAGCGAAACGGAAGGCAAACCAGTTCTATTCATTTTAGTCATAAATAAATGTTACCAAACATGTATTTTTTAACAATGTTAGAACACATTGCAAAATCTCTGGCTGTGGTGGGGGCTCTCAAAAAAATAAAAACATTTTCTGCATCGCTAAAGGACCAGCTACATTTTTGGCCACTGGTTCATTTGTGCTTTTTAAATAATGTTTTAAAAGTTTTTCTCACAAAAATGATAAATGTATAGATAAATGTATGACTTCAAGCTGCAGATTAAAGAAAGAAAGGTTTTATCTTACCAAAATTAAAATGCAGCAAGGCTTTTAAAACTTTGTTTTCTTGTTATATTTATTAGAAAAAATAAAGATGAAAAAAATTAAATACAAAATAACAAAACAGCTACATCAATGTTTTAATTCTCAGAGAAGTGAGTTTATAAAAAAGGCTCCAGCTTCTAAATGAAGCTGTCAGTAAATGAAGCATTACAATAGAAACACAGAAAAAAGTAACTGCCTTTAACCTTTTACATCAGTATTAGAGATCGACCGATATATCGTTTTACCGATATTTTTCCCGATATTTAAGCATTTTACCATAAACGGTTATCGGTTTTGTAATATCGGGTTCACCGATAAACGGCGCCATCTTGTGGGCCTTTTGAGAATTATGCGCATGATCGCCATTGCAGCACGGCATCTGAGGGGAACAACAACTGCGTGCACAGGTAAAGTATACTTACTTCAGGGCTCTAGAGTGCGACCAATTTGGTCGCATATGCGACCTAATTTCTCAATGGTGCGACTAAAAAAAAAATCAAAGGTTGCACCGGTGCGACCCGTCGTTCGAGTGGGAAAAAAATGAAACTCCGTCTACGGCCGGTCCGCCTCCTGCGCGCGGCTCACAACACGCGTATCACCCATTCATGCGGCTCAATACGCGCCTATCGCGCCCCTCAATTCGCGTTTACTGCGCCGCTGAAGCCTCAGACGCGCGCAAACGTGTCTTTGCATTGACTTAACATGGAAACCCTCCGCGCTTACCGCGCGAACCGCGTTCGATGTGAACGTACCTTTACAGCAGCAGGCAGCTGCAAACAGATCATCAGACGAGGCCGAGATGAGAATTAAGTTTAACGTTGCCTACAATATTGCAAAAGAAGAACTCCCCTTCACTAAATTCAAGTCCGAAATAATTCTTATGAAGAAAAATGGCTTGAACGTTAACCCGACGTACAGCAATGATGTCGCGCGCACCCAATTTATAGGAGTCATCACAGATACATTGAAAAAAAAAGACGTCTGTGCAAATTGTGAACAGTGCGTACGTGGAATTCCTGATCGACGGAGACGCATATATCGCCACAAAGGAATGCATCATTGTGTACGGTTGTATCTTGCGGAAAGGAAGACCGGTGAATTGAACACATTGAGGTCGAGCATGCTCATGCCCAAGGTAAGCCATGTCATGTTATGGAGCCTATGTCAATAATATGCCTACCGTCTCGTTACTGCATTAACCATAACATTCTGAAAACTAAAAAATGAAAAAATAAATAAATAGACTGCATTATAAACTCTTGATCTGGGTAGTAAATGGTATTATCGTTTTTATTTGTATTTGCTGCTCTTAGGGACCAAAATCAGTTTAAAGTTTAAATTTCAGCTCAGTAAAGCACTTTAAACACCTTTTTAGTAAGTTTTAGTTACCTTTCTTGTAGAATTGTGCTTCAAATAAAGAACTTTATATTGACCAGGTTGTTAGTTAATCATTTACAAGTCAATATTGTCTATATATGGACAGTGATTTAAAAAAAATAAATGAATAGATAACTAAAAAAAGTGAACTTGTGAAAATGGGGGGTTAAATGTGATGCAGTTGAAAATTTGGGTGCACCTAACTTTTTTGCTGGTGCACCTAAGAAAAAAATTTAGGCGCACCAGTGCAACCAGTGCAAAAAGTTAGTCTAGAGCCCTGTACTTGCTTTGCTATATTTAGTAAACTTTATTTAACATAACAGCTATTAATGCACAAATTAGATGTGTTACATAAATGACTGATATGTAGTTTATGCAGCTTGGCAAATAAAGACAAACTCACAGAGTCACAATAATCAGTCAAATCCACTTTGTCAGCACGCATTTCATAATCTAGAACAACAAAAACATTTTTTTTTCAAAAACGTAATTGTGATATAACATATCAGAAATGCAATAAAAACGATGTTTTGTTTGTTATATTTCAATATTTCAGAATATTACTCAGTAAAAAAACATCCAGCAAATTATTCTTCACTATTGAGCCTATAAACAGCTTTATAAACCTAATAAAACTGTAGTTTAAAATGAAGTTACATTTCTGCAAAGTTGACATGACTCCTGTGCTTGAAGACAGACATTCTATATTTATTTTGCTTATTGGAAATGTTAGTGTTGCTGCTCATGCTTTTTATAAAATATTTTTATTGTTGTAATATGAATATTAAATTTAACATGAAAGTTGTGAAAATCATTGTGTCAAAAACAGAAGTATAATAGTAAATAAATATCGGTTATCGGGCACACAAACATGCAAATAGTTGGTATCGGTAATAAAAAAATCAATATCGGTCGATCACTAATAAGTATGTTTCAAGTTCTTTCACTAAAAGAAGCATTTCGGCCCAA
This sequence comes from Danionella cerebrum, assembly GCA_007224835.1. NCBI lineage: Eukaryota > Metazoa > Chordata > Actinopteri > Cypriniformes > Danionidae > Danionella > Danionella cerebrum. Next base: position 18,602 of record SRMA01025757.1, read on the forward strand.
AATGGGAGGTTTCGATCCGAGAGAGTACAAAAGTTCACAGAGACTGCTGTGATGGGAATTTTTAATGTAATGTCTCCATCTAGTGGTTATATTGAGAAATGTAATTTGAGAAACTTTTTAGAGCATACGTCATACTTAGTCCCGCCCTTGAGGAGGAGGAAGTTAGAAAAGCGCACGCGCTCTCTCTGGGTCTCTCTCTCTCTCTCTTGCCCTCGTGTGAGGATCACGCTGGGACTTGACTCTTAGGAGTCTCTTTTTCCTTTCCTTCTTTTTCTTTCTTTTCTTTTCTATCTCTATATATTCTTTTTCCTTCTTTTTCTTCTTTTCTCTTCTGGCGTTCGTTTATATTTTTAATAGGCTCTTAACCTCTTAAGCCCGAGAGTCCCCGGTACCGGGGACTTGCCCCCTTGTGCGTTACATTTTCACTCATAGCTCACGAACCCTGAGAATAACCCACACATATTAAATACTGTTGTGTTCAGCGGAAACTCCTCTAAAAACGTATCTAATTCAATTTCATATCCGTGAACCACAGCTCGAACGCCATGCAAATAAACAACAACATGTCCGGAGTATAATTCATGACCACGTTTTTGTTTAAGTGCGATATGTATCCACAATATAAACGGAAACACCCAAACCATGACATTAAATGAAAGCTAACAACCAGCTGAATCCAGCGATATGCAACTCATTTACATTGTACAAAGTATTTCAGAGCAGGGAGCGAAAGTTCCCCGAAAAAACGCCAGCAAAAACCAAGCAAGCATGTAAATCTTGTCTTACCTTTGCCGCTTTTTTCAACAAAAAGTTATTTCCATAGCGATAAAAGTCCGTTTGTTGTTATGTCCGGTCAATAGCTTCGTGAAAACGCCATTTTGCATTTTTTGTGTGGCTCCTTGGTCTCATGACGTCACCAAATATGGAATGACTCCCCGTGCGTAAGAGGTGGTCTCTCCACGCTGCGCGTCGTGTGATTCGTCGGCGATCCCGTCAGTCTCAAAATGGTTGAGCCGATTGGTTTCCATAGAATCAGAGCTTTCCGTCGATATATAGATCTTCTGGATTGGACAGATGGTCGGGAGGGTAGGGACACGCGGAAGCTCGGCGTCAAAGCGTTTTTGAGTGAAACGTTCCCAAAAGCGCAGCAAGATGGCGCAAATGAGCTTCTACCCCCCTTTTACGGCGTTTCTTTAGGAGTTTTTTTTGCTGAAATCATGTCCCATACGCAACAAAAGAAGACTATTAACGTAGCTGAAGCTTTGGACAAGATTTTTTCCATATTTCAATTATTGTGCCAAATTGTGCCAAACTGTGCCAACATGGATTACGCCTGAACTTTGTTCAATCAAAACCTTTACAGAATATTAGTTTCTTGTAGTATGAACACCAAACTTGCTACAGATGTTCTTGACATGTAGTGGTTACAATTGATTGTGTTTATTTGCTTCGTTATAAGTAAAATAAGGAGATATTGGAGGAAACATGTGGTTTTTTTTTAGGCTGAGTTCATTTTTTGGCCATTCCAACATCAATTACTCTTACCCAGTGTTCTTGACTGTCAAATTAACTCATCCACACCACTCCCCAAGAACCTATCTTCATTTTGATACCAAGATTTGCAGTTTAGGCCTTGTAAAAGCTGAGAAATGCCTTAAAAAGTAAAAGTATAGGATTTTCGGAAAATAGGCCTCAGGGCTTAAGAGGTTAATATGCGCTAAACCACGTTCTTCTTCCACGTTAGAGTCACGTGTGTAGGAAATGCGTTGAGACTGCTAATCTTTGTAATAAATAGCCGCATTTGCTGTGTTCTCTCTCAAACGGTCTCCAGTGTTCATTTTTAATTAAGAAGGTAAATTTTAATTACCATAACACTGCTTATATGCGTTTTTCCCACAGGAAGCACGTCATTCCATGAGTCACAGCCACACGCCAGCACATCATAGTGTAGCGTAACTGAATAACATTATTTAGTATTCAGATTATATGCAACGTTTAGAATTTTCCATCACACGAATATGCCAACATGAACATCAAAAATAACGGGGAAGCAGTTGGGTGAGTGACTCTTCAGAGTCGGGTACGCTGTTAGCTTTGAGATGTTGCAAAATAAAGAAATGAATCCAGCAGAAAGAGACCATGGGATTACTGAAAATGGGAAGCTGTGCAACTGACTAACAAACCATGAAAACTGAAAAAAAAGGATAAAAAACAGATAAGCTTTTGCATTCAAACTGCGGCAGACTGGCAAGAATACATTAAACTATCGAGCACAGACTCCCTGGGCAGCAGCTCACCATGGACTCAATTTATTTTCTATTGGTGGAAGTACTCGTGGTTTCGAGTGAAATAGGGGTCATTTGGGCTCTGGGGAGATGTTTAATTGCTGCTGCAAGCATTTCTAAAAATAACTCACATGTTGAGATGCAGACGGCTGTTGGGAAGAGGCCTTCACCGAAGACAGCCAAGGCATTTTTAATCAATTATTGCTATGATGAACAGAAGCTCAATCTATAAACTCACCATCCACTTTTTCCTAAATTGTATTAATGCAAAATAACGTTTGGATGAAAACTCAAAAATATTTGAAAGCTTGTGATAAAGTACATTTTAACACTTTCTCTTTGACTGAAACACCACGCCAATTTAATAAAAGTGAGAGGAATACCGAAGCTAAGAAGTAGTTCCGTCTTGAAATAACATTGACCTCAATCGATCAGATCAGAGAAGCTGAGATCAAGGAAGTCAAAGCCTCTTCTGAGGTGTTCGTGATGTCTTGAAGTAAATGCTAATTTAATGTACCCTGATGGGCCCCAAAACCACTGAAGAACCAGCTAATTCTGCACTATATTAACATACACGCTTCATAGTAGATCCAGGGGAAATCAGTGCAATCACATCAGCCAGCATTGATTTTGCTGCAGTAATGAGGCATGTCATGTGTGAACCAGTCAATGAAGAATCGATAAACAAAATTAAGCACTTGTACCATCTTCTTTCATCCAATCAATCTCCAGTGTTATTATGAAATAAATATAGACACAAAATAAGCTCAATTTAGAACTGACTACAGCTTGTCCTGAATTTGAACGGTGGTTTGACCTGGATTCGTCATCATTTAAAATAGTTTTAGAAAACAATTTTAAAAAGTCAAATTTTGCACACAAAATCCTCTCACAAGATACAGTGGTACCTTGAGATACGCAGTTAATCTGTTCCAGGGTGATGTTTGTATCTCAAATGTTTCGTATGTCGAAGCAAGTTCAATCATTCATTTCCCAACCCGCTTATTCCCTTTCCGGGTCACGGGGGTCTGCTGGCGCACACTAGGCAAGAGGCAGGGGTACACCCTGGACAGGTCACCAGTCCACCGCAGGTCAAAGCAAGTTTTACACGTCAAATGCATAATCTGTGCAATGGCTCTCAGAAACAACAGTATAAATGAAAAAATAAATTGGAAAACCAGAGAAAAATCAAGTAACTTTGCTTCAATCCTTAAATCTACACATTGTTAATGTAATAAATGATAATAAAACAGAATACAATACATTTAAAAAATGATGTACACAAACATAAAACCATACCTTACAAGTGAGGCGATGTGGCAATGAGTGTTACGAATTACGTACACCAACACGAAACCAAAATCCTAGGAGAAATAACGTTTATAAAGTGGAATGTGGTGCTCTGTATCACAAGTTAGAGGAGAAACCATTAGCTTTCGTTTCCCAACAGCAGTTTCCACTTTTATAAACCTTATTTTTTTCAGGACACCATTATTAAGGCACATTATTTCAAATGTCAACAATGTAGTACGCGTAAGTACATCTATATCTAAAGCAAAATATGCCAGAGAAACCTTTTGTATCTTGGATTTTTGTAACGTGAAAAATCTCTTTCATAACTCATGTTCTCACGCAAGCTTGTGGCACTGTGCAAAGTGGCTAAAGTTGGAAGAAAGCGGCAGAGCCCTATATGGGATTTCTTTGAGTAGGTAAGCAAGACAAATTTTTTTTGCTGAAGAAAATCCACAACATATGCAGCGCAAATGTCCAAAAGAAAAGTCCTACAAACCTCAAAGTACATGTACAAAGCTTGCATAGAGATACTAAAACTGAATATCTTGCCACGGACGAATATGAGTTTTAACTTTAAAGCCCAATATGAACTTTAGCACCAAATAAAACATAGAAAGACAAAAGAAAAAAATTCCTGCACCTTCACAAAACAAATGTAATATGAATCAATTTTTTTCTTACCTCTCTGCAAAAGCTGACAATGTTTTCCCACAACTCTTTGGCCTCTCCCTCATCAGTGCGCCTACGGGCCTCCACGTGCATGCTCTCCCGTCGCTTTAAGGGTTTCCCACCCTTCCTTGAACTCAGATACTGCTGCGGTGTATGGCAGGCGGCGCAGTGCTTCATTCTACCCTCATTTAGCAGGGTGCAGGCTGGACACGTCCACTGGGGGGCAGTCTTCTCTTGTGCAGGGGGTGAGGCAATAGAGGCTGAGGTGAAGGCACGTGGCTGTGAGTGTGTGTGGGGTTGCTTCCTTGAACAGGATGAACAGCTCGTGGGATCGGAGAATCCATGCAGTTTTGAGGATCCACAGGCCGAGCAATGACCCGAACCTGTTGGGTTTCTTAGGGTACATTTTGAACAAGCCCAAGAACTAAAATCCGGACTGGAGGGGGAAGCAGGTGTGAAGCGCACAGATTCTCCCAAAACATCAATTACATCTCCACCAGAACCAGGCCGCGAGCCTCGACAAGCATCGCAGCGACCAGCAGAGGATGACGGAGGAGCTGTGGGGGCGGAGCACCCAGGACACTTCCAGGAGGGGGGAGATGTTACTGGAGGAGTGGGGTTAATATTTGGCTCCTCCTCCTCCAGTACACTGAGGCGCTTGATTGGGTAGTTTCCTGATGATGGGAGGGGCTTCGGTTTGGTAGGTGGGCAGGTTGAGGAAACGGTGGAGTTTGGAGGCCGTCCTGGAGGAGGGACTTCCCTACGGCTGCGAGGCACTGGATTGTTTTGAAGAGAAGACAAAGAAGGGGGTAGAAACGGTCCAGGGGGCGGAGAAGGGGTTTCAGAAGGTACGTGTGGTGGAGAATCTTCAGTTAAATCAATAAGTAAAGGTGCAGATGCTCCTGCCGCCTGTGTGGGAAACCCAGCCACAGGAGTGCGCACTTCAGGGACTACCAGCGCCTCAGGGGGGATTTTAGGCAAGGAGAGTTTTCTAGGGCCTCCACACGCTGAACATGATAACGCAACTGCAGTGTTCACTAAAGTACAACGAGGACACGCCCACTCAGTTGAGCCGTGCGCACTGAAAGAGACCTCCCCATTAGTCTCCATGCACTCTCCATTAGTCACCTGACCTTTAGGTTCAGGGCTGGAGATGGGGTCTGTAGGAGTCGGCGGAACTGGTTTTGGAGGGATTGGTCCATTGGGTGCAACCGGAGTAGCTCCGCACACAGAGCAGGAACCCAGTCCGTGGTGATTAGTGAGCGTGCAGCGTGGGCAGGACCAGCGAGGCTCTTCAGCACTGCTGAGGCGAAGAATATGGTTCAGATCTGGCTTTTGACGAGGCGCTTCACAAATGGAGCATCGTATCGAGCCACTGGAGTTTAGAAATGTGCAGCGACCACATGACCAATCAGAGTTCCTCACCACTGCCTCCATTGATCCAGGTGAATGAGAGTGACTGAGGGAAAGAGACAGAGAGTTAGTTAGTTACAGGGTTTTAAGTTTTATTAATGCTAAATTCCAACTGAACCCAATTATTTTTGGGAATGGACACATTTACAACCATTGCATCCATAAAGACTTTTAACAGATTTTGCATCCATATCACCCCGCCCATTGATCCCCATGTTTCATATGCTGTTGGTGGTTGTCTCAAGTTCCCCGCTACCACGGTGAGGTGTATGTAGCCTTTTGCTTTCAGAGACCATCACATACACGCAGTAAGACATTTGTATTATGAGTCATATCCATTAGCACTAGTCATTCAAAGCTGGCCTTCATCCCACTCTCCACTGCACCTCTATTATACGACCGACTTCATGCTGATGCTAAGTCAGCTCAAGACTGATCACGCTGATAAATAATGCACAGAATCAAAGCTGGTGTGAGTATCAGATCAAACTGAGAGCATGTGACAGAGCCAGAACATGGGCGTTTGCTCTGACCTAATAACACTTGTGGAAAGTTGGGGATTATTGGCAGATTATTAGAGCATGCATTATAACGGCATTCCAACAGCATAATGTTTTTGGCCTGAAGCTGAAGAACATCATGCTGGAACAATGCTGAACTGAATCCATTGAAAACAGGAGGATTTGGGTCACATAAGGAAGATTGTGGACAAGATATGAAAATCAGATGCCCATCTTATTACACATGCTAAAAGGTCTGCAACAAATTGGAAATATATTTTTAAAAGCTATTATTAATAATATTGGGCAGCACAAGGGCACAGGGGGTAGCACGGTGGACTTTCAGTTAGAAGGTTGCCGGTTCGCAACCTTAAATCAAATGGAACGAGTAAAAAAGTAAGAAAAAAGGCCCTCTGTCTCTTCAAGGGAAACTTAACTGCTTGCCTCTTTTGTGAGTTAGAAATATAAATGATCAGAAACTCTTAAAAACAAAAGCACCCACATGTTCTGGAGCTGAGTCTGGATCACAAACAATAAGTACAAATATAACTTCTTAATCAATCTCTTTGCAAACCATGCAGTAAAATAATTCCAGCAAACATTTACCAGCAGATGGCAGTATATTTCCTTCATGAAGAAAAAATGTCCACTGTGTTCTTAATGGTTCAGCTAATGGAAGATATGAGCAGTTCTTTAGACCCAAGGACACTACACAGACTTTTGTAGCCCTGGTAAATGCCTTCCATTTGTATTAAGTGTTTTTCCAGACACACTGGTGGTGATAAGCTACCTTGGTAGCCCTCTGCTGCCCTGAGGCAGTCTGACAGAACGCGACTACGGGCTCCTGCCCACCACCAAATACACCCCGCTGGCCACATACATGCATAGAGGGCAATGCTGGTGAAGTGGGTTGCCCAAGGCCACAACGACAGAATGGACCTGACGGACATCAAACCGCCAACCTTCCAGTTATAGGACAACCAACTCCACCACTATGCCACTTGATGGAGAAAAATATGGCAGATATGTTTACAAATAGAGACTAATGTTTACACATAGAGACTATGAGCTAATTACACACAATAGACGGATTAATGGTAATAAGAGTCAGGATCCTAAGATCTACTGGCGTTACCATCAGAGGCATTTCCAGATATTGCATTACTTTTGGATGAACAAAAAGCCCTTGATGGATTTTAATCATTATAGGATGCTTCTGCACAAACACCAATAAGCCACATGTTTGTTCCAGATGTTCATCTGAGATCCTCTTTAAACTATGAAAGGACCTTTGAGGGGAACAAGTGTTTTTTTTCAGCCTGTAGAACAATTGCTTTTATGATTTAATATGGAGGTGCACTCAAGCTTAAAATGTCCTACATAGAGCCACAAAAATTTAGGTGTCTCAGTGTAGGTCTATTCTTAAAAACCGACTTGGATAGAGACACACCTTGACAACTGAGTGCCCATGTTATGTATAAAACTTTAATTTATTAAATCAGAAAATTTATCCAGCACCATTGGTCACGCAAACTTATATTTCTGAAATCTGAATTCTGATTGGCTGAGATTATAGGAGCATGTTGCTATGGGGATAAATCCTCAGTAAAGCTGCAGAGGATAAAAGCAATACACTTTCCTGATGAAACGCTCTATTATGATCAAACACATCCTCAAAAGGTGAATGGTGGGATTCATGGAAACAGTCACACTGCACAAACAGCAGCTCAGGAGTCCTGATGTAACCTGTTATGGAACATTTTAGTGTTTTGTGCTACAGATTATTTTGGTACTTTTTTTTTTTTTACTTATTTTGGTTGTGAACTCAGAAACCAAAAAGTGCTCAATCTTCTGACATATAGATAAGCCAATGAAATGATGAAAAAGACCCGAAATACTGAATAAAATGAGGTTATTGGAACCAACTCGAGAAAAACTGGAGTGATAAGTGACGCAATAGCTTGTTTTAACCACATGCATGGCAATCATCCATCTCCACGTATCGTTTGTTTATCAACAAGGGATGCAAGCTCAACTAACATGCAGAAATCTGCTTCTAATGATGGCTCCGATGACGGCAAAGCCTCAACATGATCTACTTGCTATGGAGAGCTTTGGGGAAACAGATCTCGACACAACACCAGTAAAAAAAGAAAAACTATTGAAATGTATCTGGAAAACATATTATTCTTGTTTTAGTCAGAGTATACTTCAAAACTGGGACATTTTACAGTGAGTCCATTTATTTTCAGATTTCAGCTTGAGCTAATCAGAGTGGTCCAAATCCATATTTTTTCAGTATGTTACCAGTACTTGTATATTTTTCTGATTCCAATTTTTTAAATCGGACTCAGGGCGCTTTCATATTTTAAATCATGTATGAGATTTGTTTTAAAAGGACAAAACAATTGAGAGATGAATGATGTTCAATAGCACCAAACAGTTGCTTAGAGAAACAATCGCTGAGGACAAGTCTTTAATGTGTGGTCTTCCCTCTGCTAAAGCACAAACTATCCTCATGGATTACAACCTCATCATCCCAGGTCAGAACTCATTATGGACTCAGACTTGTGCAATGGATTTTGTTGGTGAGGAATAGCTTTACCAACTTAATTCATGTGATCTCCAGATTAACATCATCTAGATTAGACTATTGTAATGCATTGTTTGCCGATCTGCCATATCACTCCTCCACTGCTTGACCCAATGAGAAAACAGAATGACATCACGCCAACATTGACATCACAACCTCCAAAGGAATGGTTTTTGAGCTTGACCTCAATGGTCAAGCACCTTCATACATCACCAGGCCACTGACATCCTCAGGAGCTCAGGGCTGTTGGTAATAACTGAATCTTTATTGAAAATTCAATGGGGACATGGCATTTGTGGAAGTTGGCTCAAGAATAAGGAAATACATTATGCTGTTAATATCGTTTTATTTTTTTAATCCAGACTCGTATTCGCAGATATTTTAGATGTTTTATTTGTTTGTTCGTTAATAGCCAAGACAACAGCAGAGGTTATTTCATGGCTATATGTTGCTACTCATATTAACCTAATGGCAGTAGGCGGTGTCACATCGTCCATATTATTTACAGTCTATGGTCATGGCGTGCAGACAACTTCTGAGCAAATGTCACTAGCTGATTTTGTCCAAAGTAAAATTCTGTATTTTCTATTTACTAAAATCATATAAACAAAATATTGATAAACTCTTTGAAGTAAATCTTATGTGTTTAAACCCCAAATAATGCAGTGTATTTATGTATAGAACCAAAAGAAGAACGAATACAGCGAAGGGTTCTGAACATTATTTTTTTTATTTTTTCTAAATATATAATAGAAGGGCATACTCAATCTGAAATGACCTAACCTGTTTCACAAGACTTGAGCAAACAAACACCATTTTAGTCTTGCATAACTTGTATTTATGTATATTAGTATTGGAGAAGAATAACCTGTTCTTTCCGAAACTGCTCCTAATTCAATTTCTAAACGTGATGCCAACCATTTTTTTAGATAAATTATGGACACCGTGGCACAGTTTAGTTCTTGTTAATCATTGGCTCAAATGATTCATTCAAAACAGCGGAGTCATCGAGAAATAAACAAGAGAATGCCTTTCTGAATGGATCACTAACCCCCGTCTCAAATGTGTAACAAATGCTGTGGATATGTTTTGAGGCTCATGAAAAGACAGGCAATCTGTGCTGCGAGCAAATATGAAATGCTTGGTCTGGATTCTGTTAGAAACCTTTTAGAAAGTAACACAATGCAATAATTGATAGATACCCGGCATCCCCCAAAGATTGTTCCTCATCGTTTTACCTCGCTGAACTATGGGCTGACTATGGTGGTCAATTGGTTAAATGGTCAAAGATAGACTTTTTTTTTTTGCTTGTTGAGCTTTAGGAAATGAACAGCCAGATGTAGCAGATGGTGCTAAAAGAATATCCCCCAACACTGTGGCTTCTCAGGGCTGACAGCTGACAACAGCTTTCTTTTTTTTCTTTTTAATTAAAGGACATTGGGTTATAATATTAGAAGGTTTTGACTCATTAATATTAATGCATCTAGCCCATACACACACCTTATTTAGTGTAGATTTATACTTTTAAACATACCATCAACCTTTTTAGGTACATGTGGAAAAATAGAACGCTTTCAGAAATATCAATCTTTGCATATTTTTGTACATTTTTAAAATTCAAAGTGAGTGACCAAAAGAAAAATCTGAATCAAATCAATATTCGGCGCTACTCCCTTTTGCCTTCAAACCAGCATCAATTGTTTTAGGTAAAGTCAGGGATTTTGACAGATTATTGTCAGGTCATGAACTGAAAAAGAAACAGCTATGTAGGAGGTTTGTCACAAATGTGAGGTTGTGAAAGACAGTTTGTTGTTGGGGGGAAAACAGCCCAAGACAAAAGCTAGTTGGAATGCATCAGCAAGGTCTTTCTACTGAGAAACATGTCAAAGCAGACAGGGATTTCAAGATGATCTGTTCAAGACTCCTTTGGAGAAGCACCAACAGGCAACTTGAGGATCACACGGTGAAATACAGGCAGATACTGACTAGACGACCGGATCAAATATATATTCAGAAGCAGGACAATGACCGCAAACATAAAAACATCATTAACCTCTTAACCCCAGAGGCCTATTTTCCGAAAATCCTATACTTTTACTTTTTAAGGCATTTCTCAGCTTTTACAAGGTCTAAACTGCAAATCTTGGTATCAAAATGAAGATAAGAGTAGAGTAATTGATGTTGGAATGGCCAAAAAATGAACTCTGCCTAAAAAAACCCACGTTTCCTCTATCTCCTTATTTTACTTATAACGAAGCAAATAAACACAATCAATTGTAACCACTACATGTCAAGGACATCTGTAGTAAGGTTGGTGTCCATACTACAAGAAACTAATATTCTGTACAGGTTTTGATTAAACAAAGTTCAGGCATAATCCATGTTGGCACAATTTGGCACAATAATTGAAATATGGAAAAAATCTTGTCTAAAGCTTCCGCTACGTTCATGGTCTTCTTTTCTTGCTTACGGGACATGATTTCAGCAAAAAAACTTCTAAAGAAACGCTGTAAAAGGGGGGTGGAAGCCTATTTACGCCATCTGCGTGCGCTTTGCATAGCGTCCCATTCACAGGCGCTTTCAACATTCGAACTTCCGCGTGTCCCTACCCCCCGACCATCTGTCCAATCCGGGAGCTCTATACATCGTTGAAAAGGTTTGAATCTGAAGAAGCCAATGATATCCACCATTTTGAGACTGACAGGATCCGCAACGAATCACAGGACGCGGAGTGTGGAGAGACCTGCTCTTACGCACGGGGAGTGTCTCCATATTTGGTGATGTTATGCGAGAACAGAGCTACAGAAAAGAGCCAAAATGGAGTTTCCGCGAAGCTATCGACCGGACATAACAACAAACGGACTTTTATCTCTATGGAAATAACTTTTGTTGAAAAAACGGCAAAGGTTAGACAAGATTTACATGCTTGCTTTGTTTTTGCTGGCGTGTTTTTCGGGGAACTTTCGGTCCCTGCTCTGTAATAATTTGCGCCATGAAAATGAGTTGCATATCGCTGGATTCTGCTGGTTGTTAGCTTTCATTTGATGCCATGGTTTTTGTTTCCGTTTATATTGTGGGTACATATCGCACATAAACAAAAACTTGGTCATGAATTATACTCCGGCTATGTTGTTTATTTGCATGGCGTTCGAGCTGTGGTTCACGGATATGAAATTGAATTAGATACGTTTTTAGAGGAGTTTCCGCTGAGCACAACGGTATTTAATATGTGTGGGTTATTCTCAGGGTTAGTGAGCTATGAGCAAAAATGTAACGCACAAGGGGGCAAGTCCCCGGTATCGGGGACTCTCGGGCTTAAGAGGTTAAGAACTATTTTCAAAGAAGAACAGGAAGTGATGGCGGGGCCCTGATTTCAACATTTTTCCATTGATATACAAAATGAACACTTGCATTTTGAAAGCTTTTTTTAACAGAGTTAAACATTTAAAACAGGCTTAAATGGTTGAAACATACTCCATCTCATACATACTTAGCCCTTAAAAACTTAATATTATTATTTTTTTTACAAGCTGCAACATGTTAAATATTAGAAGCTCAGAAATGGTAATCCATTCACACAGGAACTCCAGAATGCATTATTGTTATACGATCCTGCCTTCTTTTTGAAGGAGACCTCAGATGAAAATCAACTTTTCCACATGTTTGAGCAGAAATGTGGCTATTGGTGTGTAAAAAAATAAAAACAAAAAAATAAATAACCCAGGCTTTCTATAGTTCACAAAGGTTTTATTCCATATAAAAGTAATGTATTTTGAAATGTCTTGTAAATTATGCAAAATATTGATCCCTCCCTGCTCATTACCATAAACCTACTATTTTACACATCATCACACCTCTCTGCTAGTAGTAAATAGAAGCACATAGTTTAAGTTCCGGTTTAGTCAGTTCATCCGCTCTTCTAATGTTCTTGATTTCAATGGAAAAGTTTAGACAGTTATAAATACAGTAAAAAATTGCAGAACTATGTGAGCTGTTCCAAAAGCAGAAGCACACCCTTCCTCAGTAAGAGGCATGGTTTGATGCATATTGGACGAGAACACAAAGTTGAGTTTTATTCTCCTATAAAACAAAAATGGAACCCATTTCCCAAGAATATGTCTTCTTCACAATTCTCTTTGTCCCATATAGCATACTCTTATGATTAATTGTCTTAATTGCACCTTACTTTAAATTTGGGAATTAGTCCTTACACAAAACAGCCAATCAATCACAAAACAAGCTGAAGGAAGATCACTAGCTGAACACCAATCAAAGAGAACTCTTACATAAACTCTCTGAGTTCTCTATTGAACGCCGCTTACGCCTTACACAAGACAGCCAATCACATTACCACTTCACATGTCTCCACATTCATCTGCCTGACATTGTGGAAAGAGGTATTCTCAATCATAATTTTAACACTATTTTGTGTTTTTAGTGACAAAATTGACATTTGTTTTTGTGTTAATGAGCACAGAGAATGTTACATTGATTTACATTTTAACTTTGGAGGCAAAAGTAAATAAATTAAACAGTTTGATGTCCTTTTCATAAGCCCTATTATAATCAGATTAATGACAAAATTGGTGCTTTGACCTCTCAGAGTAGGTTTCCCCTCACATACTTGCTACCTCACACATCATTATAACAATTATCATATTATCACCAACAAAAATATAGTAGTCAAACGAGTGAAGGATACGATTGTTCTCATCAGCTGTTCATTCCAAAGACTTGACACATAATTCAGCTGAACCACACCTACCATCACATGCATCACGAACCTGATATCAACACAAACACACACAAGAGCGAGAGGTCACATGTGCCCTTGGCAAACAGTGTTAAAGAGAAAATCCTTTGGTTAGAGATGCCGTCAGTCAGAGTGGCTCTGGTGCCATCTGCTAAACCCTGACCATCTGCTCATCACACACAGACACAAACATTATAATCTGGCAGAGATCGAGTGTATTGACAAACACTTCATTAAACATGATCCTAAAGCCAAAAAAGCATCACTAACACTCAAAAGTATACATCTGTGCAAAAATGTTAAACATAGCTCGTGAATAATCAATAATTTAATCCAAAAGCCATCAGTTCTGCAGTGGAGTGATTACTGGACTGGTTGACGTGCTGTAGCAGTAGGGCTGCAACAAACAATTACCGGTATTTTGGTAATTGATTAATCTATCGATTATTAGACCGATTATTTGATTAGTCATCGATTATTTCAATGATTAATCAGTAGCCTTTGAGCGATTATTCTGCTTTTTCAACTAGTTAAAATAATGAGTTACAAATATTCAAACTAATAAATAAAATAAGAAAATCACTTCAGCTTTTGAAATAGTTGTTTTAATGAACTTTGAGCCAACTAAACATGTCATTCTCTTTAAGTTTTCTGATTCTGTTACACTCAAATTACACACAAATGCTCTCTAAGCATTGTTTACATGTTTTGTTCTAATTCAATAGAAAAAAATAAATAATCAGCTGAATTACAGACAAAAAGAAAGTTGAATGTGAACATATCTTGACAGCAGCATTAATAATTGTTGGTTTACCACTCGTTTTAGTTCATCATAAGTAATATCCCAGGGAAATACACAGTTATGAAACTAGATATTTCGAGGGTGATAATCTAATAATTCTTTAAAAATCTGGCAACATTTCAAAATTTAAGAAACAAATAAAGTAGATATTAGGAGGGTTATAATCTAATAATTCTTAGAAAATCTGCCAACATTTCAAAATTTAAGAAACAAATAAAGATAAGTTTAGAATCAGCATAAGATAATGAATGGTGTTGAAATGCTTTGGTGTGTGTCTTCATTTATTTGTATTTTTGACTCTTAAAGCTATTAAAATGAACTTTCCCCATTGTGGGGCATGTTTTTTTCCCATAATGTGAATGGATCTATATAGCTTTTTATTTTATATCAACGATTTTTTACATTGTTATTCCTTCTTTTTACGTTAAATGTAAATTATTCTAATGAATACGCAAATAAAATATAAACATCTAAAGTTTGTGTAATGCTGTACATTCATAAATTTTTACAATATTCACTGCAGTAAGCAACTTGCTTTAGGCGATTGCATTCTTTTAAACTTTTTAAACAATATTTATAGTTGAACAATGTGTTACAAGTAAATTTGACATCTACACAGCATATAAGCAAAATAAACATCAAAACGTCTTCACGAGTAAACATTTTATTTGAACTCTCATTGGTTTAGTCTGTGCAATCACGTGATTGAAAGCACGTTCACGCAGAGGGGACTCGAAATCTTTCTGGGGAGTCACCGGGATGCGTCCTCTTTAAGTGCTCCAACATACACGTTGTGCTCCCGTGAAAAGCAAGTTCCGCCTTGCATGTATTGCACACGACAGCATTTTTAGTTAACTTTAGTAAAACTTTCCCAAACCTTACTCGTTAGGATTCGTTTGCACTCCATCATAATTTGCGTGAGTTTTCTTCTACTGCTGTAGCTTTCATGAGGGCTGCATCACACTCTAGCGCTACAGCGCCGTAGCACTCAAATCGTGACATGTGACCCTTACATTAGGTCACATGACATCAAACGACTACTCGACAACACAAATATTTGTCGACAATTTTTTATTGTCGACTAATCGTTTCAGCCCTTGTAGCAGTAGCCTAAGCCTCAGTAGTTTTTATTAATCAATCTGCTAAGCGATTTTGGATATAGGTCATATAGGAACAGGCTTTTTGGACAGGTGGCCCATCGGTCCCCAGAGGGAGCTCTCTGTTATCTCTGAATTCACCGAGCCTGGAACCAGAGAACTTGTCCTACTCAGGAGTTATTTTTCTGGAGGTGTTATTTGCCTGTTCCTTAGCCATTTGTCTGTTTACAAGCCAACATGTTGTTATTCGTTGTTAGCTTCGGACCAAAAATTTCAAACATATGTCTTCAGCTATAGCTACCAAACTTTGGAGTGCTGAGAAGTTTTCCAAGAATTGAGAGTGCTGGGAAGAGTTCCTTTGACATAACCAGTGCTGTTTTCGTCGATACAAACGATACGACGATAACGAGACGCTGATGAGCTAAAAAAAATGTCTCTGTTTTGACAAAAACAAGACGACAAGTTTTCGTTAACAAAAATGTTAATGAGTGGACAGTTGCACATTCATAATGCTCGACATTTCCGCTTTTTTTTATGATTCGTGGCTGTAATCCATCATTCCAAATATAAAGTATCCACCACAGATTATAATCCTTAATCCAAAACGCGCTGCACACA
This sequence comes from Danionella cerebrum, assembly GCA_007224835.1. Lineage (NCBI taxonomy): Eukaryota > Metazoa > Chordata > Actinopteri > Cypriniformes > Danionidae > Danionella > Danionella cerebrum. The sequence continues at coordinate 34,625 of SRMA01025757.1, forward strand.
TATTGAAAAGAGCACTAGGCACCTGCGCCCCCCACGACTCCCAAACTCCCCGTGTGAAATGCACAAAACTTTTCGTTTTTTAGGGATAATAGCAGCGCAGTCAACAAAAAGGCTGGGAAACTACTAAATGATATATGCTGCAAACACACCCAAGGAACTGTGGTAATAACACACGCAAGCTAATAGACCATAGACTGCAACATTCTAATAAAGTTATCAGCCTGTTTTGGCCTGGAGTTATGGGCAAGTTATGAATTCGTCTCACTAATTCTCAAATTTAATCTTAATTATACAATGTAAACAAAGTACAGTTTTAATTTACCATTGAAAGGACATCAGAGTGTTGCCTCTCGAGATTGATGCTGTTTTTTCACGTAGTTTGTGGACACAGTGTTTACAATTTTCATACGATTTATTCTTGGATGTACTTGAAGCACCGGTTCTTCCTCCATTGCTCTTATTTTTGGCATACAAATTTTTATTGCATTTTAGGTAATAAAAATAAAAATAAAGTCATAATTGGCAAAATAAGAATGTTTTTGTTCTATCTCTCTTTTTTTAAAGTAAGGAAGATTAATTCCATTGTTAACACTTTGTTTTGCACAGTCTTTAGTAGACCACACACACACACACACACGCACGCACACACACGCACACACACGCACGCACACATGTATCATTGTTTTTGATGAAAAGCCTATTGACAATGTAACAATGTGAAATGGAACATCAATTCGTTAAATTAATGTAAATACACAATTTCTAATATTTAACTAATAACTTAACTATTTTTTTTTTGTAACACTGTGGCCTTCAGGTGGAAGGTTGTCGGTTCGAGGCTTGCCGGTGACTTTACTGGAAAGAGTTTCTCCTGTGCTTTCTCCCTCACAATCCCAAAAACATGCGGTTTGGTTAGTTGAATAATCTAAATTCTCCTAAGGTGTGAATGTGTGAGTGAATTGCCGTGCGATGGACTGGTGACCTGTTCAGGGTGTACCCCCGCCTCTTGCCCAATGTGCACGTGACCCAAGGGGTCAATGAATTTGTTAAATGAATGAATGAACTTTAAAAAAACAATATTTATCAACATTGACTAAAACTAGACCAAACTTTTTATTTTTGGTGACCAAAATGATTTAGATTTCCGTCAACTAAAATTAAAATCGACTAAGACGACAAGCTGCCAAAAACAACACTGGACATTACATGGGGTCAAATTGTAATTCAAAATGAGAAATAAATTCCAAACTAATCACATGTGTGGAAGTTACCAGTCTGTGCTGGAACATACCAGCCAGTGCAAAAATACTTGAACCCCAGACTAGGGGTTAAAGATTTACTATTGACTCATAATGGCCCTTCAAAATAAATGGGAAAAGGAAGCAACATTGACACACATTGACATGGGAAACATAATATTGCTTCACAGTCACAGTATTGCTATTCCCTCAATAGCAACCGGACTGTTTACCGTATCAAGCAATCTTTATCTCAGCTTATGAAAAACTTACAGACATGAGGGTTGGTTTATTTTACTCATTGAGACCATGGCAACATTTTTAAACATTGTTTTAATTGGCACTTGTACAACTTTGTCAAAGTTTGTGAGCAAACTTTAGCAATCTAGCTTTCTGTTTCAGAGAACAGTCGCTCCCCATCCCAAATTCCCCAGAGTTTTATGTTCATACCGTAGATTGCAATCCGTTTTAGAGACACTTGCATTTATACGTCACTGGGAACTCGTAGCGCTTCATTGGATTATGTCTCTAGTAATGCAGTGATTGTGGGTTTCTCGAATAGTAATTACATCACATCAGCAACACTGGTAATGTTATACCCTTCTACCGTTTCCTGCCCAGGACTGTGTGAATCGTTTCACAAATGACCCCTGCGAGTGTTCTTGGGAGCAGGTGCTGGGAACCAAAAGGTTGCTTCCACACTAGCCAAAAACAGCCTTTACCAGGTCCAAGTAGCTACGAGATGGATCCTGGACCATAGTGTATAAGGTCCTATGCTCTGCTCACAAGCTCATAGTGAATATTACGTCCACGATAGTTAGAAATCAAGATATTAAATACAATGAAAACACAACCTTTACAAAACTATTTTATCACCAGATATTCAAACATTATTCAATGTTTAGACTGTAATTGGAAAATAAAGTAGAATTTAGAATTTGGACCATAAAATTGGGAATCCCAAGATCAAGTTTGATCTGTATTACAGCATATAAATCATCCATCCACAAGGGGCAGCACAAACACTTTGGGCACTCAGAAAGTTACATTAACAAAGATGTAACTTTGCTCCCTTTTACTCTGAGCAAGGGGGGAAGTTCATGGTTTTATAATGTTCTTCAATAAAAGTTTCAAATGTTTGCTCACATAATGCTTGGGTGTTAGAGCTCCTAGACCAAGCATGTCCAAAGATGTTCCTGGGGAGCCGCAGCTCTGCATGGCTTTAGTTCTAACCCTATTTAATACAAAAAACAGTCTAGCTTAAAAAAAAAAGTCAAGAGGAGCTTCTTGCAGACCTAAATTAATGTACACTGAAGCTGCTTGCTTTCTTTAGAGTATCTGGCAACCATCTGGTAATCCCAACCCTGCCTTTAAAATAAAATAGAAGGCAAGTAGGTACCTTGTTTTGATACATTTTCAGACACGTCAAGAAGTTCCTACTAGATAAAACAGGTATGAAAAGTGTGATTCTAGTTAAACGCACTTCTTCAGCCATCTTAAGGCCTCTACAAACCAATCCAAATTGAGATTCTCATAAATCTTTGGATGGCTTCTCGGCAGGGTGCTCTTTGTTTGTGTTGAGAGAATATTGATACAATGGCGCTCCAGCCCTGAAGATGGCGTTTATGGTACAACAGAACCACTCAGGGAAACAGCAAAGAAAACGACAGAGAAGAAATCAAATACATAGAATAAATCATGGAAGTCAAGGGCTTTAAACTTAAAACACTAAGTGGCTGATCACAGGGAGTTTGACAAAAATGTGGATAAAGAGAGGATTTGTGATTTCTTTTGTTTCCTGTGCAAAGTTGCAATGAAAATGTGAAATGAAAGTCACTGAGTGGCTATTTACGTCTCACATCATCAAAAGAGCCAGCTTTGGTTGTTCTCCTTGCGAAAAACTAATCTGATATGGCAGATTGAAACTTTTTTACATTGGCGCCACTCGTTTGGTCAGATGTGTGAGTTGGTGCCCATGATTTTCAATCGAAGAGCGTAGTGGCACTAAACATTGACAATTTCAATCGGTGTGTAGAGGCCTTTAATTTCACCATTGTGAACATCATAGGTTTGGAAGCTTGTAAAGTGTGGACTGAATGGTCACTTTCTTTGCCAGAAGTATTGCTTTTCATGCTTATTGCTTCTCAAAGTCTATTCATACTACTTGATTTGTCTACTGCTAGTATGAAATCATGCCATTTGAAACTACCCCAAGATTAAATCCAGCTATTTTCAACAAGAACACTGCGGGATCACCAGAAAACATGCTTTTAGTTAATTCTAAAAGTCGGGGAAGGTGACTGGAAACAAAAGTGTTACACATAATCCCGTTGATCACTGTTGGGCTCAGTGATTGGCCAAAGAGAATGCATCATTATAATGTACGCCACAAAAAATTGTACAACTGCAGAGCTTCATCATAGCTAGCAAATGATTCTTTGAACTTTGATTCTAGTTTGTACTACTTTTTAAAAGACAAATGACTCGAGCAAGGACAAATGCTGGACAAATGAGTCCAGCAAGAACTCGACATTGCGACAAGAAAGTAAAAGGTTTTTCTTAGTCGATGTATGTTAACCGTGGCGAGAAGAGCTAAACCATACCAGGCACATCCTTACAACCAAGTGGAAAAGCACCAATCCAATGACACAGTTCTGCATTTTTTATTGCGTAAAGAATATGGACGATCCTGATGGACGTAAACCAAGTGTAGCTTCTACCAAAGATTTAGGTTTTTAGATGTTTAGTGGAAAATCTAAACAAAGCCGCAAAATCTTTTTTGCCTAGAGTTATCAAAATGAACTTCTCAACAAGTCTTAAATTCCGATAAAAGTATCTTTACTCTCTTGTGGGGGATGCTGGTGTGTGTACCTGCGCTCTCTGTGAGGAATCGGCTGCTGTTGTTGCTGTTGCCGTGTGATGAACGTTGTTCCCCAAACTGGGCTGCTGTGACTGGTCCGTAGCCAACCCATTGGAGTAGCAGAGGGAAACGGTGCCGATCCGAAACCGTGATCTGATTCCCTGTCTGTTGTCAGAGACGACGCAGAGCTCCCCATGGCCACAACAGCCAGACACTCAACACATTCACCGCGTCCCTCTTTGTGACTTTTTCACACATAAATACACAAGGTCAAAGGTCAACCTGAGTTCAGTGGGTCAGGCATCCTCTTTAGTAGTGTGATTTGGGTCTGTTTTCACTCATTAATTCAAGTCTGTAGCATAGAATGCGGATTCCCAACGATTTTCAAGAGCCCTCCAGGGAATCCAAAAGCTCTGGGTGAGGTTTAACCCGCTGTAGCCCCGCACAGAGGGACGTCACTTTAAGGTTTCCACAACAATGCATTACTGAAGCCCTCATGGGTTAAACGCAGCGTTCAGGTGTTAAAAAGAGGATTTCTGACTCTGTAATTCCAGTGTCCATTGGAGCGGCCTGCAGTGGCACTAATCATGTTCACTTCCCTCTTTTTCTCTCTCTCCATCAGTCAGTGGCTCAACTTTCCACAGCTGTCACTGGGATTACGATGCATCACATTTCATCCAGCCTGCAGAAGCAAATATTGCTTTCATTGCACAAGAACATGAGCATCCAGAGAAGAAGCGTATGAGGGTGTGCATCATTACATGCAAGACCATGCAAATGGAGAGCATATGTAGCCCGTCCACACAAGATTGGTTATTTTAAAGCTGAAGATTGTTCCATTGAAGTTTTTGCCATTTATCCACATGTAAACACAGCACCGTTCACGTTACCTGAGCATTTTAAAAAAACGTCAACCAAAGCAGTGTTTTTTTTTAATTCCACATACTATTTGTCATGTAGTAGACAGCAAAACCAGAGTTTTCATGCAAAGCTAAATATTTTGCAGGCCTTGGAATAGCTACAATAATTTTAGGGTTAAACCAGTTAATTAAATTCCTTTATATAGTGTCCAACTACAAACACTTAGGGTCACTTAGGGTGCTGGACAAGGTACCACACAACTAGACTTTAAAAAAAACATACGTTTCAAACTGATAGACTAACCATTACACTTAATCACGTAACAAGAACAGAAAGAACAAAAAAAAGGATAGAAATAATGTACAATAAATAAAATCCAGCTATAACTCACCAGCTCACCGAATCGCACTGCCATCTATTGCACTAGTACATTTTTTACAGTGCTTTGTTTTCATGTGGATGTATTTGGTTTCTAAACCGTGCGAAAGCCAAAGCCCTGTGTGGGCATGGCTTTAAATGTTTCAACTTTAAAAATTGCTATACTAGGAGTAAAACAGTATAGGGTGCTGCACCATCACTCATTGCTTCTTCGCTACGTAAAAGCTTAGAAAAAAACCATTATTTTCTAATGGATTAGAAAATAAGTTCAAAAACTTTTAAATGTCCTGCCAACCTGTCTAGGGTGTACCCCCGCCTCTTGCCTGATGTGTGCTGGAGGCACCAGCAGACCCCCGTGACCCAGAAAGGGAACACGCGGGTAAGAAGATGAATGAATGAACGAACTTGATGTAAAGGAGCTTGGACAGGATCATCCAAAAATACTCCAAAGCGCCCCCAAAAAGATAATAAAATCTGTGGTATGACAAGGAGACTTGGCTATCTGGTTGTAGTGTAACTAATGATTAATTTAATTAATTTTCATACCTCCAACAGGATGGACTTTTTATAGATTTAACACGCTTTGTAGAAAGGAAACATATTTAAAATATATTTATTGACCCTTTTTGACATTTTTAAAGATTAATGATGCCCTTCCCCCTAGAGAAAAAGCACCACTAACCACTCAATGGATCTCATGGGTGACTAAAATTGAAAATGGCATGGGTTTATATTTAAAAAGTGAATTTATGCACGTTAAAAAGTGGGTAATTCTAATAAATACTTCAAATCTGCAATAAAACGGCTATTGTTTTGAGTTTGATGAAAAAAACTAAAAAAGGACAAGTCTGCATTTAGTGTGCAACAGTGAGCCTGTGAAGTGTGTTTATATAATGTTTTTAGAAGCAGTTCTAAGCCGGTGCATGCATCAGTGCTCAAACGGAACCATGCGTACATCCAGAGCATGCCTGTGGGCCCAGAAGCAGTTCTGACCCGGTGAAGGCCTCGGCGTGACACTCTGCGGTCTCTTTCCACATCCAGCTGTTTCCACATCTCAGGCTCGTGCAGATGTTTACACAATGTCAGCTCCAGCTCTGAAGCCTCGCATCAGTCTCCGAGGGCACCGGAGTATCAAGTTTGACACTCCAATCGTGACTATGAATATTTAACGGCGCTGAGAAGCTCGGGTGAGGAGAGGTGCAGTGGTCTCGGGCCCGGAGAGGCGCTCGGGTTCGCCCGGGTCTCCGGTCAGACGGTGATGCCGCAGCAAAGGCGTTCCGGTGAACGATGGCGATAAATCCGTGCAAACGAAACATAGCAATTTGAACACAGCGGTCCGGTGAGGGTCTGTGGGCCGGTTCGGAAACTCATGATTCGGCTGGAGCGGATGCTGCTGTTGCCTCCGCCGCTGAAACACTCGGGAACAGAGAAACTCCAGCGGGATGTTGTTGAAGCAGCTCCTCGCATGGATCGGAAAGCCAAATGTTGGTGTTTCTGCGTTTGATGCGGAGATTTCTCTGATTTCGATCTTAATTCAGCTGTTTCTAAGCAGCATGCGCAGATGCGCGAGGATTACAGCGAGTCAGCAGTGCGCATGCGCGCATGTCCTGCTACAGATTTGACCCGCTATTGGTTTTGATCCCATTATATGCAAATAAATGCTTAAATAAAACTATACATAAAAAAAGAAATAGACAAATCGAATTAATTCACTTTTTAAATTTCCAAATTTCATTGTATTTATTAGTTTTTTATCATATATTAATTTTGTTTACTTATAACTACTTTTATTTATTTCTGTGTCCATAGGCTAATTGTGTGGGCAGATTTATGAGAAGCGATCTTTGATCTTTTTTATCAGACAAGGCCTGTAACTAAACTGCAAGCTGTGTAGTTTATGAGCTTAGGGGAGATACCATTGGCACTCTTGCTTCGGTAAACTATAGGGAAACCGGCCTCGACACACCAGAAAATTATATTTGCTACAATATCTGCAGCTGACACAACTTCAATTTCTTTTGCTATATCCACTATTATAGCTCTAATCAGTTTCAAAAATAATCAAAACAATTAATGCTTAACCTTCAAACATGCCTTCTGAAACCAACTCATCTGAAAACAGGATTTAAAAGGCTGTTCTACTGTATGTTTCTTTAAAACAATGCTTGAACAAGCAAAACAAATACAGAAGAGGGAATCAATGGAAGAGAAATTTATTATTAAATGAAAAAAATGTAATCAGAAATACATTGATAAATGTTGTAAAACTTACATAATAAAGACAAAATAACACCTAAAACAACAGCCCAAATGAAAACCATTTAGTTTTTGTAGGCTACACATCTGTTTCAATGTAGAAGTATAATGAGCCTTTATGCAGAACCTTTGTAAACCCTTCTCTGGATGAACTGCCTGAAACCACCATGGACTCACGGCTTTTTTCGAGCTGAACTGAAGGCTACCATTGACGGGTGCATATGCGCATAAGCGACTTCCTGATGAAGGGAATCATCATAGTCTCAAAGACCCGCCTTCACGGTTCGCTCATGCCCATCTCACTCTAGTCTGTTATTTGAGAACAACTCCCCTGAATTTGATCATTGGCTGCGTAAATGATCTTTCTCACGACGTGATGACAGCGATAAATCAGCTCTGTTCTGTGCAGCTGTCAATCACATGGTCCCACCTAGTTTTTTATTGGGGAAAATGGAACCATCCCGAACAACACAAAATAAACTTGAACCCCCCCCCCCCCTCCTTCAAAAAAAAATATTGAACTTTGTAAAGAAAAAAACTAAAACAGATTGTGTAAGTTACTTAACTTCTGGGGAAATAATTTATAAAGTTTTCCCAAAGCCGATGAAAATTGAATTTTTTTAAACATAATATATATATATATATATATATATATATATATATATTTTTTTTTTTTTTTTATTCACAAATGCAAATCGTTAGGAGAATGTGACAAATTAAAAGTCACATATACCATTTGTAACAAGTTATGGATCTAATATGGAGAATAGAACAGTAGAGCTAACTAGCGACATCACTTCCCCTACAATGCGTAAAGCAGAGAAACTAAGAGTGATGACATTTGTTGGCGCAAAGAGCACCTTCAGGTATGGCGGATCCCTGAGCCGAGAAAGAACTGAACCAGATCGTGACCATAGGTGGGTCGGCTCAATAGGAGACCGAACGGCGAACCTCGGCTCAATTTGATTCAACAGGGCTGGGGTCCTTGGAGAAAAAACTCCAGCACATGGCTACTTCTCGTCTGACCCGTGAACATTGTGGGTTCCTGGCAGACTGCTGACGTTCCTTTTTATTTATCATACACTTTTTTTAATGAATGCCAATGTGGGGCTGTGTGTGATGCGTCTCCCTTGTTACCCTTATCATATATTACCACTTTTATAGACATGATTTCATGTTCTGTTTGCGTCGAATGGATTGTTGGTTTTTACTCTGCATTCACAGTTCCTGGGTCAGTGCTAAAGCAATGGACTTAACTAAACAAAGACTTCATCACCTATAGGGGTCGCCAAATGACAAAAAAATGTCATAACGATTTAATTCAATTGATAATAAATCTGAACTTGAGTGTAAAGCCTTGTGTGCGCACAACAATGATCCACGAGGCCCCTGCACAGTAGGTGGCTAATCACATCCCAAAATTAACAAAACTATTTGTTTGAACTCCCAGCACTAATTATTGATCTGTTTATTCACCATTGAGGTTTTATGAGCTGTGCTGACTGTGTAGATGGGAAGGTCAGTGGCGTCTAAATTGTCAGCGGTTAATGATTCATGCTACTGCTGCTCTTTTCATCGATATTTCACGAGATAATAATGAAAAGGTCATAAACACTGTAAAGCACTGCATTAGTAAATGGTGAAGACTGAAATATTGTACATAAAGTTCAAAGACCAGAAATTGTACTGATTAAAATTTAAGTTTAAGTGGCTCTATGAGACAAAATGTAAAACTGAGACAATTCTCCAGGCATTCAGCTGGGTTTACTCATAGTGCAGCTGAAACTGAGCCGTAAGAAAACACATCTGCTCACAAAGTGTCCGGGTCCAAACACAAGAGGTTTCACGCAAATTATGTCCTTGTACTTTCACAATAACCAGCTTACACGACCAGTCTGACAAGATACGGACAAGCCGGCAAAACGACTGCAGATTCCTGTGGCATGAGCGTGTATGAAGCTACTGAAAGGCAAGGCTTTGTGCGTGAACAATAGCAATACATACAAATGATAATTATTTAAACAAAACACATGACTAAAAACTCCAGATTCACTCAAGAACGAGTCACAGTGTAAACCCACACCTTTATTCAACAAACTTGCACCAGACTCCTCTGACGGACTAACGAATAGAAGCGTCATTATCGAAGCATTTTCCTTAAGACGAGATATATGGATGTGCTAAAAGAGGACATGAAGGTAGTTGGAGCAAGAGTAGAGGATACTGAGGACAGAGTTAGGTGGAAAAGGATGATTCGCTGTGGCAACCCCTAAACTGGGACCAGCCGAAAGGAAAAGAAGAAGAAGATCGAAGCATTTTCCTCTGATGTATAGCCACTAAATACAAAGAGCTCTTGTAGAACTTTACATTTCGAGTCACAAGCCACAAACTTGAACTGACAGTGGAACACAGAACATCCAGACGACCAGACGTAATTAAGTATTGATGAAGCGTCTATTATTCATAAAGATGAACATTTACCAACGTATTCATATAGCAGACTCATTTTCACACACGGACATTAAACCAAGCTCAACAACTGAGAAGATTTCACACCGCAAGTTCAACATCACAGTGTTCAAGTCTTTCTTCACGTCACAAAACAAAGCTTTATGTGAGTCACTGAAGGTCGATCGAGTTATTGAGCTGTTTGAAAAGAATTTTCAGCAGAATACACCTCTGAAAGATTATTTTAGAACGCTACTGGATTTCAATAAACAGAGTGTCTAATCAAACACTTCAACCGCTGTTTAAAAGCACTTACACCGATCAAAAGAGAGATCTTTCAATTAAGGTTTCTTGGGAACGTTCTTTCTCTTGAAATTTGGAAAACACTTGAAAGTTGGAAATTTTTCCATTGCCGTCCCATTACAGAAAGCTGAATCTCTTCACACCTTCAAAAAGCAGCTAAAAACTCTACTCTTTCGAGAGCACTTACTAACTCAACCTACTAACTTACTAACTTAACATAAGCACTTACTTACTAACTTAATAAACTAAAAAAAAAAACCCTCTAAAGCACTGAGTCGGATTCATTTTCTGTAGTGTTCTATGTGTATGTCTTCTGATCAATCCACTTTGTTCCAAACTGCTTGATGTTTACTCCAATGTAAGTCGCTTTGGATAAAAGCGTCCGCTAAATACATAAATGTAAATGTAAATGTAAAAAAAAGTGAGATAAGGTCAGAGTTGAGATGAACAATGAACCAAAGAAATCTAATTAATCTGTGCTTCATTTGTTTGGTTTGA
>SRMA01025757.1:45476-150654 GCA_007224835.1 Danionella cerebrum
AGCTGTTGCTAGTGTTAAAAGTTTTCAGGTCCTAACTAGTTGCAGTATTTCATTTTTTATTTAATAAAATGTGTTTTTCTTTATAAAGAGTGCAATTTATTTAAAATATCACCCAAATGTGTCACTTGTGTCATTTATTTTATGCAAGAATTCTATTGTGTATTGGCAGCTTTTCAAAATAAAGATTATGTAAGTTTTTATTTTTTTGTACCGAACCGAATGAACCGAACCGAACTCTACAAGACACTGTACCGAACCGAATACGATTTTAGCGTACCGTTACACCCCTAATATATATATATATATATATTATAATTTTTGGTTTTTCATAAATCAGATGTTTATTGAAGTTTATGTCTCTGTGGTGAGATGCAACGTGAAATTTAAAAAAATGAATTTAATGTGTAGCTTTTAATTCATTTTAAACTGAAAATCCAATAAATGAATGAAGAACCTTTACAGAGCGCAGTCTGCAAATGCAATGTTCTACCACTTTAACATGGACTGTCTATGGGATCAACTCTAGTCGATGAATTGGTGTTAGATCACTTCCGTAATAACTTCCTGAGGGGTGACGCCCTGAACAGACAAAAAGAGACAACATCCCAGCATGATGCCCACAGACCAACAGAGTCGTCTTAGTTATGCATTTAACAACTAACCTAACAATCTGTTGGCTAACATTACATGTTTTTGTTGTGACTTTTTGCAAATGGTCTTTAAGACACAACCAGAAGCTCTTGATCAGGTTTTATCAGACTCTTGATCAGGAATACAAATGTACCACTAACAGCATAACTAATCAACATTAGCTTAATCACTGAACAGTTTGCCACTCAGTGGATTCTGTGCAACTTAATTGATAAATGGTTGGTAATAAAAACATCCTGTCCATTTCAGAACATGGACAACTCAAAAACCACAAAGAACAAGAACAAACCCTATACAACATATAACAACATGTTAAAAAGTGCAGTGATGACATTACTCCAACTCTCCGCCAATGGCTCTGGTCAAGTGCTCTGTCATGTGTTGAACTTGCAGCCTCCTGAACTTAAATGCTCTGAATGTTTAGTGTATGGAAACTCATGGAAAACATGGGGAAGGTGAACTATTAAAGAAAATTGTAAGTATTAAAACACTCAGGTCCTCCAGGGTTTGACACAACGTGCAGCTGAATGTGTTTATATTCAGTTATTTCTCATTTATTTTTATGAGAAATTAAAATAAAAATTGCAGAAATACGTCAGCTGTACGAAAAGTATTAGCACGCCAATGTTTCCGATGCAATTGTTTTGATGGCATAATATATGCTGTTGCCAAGTAAGAATAAGTTTAGTTGAATACTGCCAAATACTAGATGCAAAATAGTGTCATTCCTAAAAATGTGTGTGTTTTTGGTGTACCGCCACCTCTTCCCGAAGTGACCTGGAGGCCCCCGTGACCCCAAAAGGAAATAGGCAGGTTTGGAAAATGAATGAATGAATGAATGAACTAGTATGGCATAACTAGCCTTAGCAAATCTGCCGTCTCCTTATAAATATGGCAGAAGTGATGACATCACTCTTTTTATCTTCTGATAAATCTCAGTAATAGTTTTTGTTTTGGAAATGTGCCCCCTAGTGGCAAAAAACTACATACTGTGCCTTTAAACAGTTATTGTTTTGCATACTCGTAGATAACATTTTTGAGCTTTAAAATGAAATAAAAATGAGTTGGGAATGAAATTAGTACATATGACTTCACAGTGTGAAGGGGACAAGGAGAACGAGCATTTCTTTCATTGAGGAAGTTGAAATAAAATGTACCATCTGCTCAAGTCCTTCAAGAAATTGAATAGACAACATTTTAAGAAACAGAAGCACATTTACACAAGACACCAAACAGCTCCAGGTCTGATAGATGTGTATTAGCCCATGGTTTGATTTAAAGTAGGTTTCAAATAAATGTTCTTACTTCTGGAGCGCAGGCAGACCTCTGGATGAATCGAGCTTCTTCTCTTCCTTGATTTGCCCTTTTAACTTCCCCTTCTCTCTCCGGTATCAGCCATATAACCTCTACGAAGTTTGTTTAAATGTCTCAATGAACTCTGTTTTTCTTAGCTCCATGACGGTTTCTGTTTTGGGTTCTGCACGGTTTGATCTGCTTTAATCTCGCTAGGTTCCTCATGCTCTTCTATGAAAATGATCAGTAGAAACAGTCCACTGCGCAGCTTTTGTAAATCCGCATTCAACCATGGTGCTACGCTGCGTTTCGGGCGTAACTTTCTTTAAGAATGCGGATTTCCCAAACTCGTCTCCCAGCATGCTTTGTGTGTGTTGAAGAGAAAGGCCGATTCTGATTGGACGCTTGAATGTTGTCGTTCTGTTGCTGTTTCCAAGGAAACGCGTTTATTTTATTCCGGCAGGGGGCGAATGGTGGCCCAAAATCTCGCGATTTTTTACTTTATGAAAGCACAAAAAAAAACACTGTCACAATTAACAATGTATTTTTAAGGCGAAATCTCCTAAATTCTTTATAAGATTAGACCTAATTATTTAAAAAATCACAATAAAAGTCCCTGAAGCATAAATAGCACCAAAAAGTCCACATGCTTCAAAGAACCACTGTCATTGACAATTAGAATGTAGTTTTGCTTAAATACACATCACCTTAGCATTTACACATTATTATCACCATTAATATTTTGGGTTAGCAGGATTGAACAGTTTCAAAGCTTATTACAGATCAATAAGAGATGTTTTAAGAGTGGAACTTAAATGAGCTTATAAAATTAAAATCTCAAATATTTTGGTAGAGAACAGGGACATCTAGTGTTTGAACGACACAATTACCAACAGGGGGGGCCTCCAAGTGAAAAGCATCACTGGTTTGATGAAAATTTCTTCATTATATTTAACAAGTTATCTTAAACAGAGTTGTTTTTTGACAAATAAGAAAAAAATGGTGTTGTTTTGCACTGGACAAACGTCATATTTGTTATAAAAACACTTTCATAAAAACCCTCAAGAATAGCTTGACTGCATCTTAGATGCCGTCAGTTAAACGCCAGTCTAATTAATATGTATCTAATTTTAACATATTCTTGAACCCCCTCACTGATTGGATAGTTTGTCATTGTGACGTAACTAGGTCTGTTTGATCGATGTTTCGTAACTCTCCTTTCAAAACGGGAAGTGCCAAAATGATCTCCCCATTAAGGGAAATTTAACTGTTGTATTGATTAAAATTTAGTAAATGGTGCAGGTTACAGTCGTTTTCTGACAGAAACCAACGTATACACGTTATTTTTAAAAAAGCCTTTCTGAGATAAGATTCCGAGTTTGAATGGAGGAAGAAAGGAAAAACTTCCAGCTTAATTACATGCTGAGTTTTTTGTAATTTTTCAAATGGTCTTCAAGCAGAGCTGCTGTGTTTCCTCCAGTCAGGAGTTTCTTGCATGCTATAGAGTCAGTTCTTAGAGCAGCATGTGAGCAGGTTTATTCCTGTAACTGAGCGTGTGTATGTCTGGATTCTGTTTATGTTTAATAGTTTGACATTACAGTAATATATCAACTCAAAAGGTATGTCACTGCCACAACCCTTTTTCGGACAATGTTGTAGAAATATAAAAAAGATTTTGAAACATATACAGCTGTGTAGCAGGCTTAAAAATATGGGAGCCAAATTCTGCTACCAAGATGAGGCTGAGAAAGGCATCTACATGATGTTGATTTAGCGCAGTAACAAGACACAAGGTAGTTTTACTGTTGCTACAAGATTTCAAGACAGACTGTGGCTTCAAGATGTGCTGAAACAGACAAAGAAGAGTACAGTACTGAGTGTCTGCAGTCAAAGTTAATCATGGTGGAGGTTCCGGGGGTACATTTCTAGTAATGTTCTCAATGCTGAGAGATACTTATCTTACCCTACGATCAGGGGAACAAGAGACAAAAGGACGAAAGAAAGCCTACATTCACAGAATATTTTTGGTTAGTTCTCCATGAATGTTCGGACCAGGTGAGTTCCTTCAAAAGTATGTGCAAGGGTACCTTGCATTTTTTCCATACTTGCGTAAAACCTTTGGACAGCATTGTACTGTATATAGTTTAAAAGCTGTTAGACCAGTGTGCCAATTTAAATCATATTGGTCTGATTAGGTTTTACACTGCTTTTTAAAAATATTTATTTGATTCCTGTTCAAGACACTTTGACGAGAATGTCGTTATAGTAATTTTTTTAGATTTTGCTCAGGCTTATGCCAATAAAAAAAAAATCAATAAAAAAACATAACCCTAATCAAGTAAAACAAAAATACTATAAAGTATAATGAATATTTAAATAATAAAAGACAAACTGTATATTAAAAAAAAAAACTTTGTCTGTATATAGGCATAATTTCGGTAAAAGGGACACAAAAAAGGAAGGAATTTGTGGTCACGTGGTATTTGTTCCATTCTCAGCGTATTGACTGATTCTTAAGCTAGTCGTAATTTATCTGTAAATTAACGAATATGTAATATTGTAAAGCGCAAATGAATTTACATTTAGTGTCAACCAATACTTTGAGAGCAACTTCAAGATCTGCGAGCAGGTTAACAAAAGTAAGTTCATTGATGAGCAGCCGAGCGCCCCCTAGCGGAACAGAAAAGAATCACGAAGGAAACGGTTATTATTAGAAACATTTGATGTCCAAAATGTAGCTGCGCGGAGTAGTCCAGTGTTCAAGAAACAGAAAAGGTGAGAAAATGGCAGAGCGATACAAACGAACGCAGTGTTTCGTGTGTACCGATAGATTGATTTAGAAGAAACCGTGACAGGACAGAAGAAAATCGCACCGGAAAAACTTTCTCGCTTTGACTGAGGCGCGTGGACTTTGAAGAAGAACTCTCGCCGTGCTCTTTGTGTTCAAGGTACGAGTGTTTTTCACCAGACAGTCCTTTATTTGACATAAAGCGATTGTGCCTTTCGACTGTGAACGCTGAGGTATCAAACCGAAGTGAGTTTATGGAGTTTAAAGAGTTTAACATTTCTGCAGGTTGTTGGTTTTTGGTTTGCGCGCTCACGTTAGGCGGTTGTCATGGTGATCAGATGTCGCTTCTAGTTTGGCTGGTCTAGCTAACCCTAACCCGCACAGATCTTTACTCTTTAGAGGCAAAGCTTAAATTTAAACAATTTTTAAAGTTAATTATGGTATTTGCGTGTTCTTAAAATCCACAGGCTTGTTTGGTGATTGTTTCCTCACATCTCAGATGTTTTATATGGCAAGTCAAGGCAAGTTTATATCAAGATGCTTTACAGGATTAAAAGCAAAACAGAACATTCAGACTCAGAACTTCAGAGCAAAATATAAGACCGACATGAGATTAAATGTATGATTTGAAATAGTCCAATAACATATAACTTTATGTTAGGGGGTGTGCAAACGTTTTCAGAGAGGGCCAGATTAGATGAGGTGAAAATCTAAAGCACTGTTGTTTTTCTATTGTTTACTATTGTTCAACACCAAAAAACAATTTGTATAAAAACAAAATGTAAAATTTCTTTTACATTTAAAGACCAAATTAATTGTAGAAAAAGTGTCTGAGTAATAAAGACAAACTCACACAATGAGAATTTGTTCAACCCAACAAATCGATTTAATTTCATTATACACGCTCTTCATATAATGGCGTCTCTTCACAATTTTCATAGCCCACATATGTAACACATACATCTATATAGCAGAATCTAGGCTTTGGATATAGTACTTTTTAAATGACGCTTTAAAAATTATTTACAAAATCATCAAATATGAAACAGAGAACTTACCTTTGCTCTTCCCCTGGCCTCCTAAAGATCCAACTGATGCAACTTCTTGCTGAAAACTGACTGAAATTCCCCAGCTTTTTAAGAGGGTTAAGGGTTATAGGTAGGGCTGGGCCATAAAGTGATTTTATCTATTAACTCGGCTCTGTTTTTTACTTCAATGTGCTTAAATGAAAATTGATTTTATCTTCAATATGTACGCAATATGTACACCCTGCCCCATTTCTGTACAATGCGCTCTCTGCCAGTGAGCTTCCACAAGAATGAGCGTTTGTTTGCCTTCTGAACTTCTGTAAAATGCGCACGGCTCTTTCGACCCTCGCGGTTGCCGTATATTTAGATTAAGTGTGTCACAAATGGCCGGCGGAGGCAAACTCCCGCAATGCGGCGAGCGCCCCCATGGGCCTGGCTGCAGAATGATTGCCATCCAATACAAGTCTTAGGGGAAAATGCTGAACTTTGAAAAATATTTCCTCAGAAAGTACGGCATTTACACAAACGGTTGTAATGATATTCAAAAGTTATCTATACAGTGAACAAACGTCACTAGTTTTTTTCTTGGCTCAAGCTTATTTTCGTGGTGTTCACGATTGTTACGTTTTCGAATTAAAAAACTAGGCAGGACCATGTGATTGACAGCTATGACTGACAGCTACACAGAACAAAGCTGACGTACCGCCGGGATCACGTCGTGAGAAAGATCATTTACGCTGCCAACGATCAAATTCAGAAAAGTCGTTCTCAAATTTTTCAAAATGAATTGTATATAACAGACTTTGTGGGAGGGACATGTGTGAACCAGCTCTGAAACCACGATGGAAATCACAAATACAGTATTGTAATAGACCTTTTTACAGGAAAATAGCCCCAAACTCACAGGAAAGTAATAAATAGAATATTTTTATGCACATGTACACAACCTATACATTCATTATTATTCATAAAAGTTTCAATTTTAAATTAAAACAATTTAGAGCAAAATGTATCATTTAATAATATTACAGCACTATTATTTGTAATTAGGGATGTCCCGATCAGGTTTTTTGAGCCCCCGATCCGATCCGAGTCATTTAATTTTAAGTATCGATCCATACCGAGTCCCGATCCGATACTTGTCTTTTCCTTGTGCTAATTGCACACTTTAAGTGCATGCAGGTTATTAAATCAATCCAGTGTGTACTCTTGACAACCAAATAGCTCAGCAGTGCATCAATAAAAAAAACTGAAAGCAACCTGTTCCTTTACAGTTTTTTATTTCTCACAAATATGAAATCTCAATTTTACAGCTCAGTGAAGTCGCAATATTCTGTCGTGTGTTTCGTTTTAAGATGCCTTATCAAGTTGGTAGTATTAAAGGCTGCTTTGCTAGTACCACCGCGTCAAACTAGAAAAAAAAAGAGAAAATAATATATTTTACATGGGGTATTAAATAACAATCAGTAAATAAACATTTCTATTTCTTCAACAACGAAAATGTTACACATTTTAAGTTACGAAGAACACTTCAACATGTCACAAACCTATTAGATAAAGACATGTAAATCATCACAACACACAAAACTTAAACACGCTATTTAGGCGCTTAGGCGCTAATATAAACAACAAATAGCGATCTATGAAATCCCTTTTAAATAAACAAAATATACTTTTTTAAACATTAGCTTACCACGCTGGGAATAAATAAGCATTAAATGAAGGTTTTTGTAGAGCTTGAACCTTTTTTTTTTAACACGAGCACAAACATGCGAGTCTCATATTTCTTCCTGATTCACGCACGCTCTAAAAACGTCCTTAAAGGGGCAGCACACAACAGCTCGCATTGCAAACGTTGCATGTAGCTACCAGACTAGAATCACTTTCCAACTTAAAATACTTCCACACTGCAGACATCTTAGCACCGTATTGCAAGTAGTAAACAACATGCGAGTTTAACATGCGAGTTTGCAACACGTGCGTGACGTAGCTGACGTAAACATTCGATCGGTCCGATACATAGAGCCGATTCCGATCAGTTAAAAAATGCCTCGATCGGCCCCGATACCGATCTTTATGATCGGCTCGGGACATCCCTATTTGTAATAATATTATTCTTATCAAAGATATAGTGTGTTTGGAACACTTTATTTGTCATCTGCTGAATGATTTTATTTTAAATAGGGGTGAAAAAAAATCTAAATCGTAAATCGATTTTTTGTGAAAGGGATTTTTTTGGCCCATATCACCCAGCTTTTATATTAGAAAGTATAGATATTTGTGTAAATAAATGTATTTAAAACAAACATTCTAAATGAATTTACAAATTAATGCAAAAGAAAGTTTCTTTTTAAAAGATCTAAACCATTATATTTTATGGTGAAGTGTAGCATCAGAGACTGGGACTTTTGCAGTGTTTTATGTGTATTTTGTTAATATAATAAATGTAGCCTACATTTACAATAAGAACAGTATGCAGTGCACTTTGCTTAGTAAGTAAATGTAAATGTTTTGATGATGCGTTTTTCCACAAAATGCCATACATTCATCCCATCAAATTTTTTGACGAACAACAGGACTTTAAAAGGTCGTTGAGCACCCTGACCAAGTTCACTTGCAAAGGTGTGTTTGTGTGTATATTTTGGTCAGTGATTGAGGAAGTCAGATGCTAAGGTGTGTCCTGTACACAGTAAAAGCCAGGAAAAGGATGCTTGCACACACAATATCATAGGAAAGGGCTGCTATTGTTTGAGGTTTCACAGATGCATCTGTGTGCAGGAGAGAGCGAGTGCAATTGAAAGGCATTCGTCCAGTTGCAGAGTCAGGAAATGAGCTGATCCAAAACGTGTCATTTCCTGCATTCAATGAGCTTGTGAATCACGGCATTATTTCTCTCTGACACTCAGAGGTGTGAGTCACAGGCTGCAGAAGCGAAAGTGAGTGTTGAAGGAGGTTGAGATGAGCTGTCAGGTGTGTGACTCATGAATATCTTACGTTATATCATCATCGGTAGCTCAAGGTTATGGGGGGTGATCATTGGAACCTTTTTATGAAATGAACTTGTGGTGCTGTGAAGATATGATGAAATGGGGACATTGTTTCAACCTGTAGAGATACTACCTGGAATTTGTCTCTTTTATGAGTCATATAGGCTTTCTATGAGTCTTCGATTTAACAAACACTGTGCAATGACCATAAAAAGCATTCATCATTAAACAGCAAACCATGCTGTGTGGCTAAAAACTAGTTCTTGAAGTCAAAAGAGAAACTATATTATGTTGCGGTCCCTTTCTTTTTTAATACTGTGATGTTTGCTACACACACTGTCTCCTTTGGTAGCTCCGCCTTGCTAACACTTTTGATCAGTCAGAGGCGAAACCACAGCTAGCATCATTGAGGCTAAAATATTTTGTAAAAAGACGAACATTAGGAATAAGTATACAATGCTCTCTGCCACGTAGAGCTATAAAAACTGTTGTACATACAATAAGAACCTATTCTAAAAAAGAGTGAAGAACCAAGGAGCAAGCCAGTGTTTGGAAAGACACTTTTTTATCCTTAGTTTTTCCAAGATTCATTTAATTGGACAACTTGGTAAGAAGCAGAGCTTTAAGGCATCGATTGAAAACCATGGGTTCCAACGGGACGAACAAGTGGTGCCAATGAAAAACCGTTTTGCACTGCCATATCAGATCTGTTTTTCGCAGCAACAACCAATCAAAGCTGAGTCTTTGATGATGTCAGTAGGACAAAAAGAGCCACTCGGTTGGGCTAGTACCACATTTTCATAGCAACTCGTACAGGAAACAGGAAGTTAAAAGTGCCACAAATCCTCTTTTCTCCACAAAATGTGACATGAGCGCCACCGAGCGACCCTTTTATGTCCGACTCTCATCGCTAAAAGAGCCAGCTTTCATTGGTTAGTCTCCTTGCTAAAAACGGGAATCTGATATGCAATCCCATACTCTTTTCCGTTGGCACCACTGTGTGGGCTCTCATTGGTGCCCATGATTTCAGTTGAGGCCTTTACTGCTGAAGATAAACCCTTAAGTATGGAAAAACACTGCAGTCCCAAAACTAACAAAGATCCAGGCATGGCAAGCTCTTAAAACGTTTTTTATTTCTACAGTTATACATTACATATACACTATAGCAAATACATTAAATTAAACTGTTTTCATATGCATTAGTATTGGATAGGGAAGTCATGTGTATTTAATCCAGTGTCTAGTTAGAAAGAGGTGTTAGTAGCCAGATACCCACTTTCAGAACTTTATACTTTATGTAAAAATTGCCAAGTTCACATAATGGGGGTCTATTAACAGTAAAAAAAATCCATGACCCCTTTAAATATATGTTTTAATGTACGGTTTCATAATGAAACATTCTGTTGTACATCAACGAAAAGGTTTCTTGTTTGAATCTCATTCCTTTCAATGCACTCCTCAGCTCTTGGGTTAAATATCTCTAAAGCTTGTCAAGTTGCAGGACTTAATGCTCAAATCTGCCATTTTCAGTGTCGCTGGGTAAACCTAATATTAACTCTAACCATGTCCTTTCTTTATGCCCATGACAAGAAACATTAATCTTCAGTGTGTACCTCTCTGTTTCCCTTTTAGTATGTCCCTGACGGTGACGTGTACAGCACTGACTCTCTAATGAAGTAAGTCTTCTGGCTTTTGGATTTCATTAGCGTGAACATCAATATTCATCATGGTTAAAAGCCCTATAGACAGCAGTGCATTCGCCCTGCTTTTAGAAGAGGACTCATTTCCGATCAATCAGGCGGTTTTTGGCCATAGCCAGATTATAGTTATTTAGTGGAGAAAAACAAAGACGCGGATTTGTCCATTTTGCCAATACTTTAGAGTGTAGTTTTAAAAATAAACATTAATCCATTGATTATGAGCCAACGTTCTTTTTATTGTACCTGTGTACTTTAAAATAACCTCACCATGAAATGGCAGCTGAGTGAGTTACACATAAATGTTAGGATTTGGGTTCAAATCCACCACAGTCACAATTCTTCAGTCTACAATTTTTGTGCACCGGACACTTTTGTTTTGATTTTTCTGAAACCATTATTTACTGAACATCACCATATACTGTAGTCTGTGCTGAAGTAGAACATTTAAAAATATTCCCGCTTTTCCAAAATGTATGGCATGTAAAGAAAAATAAAATAAATTATAATGTCAGTCATGTCTGGTTTTGCATAAAAAGCAAAACCTTAAGAAAAGCAAACAACTCCACAAAAGTATATACAGTGGTATCCCAAGATACGAAATTAATCCGTTCCAGGGTGATGTTTTACGTTTATATGTAAAACGCCTAATCTGTGCTACGGCTCTCAGAAACAACAGTATAAGTAGATGAAAAAAATGGAAAACCAGAGAAAAATCAAGAAACGTTTCTTCAATCATTTAATCTACACATTGATAATGTAATAAATGATAATAAAACAGAATAAAACACACACACAATAAGTAATATGTACACAAATGTGAAACCTTACCTTGCGAGTGAAGCGATGTGTCTCCAGTATTGTTTTACATTGAACTATTAATCATTTGAATAAAGGCATGGTAACCATTTAAAAAAAAAAAAAAAAAAAAAAAAACTACAAGAGCAAACTTGTAGCCAATCAGGAGTCACATTTTTATGATGTGAAAACCGATTGAATTTCAGTTTCACTTAATAAAAAAAAAAAAGTGGCAGTTGTGGCCTAGTGGGTAAGGTGATTGACTGGAGATCAAAAGGTCGCCGGTTCAATCCCCATCTCCATTGGGGCCAGGCACCGCAGCTATGGCTGCCCACTGTTCTGAGTGTGTGTTTACAGTGTATTTGTTCATTGTTGTGTGTGTGCACTTGAATGGGTTAAATGCAGAGCACAAATTCCTCGTGTGGGTCACTCCATACTTGGTCCTAATGTCGCTATAACTTCAATTTTGTAGCAATGCATGAAGACATGAATGACATTCAATTGCGTTACTCTACATTTCTGAGCCTGCAACATGTGCCCGCCCATGCATTAATCTGCAACTCTCCAAACTCTGCCACTGCCTTTTACTGTTGTATCAGGTGTCTAGCATGAAGTAGAGCTAAAATGCAGCGCTCAGTACTACCAAAACACATTTGACCTGTAGAAACATAGTAACACACATAGCTTTCACCTATCGATGACAGCAATTTCTGGCATTTCATTGGTTGCGTTGCTTAATTCAAATGTAAACAAATGAATTTGATACGAAATGTTTAATGTTAATACTTTAATTTCATAGACACTAACTAAAATGTTTCAATTTAGAGCTACAAACTGCTTTTTGCTTAAATAATGGTGTGGAGACTATTGAACTGTTTTGAACAGGACTTTAAAATTGATATAAAGTCAAGAAAATAAACTGAAATGGAATGCCTCTGATGGAAAATTGTTAGTTTAATCTTTAGTTCATTTTCTTTACCCTCTTGATCTGTAAGGGTCACAGGGTTCTGCTAGTGCCTGCCAGCGTACATTGGGGCAGAAGGCAAGAATACATTCTTGACCGGCCCATCAGTCCATCACAAATCTGTAGTTATATCTAATAAATCTAAAGATTGTCAAATATATACTTCAAGCTCTCCCTCCTTCGCCTACTTTGATTGCATTTATAGATATTTATTGATTTAAAACTCATTTCTTTTCACAATTGTTGGTACTCTGAACTATACCACTTAAATAAACATAATTGTTCAGATTACTCTCTATTAGGGGTGTAACGGTTCACGGTATGTATTGAACGGTATGTTTCGGTTCGGCCTGTTCGGTTCGGGACACTTGCGTACCGTTTCGGTATTCTGTATTTTTATAATAATTTAAATTTATTATTAGCGCGATAATAAGCTCAGCGGAACAATGTTCCAAGGCGAGTTTCCGCACGGACGCTATTGAGTGACGAGCACGAGCACGAGTAGGAAAATGGAATCATACCAAAAGCGAAAGAGAAGCCAGAGCTTGAAGACCCTCCCACCTCACTACGGTCTCCTGTTTGAGAACACTTTCGCTTCTCTGTTAAAATACATAACGGGGGATAGACGAGTGGATACATTTAAAGTTGTATGCCGACATTGTTCCACGGAGATCGGGCAGGCAACACATCTAACATTTTCTACTGCTGGAGGTAGTCACTGCAACCAGATCTATGCTCTCTTCAGAAAATGTGGATAGGTTAATCTATCCTAACTATCCTAACTAGTTGCACTATTTCATTTTTTATAAAAAAAATGTGTTTTTCTTTATAAAGAGTACAATTTATTTAAAATATCACCCAAAAGTGTCACTTTTATTTATTTTATGCAAGAATTCTACTGTGTATTGGCAGCTTTTCAAAATAAAGATTATGTAAGCTCTTATTGTTTTGTACCGAACCGAATGAACCGAACAGAACTCTCCAAGACACTGTACCGAACCGAATACGATTTTAGCATACCGTTACACCCCTACTCTCTATATTAAGCTCTCTATTGTCAGTATCTGTCTTTTCACATATACCCTATGAAAGTATAAACAGATTTTCATTGACGTTCTAAAGAGAAAATTTGAAACTAAAGAGGGCATTGTCAGTTGTCACTTAAATAGCTTGGCAGGGCATCACTCCTGGATAAGTGAAAATGGGTATAGGCACTAGCAGAACACTGTGTCCCTAATCAGGATTCAAAGGGTGTAGAAGATGAACGTATGAGGTCATCAGAAGCTGATGGTTGTGATAATGGAACCTGCACCATCAACAGGAAGAGCTAATGTTATTTTGCTGAAAAGATGGACATCTCTTCTGTCTTTGATTTGACAGAGTTACAGACATTGTTTCTATAAAGGGAAACACTACTGCCGTCACATTGAGACAGGGTGCTTTGTGAGTCGAGGATGTTTAAAGGTGAAAACAGCTCATCCTTCCTCTCATTCATCATCCTTCCTCCCACTGGGGCCTGTTTTTAGAATTGCTCTCAATTGGCTCCCTAGTTCATTAGTCGGAGCACTCATCTTCGTCGGCATTTTAAAGGGAATTGCACGTTGGGTCATCCTTCACTGTCCTCCTCCTATCCTCAACCTTTTTCAAATAGGTTTTTAAGAAAGGAATTAGCAGAGTTTTGGTTTTTGGTGAACGCATTCTTTTGTATCTTCTTTTGTATTCAAATAAAAGAACTGTTGATTTAGAATAACAGGGAAATATTTTAGTTTGCAATTATTTTATTCAATATGAATCAAATAAATTTTTAAAAAGTGCCATTTGTCACAGAGACAAGCCCCGTAACTCCCTCCTCTGACCTACAGAGAAAACCGTCGCCCCACTAACTTCTGCCTTCCACACTACATTTCCCACGATCCCCAGGTATACCTTGATTGTTCACCCAGCTGAAGAGCATTTCACCCCTCTACTTAAACAGACTGAAACCGATCACTCATTGTGAAGTCTTGTTTGCCTACTGCTGCAATTCTGAGCGATTACTACCTGTGTGTGCCTACCTTTTGTGACCCTGCCTGTTTACCGTTTACGATTCTTGCTACCTGCCTGCTGTATTACTCTTTCTGCCATTGGTTTCTGATTGTTTGCTGCCTGCCCTGACCATTAGCCTGTTGTCTGACTACGCCTCTGTCTGTCCTGTATTGCTGCATACGCCGGTGCCTGAACTTTGCTTGTCTGACCTGGAATCCAATAAAGCCCGCAGATGGATCCCAAATCGAGTGACGATTTGTTACACCATTGATACATTTTCTCTCATATATTCATGCATTGGGTTCCAAAAAATTATGCAAATTCCACTTTATCTCATTTACCTATAATTTATGGGAAGTAAATGAATTATAACAGTATTTTTCTTTAAAATAAAAAATGTAAAATGCCCTGTTCAAGATTACTACACATATTAAGTTGAAAACACTTTCACTTTTCAAAGGTTGCAGCTTATTACTGAAAAAAAGAGCCATTAAAAACTTTCCTTAAAAATGTGGGCACTTCTGTCCATGAGCACAGAACTTAGTTTCATATAGTTCTGACCTTGCACCTGTAAATTGTTTCAATTTGTGGAGTAGATAAATAACATAGAGTTAGTTTTTACACTTTCTTCAGTTAAATAAAGACAAAACTGAAGTCATTGCATTCGGAAGCAAAAGCGAGGTTGTTAAGGTTAATGCTTATCCCACAGCCAAGGGTCTAATAACTACAAATCAGGTCTGGAATCTTGGGGTTACTCTGGACTCTGATCTCAGTTTCAGCAGCCATGTCAAAGCAATGATTAAATCAGCTTTTTACCATCTTAGAAACATTGCAAGAATCTGATGCTTTGTTTCCAGAAAGGATTTAGAGAAACTGATTCCGGCTTTCATCTACAGCGGGCAAGGACTACTGTAATGGTCTTCCCAAAATGACCATCATTCATCATTCATTTCAGCTACAACTCAATCAGATAGCAGCGGCACAGATTCTAACCAAAACTAGAAAGTCAGAACACATTTCACCAGTTCTTAAGTCTCTCCACTGGCTGGCGGTCTCCTTCAGAATTGCTCGTCTTTTAGTCAAAACATAGCTTAGCACCTAAATACCTCACAGACATGCTCTGTGAATACAAACCAAACAGGGAACTGAGATCTCTTGGTTCAAATAAAGTAGAACTACCACAGGTTAATGCCAAACAGGGTAAATACTCTTTTAGTTACCATGCGGCTTCCAGAGTCTGATCTAATGGCTTCTAAAGACTCACCTGTTTAGATGCGCCTTTGTCGACTAAGCACCAACATTTTTTATCTCTGCTTTTCACTTTTTTTAATCAATCTTAATTTTCAGTTTTTTTTAATAAATTTGCTCTTAGATGACTTTATTACATACACTTTCTATTTATTATTTGTTTCCAATATAAAACACTTTGCATTACCCTGTGCATAAAATTAATTCACTAATTTTCCATTCATTATTTCCTTTCGGGCTCACGGGGGTCTGCCGGTGCAGACTCCAGCGCACATTGGTACACCCTGGACAGGTCGCCAGTCCATCGCAGGGAAACATTCACTCACACATTCACACCTAAGGGGAATTTAGATCATTCAATTAAGCTAACCACATGTTTTTGGGATTGTGGAGTACCCAAAACCCACGAAAGGTTCAAAGCCTCGAACCTGGAAGACTCGCCAGTGTCCTTCCTGGAAGGAGTTTTCATGTTCTCCCCATGCTTGCTCTGGTTTCCTCCGGGTTGCTCTGCGATGGACTAGCGACCTGTCTGCCTCTGCCTCTCGCCCAATGTGCGCTGGAGATAAGCGGGTTAGAAAACGAATGAATATATAAAACCATAAATCAGGGTATTTTTTATGTTTAGAAGTCAACTTAAAAAAAATGCAAAAACCACAAATAGAAATTAATGATCTTTAATTTTGAAAATTTTAAACCTTAAATGAAAAACAAAGTTGTAAATCTTTCACTGCTCAAGGCTGTACGTATGAACATTTCGTACTAAACAGATTTGCTAGTTAGCAAGTTTAGCAACTTTGTTGTAGCCTATAAAAAACTCTTGATTAAAATGAACAATTGGTTTTCAAATGTTACTTACATTCACTGAAAACCTCAACAATTCCAAAATGTAATATTCTACTGTTATTCGCACCGTTTCATTTAAACTACCGTATTTTTCGCCGTATAAGACGCACCCAATTTTAAATGAGGAAAATCTAGAAAAAAAAGATTCTGAACCAAATACTGTAGTAAAATATTTAATATCAACTGTGTAAAAGTTAACAGCAGTTTAAGAACAATTATATGCCAAACATGTAACATGAACAGTCAGTAAACAGTAAAATTAACAAAAAAGGCTATAATGTTTCATACCTGCACCTTACGATCCGAGCAGAGATGGGCGATGACGTCAGTGCGCACCGATGGCTCCGGAGTGTGATGGGAATTTTCCTATTTAATACTACCATCTAGTGGTCATTTAGAGAAGTGTAATTTGAGAAACTTTTGAGACACATCATACTTCAGTCCCGCCCTTCTTCCAGCGCTTGTTTTACTTTGAGAGGCTCGAGGTTCTTCTCCCAATGCGGATAATACGTGTGTAGGAAATGCGTTGAGACTGCTAAATCTTTACAATAAATAGCCGCATTTGCTGTGTTCTCTCTCAAACTCCAGTGTTTATTATCAATTGAGAAGGTATATTTTTACCATAACAGGAGCTAGGCTGAAGCCGTGGCCTCTCTTACGCCTCTCCTACGGCCGTGACCGCCCTCCGCTCCGTGGCATTCTGCATTCGCTGTATAAGACGCACCAACTTTTCCCCCTCAGTTTTGGGGAAGAAAAAGTGCGTCTTATGCAGGCAGACAATTCTTTCTCCAATGTGCCGGCGGCTGTGTATCTACGTTTGATCTGTGCATCTCAGTGTCACGCACCTCTGTGACGTCATATGATCAGGCCAACTAATCGATAACAGCATCCGTTGACATTCGAATTTCCTTATAAATTTTATTATCGATAGATTATCGATTTTATCTATTAGTTGCTGCTGCCCTATGTTGCAATATATATGGTTATCGCAAGATACTGAAGTGTATATCAAATTTTAGGTCATATCGCCCATCCCTAAAGCACATACATTAGCATAGTACCGCCCTTGTTCTCATAGGATAATAGTCCGACTCATGAATAATTAAAATACAGACGAGTCATAGACGTTATATTGAACAAAGACGCATCACTTCCTGAGAAATTTCTTTGCATACAGGAAGTCAGAAATCACGAACAAAAGATAGAAATTAAACAGTTTTGCCCACAATTAAATGTAACAGGCAATACATTTGTCCTAAATAATGTTCAACGCTTGTAAATCACAGAAAATGTCTATAGAATATAATGTTTACATCCTGTGTGTTATGGCCCTTCAAAAACTGCAGCCCAACGCAGTGCTATAGATCCCAACACCTCATCAATAATGAATAATGGAGGGCTAGGGGTTAAGGGTAGAAATGAAACTATTTTATCGAATCAAAAATGCTTGTTTTATCTACACAGACACAAACAATAAACCCAGGGAAAACAATAGACCCCTGCAATGGTAGGAAAAAGATTGTTCTAATTTCTAGACACAGTGTCCTTTCTGTCTTTCCTGTTCCTATATTAGTGTCCAGGACAGACCGGTTTGTGACCCAAGGATCGAGAGAACTGTTGAGATGCAGCCTTAAATTTAGAGCAGATTAACATGGCCACGAGCCAGAGCTTTATTTATACCATGACGTTACTCAGTTACTCAGCGGCATAAGGTGAAATTCATTTGTCATGTGTGTGTGTCTTCCTTTCCAGCCTCTGGGGAGAAAAGCCAGAGGTGCACTGCTTTATTAAATCCACACGTGTCTTCTGCTCTGATTTGCTTTCTCTAGTGTGTACCCTCAGGGTCCTAGGGGTGAAAGCCATGACAAACCACCAGCAGAAGCATCGGCTTCAATGATCTGTGATTTAACGGTGCACCGCTTTGCGCTCGCTCGCTTGGAGTGCTCCAAAGAGAGGCACGGTTATTATACGTCTGCTGCAATATTACTCTGTTTATATTAATGTTAATGAACCCAGAATGATTAGGGCCTGCTTAAGCAAGCAGAAGCAAGAGAATGTTTTCATTTGCTTTCGTAATGAGGTACATTTCCTTTTCTTGATTGACTGGAGCCCTCTGGTACATTGTGTTTCACGTATCCGACACACTCAGCTCAGAGCAGCAGTGAAAACCTGCAGAGAGCTGCAGAAGTGACTCTGCGGGGAGGGAAATATGCCTGGACAAAATAATATAGTGGGACGCAATCGGCTCTCCGAGTGAGAAGGAGAACGCACTCCTGTAAATCTGCGCTTGTGCTTGCAGGGTTCTGATGATGCCTGCACTATTTGTGTGTGTGTCCTCGGGTTGTATTGGAATTTGATTGTTAAAAGGATGCAGTGGAGGAACGAAAGATAAGGAATGCTCCCCCTCTCTCTTGTCCTCTGGCACTATTGATTTTGTAAACTCCACTCTCTGAAGTGCAGCACAGCCTGCCGTGTTGATCAAAGAATGATTCACACATAGTCTGAGAGAGAGAGAGAGAGAGAGAGAGAGAGAAATGGTCTGAATGCAGATGAGCTTGAAAAAAAATGACGGATTTGAGGCAGTGTTGATTTCTTTTAGGTACCATTCATATTTTCCATTTTTATTAACAATTCATTCACAGCAAGAGATTGATGCACTGAATTTAAACATTCTTGCATCTCCCCCATTTATCCATTCATATTTTTCCGTTTGCTCTGGGTTTTATCAATCAGAAAGCATACAAACACAGAGTGCAAGAGAGAGAGAGAGAGAGAGAGAGAGAGAGAAAGAGAGAGAGAGAGAGAGAGGCAGGATGATGCTGAGACTGCCGCAGCTCTGATGATGCTCCAGAGGCAGATTGCTGAGACAGACACTACATAAATTCACACGCTCGTCCGTCTGGTTGTGGCTTTCTCGCGGCAGGGGACCACACTGTTCTGCTTTTAAGGAAGTTGATATTTTCAGCGTGCGTCTCACTCTCACACTCGTGCGGCTGCTGGTGTTTACAGAGGGACCGGGAGGATGTGAGGGAAGAGGAAAGAGAGTGTCTGAATGAACGAAACTAATGTCAACAGTGGACGTAACGGACTCACACGCTTGGCAGAAGAGACAGAATGGCGAGTTTTGGGAAACTTACGGATTACTTTATACGACGGCGTTCTAGAGATGAGCTCCTGGCACGGAGAGATGCCCGTCGTAGTGGCAGTTATTGCTGCACCGTCGCTGAGGCCAGGTATGGTTGATAAAAACATGGGAATAGTGTTTAGCTTGATTGTCCTGCTGGATTCTTCCAGGATTTTTAGAGCTTTGTGTTTTCCTTACACAGGCTTCATTTTGTTGGTTGTTTTGAGGCATATTCACTAAATGTAGCATTATATGAGCTTATCCTAGCGTTTAGTTTTTTTTTTTTTTTTTTTTTGAGAATATTGTATGGATGTAACCTGAGGTCTGTTCACCTAGATAGAGCAGAAATCCTTTGGTCAGTGGGTGGGCAGAGTAGGTCTGGATGAAAATAATAACGGCCAATGAAAAGATAGAATGTGACTGAAGGTGGAGTCAGCTTTGATTGCTAGGACTGAATCATCGGGATGTTGTAGTCATCAACCTTCTGCCAACGAATAAAGATTTGTTGTAGAATTCAGACTATTGTTTTATGTATTTAGTCTTGGCTTATTTGTGGGGAAATAGATCGAAATAATATTACATAATAATATATGAAATAATATAATATAAATTTTTATGCGTAAAAAAGAGACTACATGTTTCAAATATTAAGCCTGAGAAGTCAAAAAATAGTGCATGTTATTTTGTTATGGTAAATCAATTGGAAAAATAGGTTGGACTATTTTCTTTGCAAAATGTAAAATCTACATTTGTGTGACAAATTTAGAGTATTTAGAGTATATTTTATAGGGAATAATGTCAGAATTTATTAGTAAAACTTGCAAAAGAGTGATGAATTACATTTTATATTATTAATAATTGATAAATGAGGAGTTAGGTTCCAAAATGCAATGAATTCCGTAAAAAATGAGTTAGTGGCAAATCTGAATTGTATTGTGTTCACATTTGTAAATTCCATAATATTTGCTGTTTAAAGCAGTCCTGCTTTGTCTGTTTTTTTGCAAATTGTGATAAACGCCACTCCAGTTTTTTCTCAAAATGCTGTAACTCCATTAAAGAAAACACAGCACAAAGAAAGAGGTGGAAAAATGGTGACTGTCATCTGCAGCAAAAGTTTTAATAGTTTTATAATCATTCCTTGAAGAGGGAAAATCTAGATAATCATAGTCAATAAACTCCAGTGGAGACACTAGGAGGTGAAAGGAGAGACTGCGGGATGCGGACTCACTTGAGTGTGCAGTGGATAACTCAGTGGTTCGAAGCAGTAGGAGTCCAATATCTGCGTGTGTGTTCTGATACTGTTTTACCGATCTATCCTGGACACAGCCACTTGATTCAATATCGATTTTGTTTGTTATTGTTTTTTTACTTTTTTTTTACTTTACTTTATTTACCGGTAAATCAAAGCATGAATGCAGTCAGTGTACTCTTGCTCTGTCTTTCACTCATGTACACCATCCTTTCTTTATTCTGGAATCAGACCCAGAGATGCTTGAGAGACTTTATTTGGGGCAGGATCTCCCTTTTTTAGGCTGAATATACAAAATAATTTTCAAATGTCAGAGAAGATATCTAAAGGAGATGAAAGATGGATTGATCTCTTGATCTCTTCGTTCATTCTTATTCTACACCCGTATATAAAAGCGGTCATGCGCTTATATGAATATATATTTTTTCATACAAAATATGGTTGATTTGAAATCAATTTTTCTGGTTGTTAAATTTGGAATTGGTCAAACTTATATTGTATGTTCCAAAATGTGTAAAATAGAGCTCTCTTTGCTCTCTCCCAGCAAACATTCATCATCAGAGAGATGGCTTATTGGTTTAGTAGCCGTTAAAATAATGGCTTCTAGGCTTTGGCTCAGGGGATGTTTCATGCTTTCTTTTCTTACAATGATCCTAAAGAAACAATAGCATATAGTCTTTTAATGTGAAACATCGGGAGCTTGAGTAATAGTTTTAAAGCACAACAAATATTATTAATTAGCAAATAAGCATATATTAAAGTCTTGTGAAGGTAACACTGTAAGCCCTGGGAATGGAGGGTGGTGAAACATGACTGACTATGAGTCTGATGCAGAATCAGATGGAAATGGCTGTTTCCTTTAGGGCTGAAACGATTAGTCGACATTGTCGACAAATATTTGTGTTGTCGAGTAGTCGCTTGATGTCATGTGACCTAATGTAAGGGTCACGTGTCGCGATTTGAGTGCTACGGCGCTGTAACGCTAGAGTGTGATGCAGCCCTCATGAAAGCTACAGCAGTAGAAGGAAACAGCGTGAATTATGATGGAGTGCAAACGAATCCTAACGAGTAAGGTTTGGGAAAGTTTTACTAAACTTAACCAAAAATGCTGTCGTGTGCAATACATGCAAGGCGGAACTTGCTTTTCACGGGAGCACAACGTGCATGTTGAAGCACTTAAAGAGGACGCATCCCGGTGTTGTGCCATATTTTGACTCCCCTCTGCGTGAATCACGTGAATACACAGACTAAGCCAATGAGAGTTCAAATAAAATGTTTACTCGTGAAGACGTTTTTATTTTGCTTATATGCCGCGTAGATGTCAAATTTACTTGTAACACATTGTTCAACTATAAATATTGTTTAAAAAGTTTAAAAGAATGCAATCGCCTAAAGCAAGTTGCTTACTGCAGTGAATATTGTAAAAATTTATGAATGTACAGCATTACACAAACTTTAGATGTTTATATTTTATTTGCGTATTCATTAGAATATTTAACATTTAACGTAAAAAGAAGGAATAAAACAAAGTAAAAAATCGTTGATATAAAATAAAAAGCTATATAGATCCATTCACATTATGGGAAAAAAACATGCCCCACAATGGGGAAAGTTCATTTTAATAGCTTTAAGAGTCAAAAATAGAAATAAAATGAGACACACACCAAAGCATTTCAACACCATTCATCATCTTATGCTGATTCTAAACTTATCTTTATTTGTTTCTTACATTTTGAAATGTTGCCAGATTTTTAAAGAATTATTAGATTATCACCCTCCAAATATCTAGTTTCATAACTGTGTATTTCCCTGGGATATTACTTTTGATGAACTAAAACGAGTGGTAAACCAACAATTATTAATGCTGCTGTCAAGATATGTTCACATTCAACTTTCTTTTTGTCTGTAATGCAGCTGATTATTTATTTTTTTCTATTGAATTAGAACAAAACATGTAAACAATGCTTCGAGAGCATTTGTGTGTAATTTGTGAGTAATCTGAAAACCTTAAAGAGAATGACAGGTTTAGTTGGCTCAAAGTTCATTAAAGGAACTATTTCAAAAGCTGAAGTGATTTTCTTATTTTATTTATTAGTTTGAATATTTGTAACTCATTATTTTAACTAGTTGAAAAAGCAGAATAATCGCTCAAAGGCTACTGATTAATCATTGAAATAATCAATGACTAATCAATTAATCGGTCTAATAATCGATAGATTGATCGATTACCAAAATAATCGTTTGTTGCAGCCCTAGTTACCTTAGGCACAACAGAGTTTAAAATTTGTACAAATAACATATTAGTAATAACAACCACCACACTATGGTAGAGGTTACTATGTGTAGCTTAGCTGTTTATCCACTTCTCAAAACATACTTCAGCTTCTCAAACATACTTCTTACAAAATCCATTGAACCCTAGAGTCTTCAGCAAAATTAAGATGATAAACAGATATGCTCTTCCATACGCTGGCTTCCTTCCCATTTAAAAATGAACTGTACATTCTTTAAAAAAAAATTTACACTCGGCAACCACACATCACAGTTTAATCACTGTGGCCAACTTAAGGAATGATTTTCTGCGTCCTGTGTTGCTAGCTGGTTGATTGGGTGTGTAGCATGTCAATCCTGGGGGAGAGCCAATGTCTGCATGTGAAGTGCGTCTGTGATGTGGGTCACTTTGTCGCTCAATTTCTTAAAAGAAGTCCAGAAAGTTTCACTGTAGATTTATTGTACCGTCAGTTCTTTTATGTCAAAAACTCCAGCTGAAAGGTTTCTCACTTCCTGTAATCTACACTGGTGTCTTCCTCTAACCAATGGCTCCTGTGAGCATTTTAAGCCTAGTTCACATTGCAGGTCTTAATGCTAAAATCCCTTTTTTAAAAATCAAATCCGTGCTTGTTCACATTACAAAATATATGCGATTCAAATCTGTCCTGTGTGTGAATGGAATGCTGCTTTGATGTGACAAGCCTGTGCAGAAGAGGATGTGACATACTAACAGATGTAAAAATTGACATGAATGCTCTGCTTGTAGTTGTTGGGCTTTGTGGAAGATGATGTTTGATCAGAGACTTCTTTATTATTATCTTTATTATTATTTATTTACATCTTATAGCCTTCCTGTATCAATTTCATTGGAAAACGGTCTTCTCCAGCGATTCATATCTGTGAGGAAGCATGTCTAAATGGGATTTGTTGAGAAAAAGTCATATAATGCGAGCCGCTCAAACATTTTTAAATGATCTAGGACAAGTACACGTATTAAAGCGGTCTGGGTTGCATTTAAATACATCGTAATAGCTGTTCAGACCTTCAAAAAAACAGATCACATGATAGTCATGATGGTCATGATACAGATCACATTCAGGCAAAAAAAACCCCAATTATTTTAGCAACAGTGTGAACATAACCTCAGAGATCACAACTGACCCTGGAGGAGCCTTGAAAGAAGGGTGAAATATCCAAAAAGGGAGGGTCTCAAACCAGGAACTTGTTCATTAGTTTTGATCTGTTCTTATACATCTATCATGTTTATAAGAGAGCAGTAAACACAGAATGACTTTGTAATGTCAGGGAAAATTCAAACCACAAGCGTTATTTTGATTAAAGATTAAAAAGATACATCTTCTCACAAAATAAAAACAATATCTGGAACATGTTTTAAAATAGTACATGGTCGATTTTAAATTAATTTTCTCTTTACCTCTAATCCAAAGTGTTTTTTTTTTTTTTTATTTTAGCTCAAGCATCCTGCAGGTTGGATGTCTTTTGCTATTATAGTGTAGACACCACTCTAAATCTTTTGCAGGGTTGAAAATGATTGAACCACAACAATTTAATGTTTGTTAACTCAAAAACCATAGTCACAGATACACAGTTCCCATGTGACGTCACCTCATGAATAAATTTCCCCAGCTCTTCTCTAAAACTCTTGTCACCAGTAATGTCATTTATGAAATAAACATGAAATATAACAAACAATGTTATAAGTTAATGCCATAAAACATTTGTTTTTTATTTATTTATTTGTCCATCTATTATAAAAGAAATAATAAATTGATCAAAATTCCCCTTAGGTGTGAATCTGTGAGTGAATGTTTCCCTGCGATGGACTGGTGACTTGTCAAGGGTGTACCCCCGCCTCTCGCCCAATGTGCGCTAGAGATAGGCACCAGCAGACCCCCGTGACCCCAAAAAGGGAATAAGTGAGTTGGAAATCGAATGAATGAATGAATAAATTTATCAAATGTGTAACTTAACCCCTAAAGGGAGAGATGGGTGGGGCATAAACCACATGGCATAAATCAAACAAATGTGCCATCATTACCTCATTTATAAACTAGTATTCTTTGAGGAGAACTCAATGTGAGTGACTTAAGCTCCAGCAGCGATTGAAAGTAAAAAAATTTGTTTTGTTGAGGAATTGAGATTTTCTTGCAGCGAAGCTAGCGATTTCAATGTAAAACACTATGAACGTATGCTGAAAAAAATTAGCATGTTGTAAAAGTGTGACAAAACGTCTCATTTGATTAAATAACACTCTTTATTTGCCTAGAGTTGCTATAAAGGTCAATAGTGTATAGTAAAGACCAAAAGAGTATTGAAATAGACAAAGAATATTTTGTTTGTGTGAACTTGAAGTTATTGTCAACCGCATACTTTTTTTTTTAACAGTCAATAATGAAATCCTGAGCTCAGAGTAATTAAACATAACTAAATATTTGATTACATTGATTGTATTTCAAATATTCTATGTAATTACTTTTGAAAAAATATTTCAAATTTTTAATTATTCGACATATAATTATAAATGAAAAAAGAAAATTTCATTTTTTTTTAAATATAAGACCACAATGATCTATCCTTATTTATTAAATAAAACATCAGAAAGTTTGAGATTACAGAAAGTTAATCAAATAGTCTATGTTTTGCCAGAATACAACAGAAGTAATTCTTTGTAACATGTTCTTGGTGCTTTTTAAAAATGTGTAAATAAATATACTTGTTAAAGTAATCTACATTTCTGTTTACTGTTGGACTCTTTATTATCTACATTGTCTGCCTTTTCATGATTTAGACCAGAAGTCTAATCAGAAAGTGAACAACTTGTGGGGAAAATTAATTAACAGCAATGAAAGTGTTGTTAGGGAGGTTGTGTGAAAGAATGTCGGATTCTTTTGACGGATAAATGGTGTTACTTTTAAGATTTGAGAGTTTTGCGTATTAAAATATTTATGTTATTATAATCAGATCGGTTGACAGTCATGAGAAAGAGGTAGTTAGAGCTAATCAGTGTCGAGTTAAAATAATTTGTTTAATAATAGATGTTATATCACTGATTAAATTACAATTAGAAAAACATTGGTAACCATGTGAATGTGAGTGAGGGAGGATAAGGTTAGAGTCCCCTTAAAAGACATTTTGGGAGTTTTCCAGTGAGATTATTGTGTATGGTCACTAGGGGTGTAATGGTTCACGGTATGTATTGAACCGTTTCGGTACGGCCTGTTCGGTTCGGTACACTTGCGTACCGTTTCGGTATTATTATTTTATAATAATTTAAATTTATTATTAGCGCGATATTAAGCGCAGCGGAACAATGTTCCAAGGCGAGTTTCCGCACGGACGCTATTGAGTGACGAGCACGAGCGCGAGTAGGAAAATGGAATTATATCAAAAGCGAAAGAGAAGCCAGAGCTTGAAGACCCTCCCACCTCACTACACTTTCCTGTTTGGGAACACTTTGGGTTCTCTGTTAAAATACGTAACAGGGATAGACGAGTGGATAAATTTAAAGTTGTGTGGCGACATTGTTCCACGGAGATCGTGCAGGCAACACATCTAACATTTTCTACTGCTGGAGATATTGTCACTGCAACCAGATCTATGCTCTCTTCAGAAAATGTGGATAGGTTAATCTATCCTATCTATCCTAACTAGTTGCAGTATTTCATTTTTTATTAAAAAAATGTGTTTTTCTTTATAAAGAGTGCAATTTATTTGAAATATCACCCAAATGTGTCACTTTTATTTATTTTATGCAAGAATTCTATTGTGTATTGACAGCTTTTCAAAATAAAGATTATGTAAGCTCTTATTGTTTTGTACCGAACCGAACTCTCCAAGACACTGTACCGAACCGAATACGATTTTAGCGTACCGTTACACCCCTAATGGTCACTCAAATACATGAATGTCCTTGTTTGATGTTTTCCAGTTTTTGGAGGGTATTGGTATTGCGTAAGCACTGTCTGTTCAGATCCCAGACAGACGGCATATCATTCGGTTGCAGTTTGGAATTCATTGTGCTAGCGCTGCCAAATATTGTCAGAAAGGCAGCCAAATATCCTCATGCTGAAAACTCATTCAGCAGGGAATGTACTTTTAAGAGTCAAGCCCATTTCCTCTTTTGCCTACAGATTGTCGCATCAATATGCTAAGAATAAGGGCTGAAAATGTAAGGTTAAAAATTACAGCATCCATAACAAATTGTTAGAATTGTCAGTTTTCAAGCGCCTACGTAAAATAAATTATTAATGTTTACAGCTTTTAAACTTTTTTGTCAACAGTAACTATAGCAAAATTGCAATTTAAAAGTCTTCATTAACAATCTACTACTTATTGCCTTTAAAACCATAATGAATCTTTATGAAACACATGAACTCATTGGTAAAAGTCAATACGTTAGTGAGACATCAATTCATTGGTATGTAACATTCTAATGACTTGCGTGAAACATGATACTGAAGTGCTATTCCATCCTTGCAACATGTTAAGAAATACTAATTCACAGCAGTAACATGAAAAAAATCGCAGTAGTAACATTGACACAAGCATTTGAAAAAAGGTAATCCATAATAGCAATATGCTAGAGTGATGCTAATTCATAAATATGACTTGCAAGCAGCGACACACTGAAATTATTGTTAATCTACAAACCACATGCTAATGTGATGCTAATTACATGCGTGAAACATGATTCTGAGATGGTAATCCTCCCTAGCAACGTGCTAGATGCTAGTTCATGACAGCAACATTCTAATGACATGCAATCAACAAGATAGCTAGATATCAATCAATATTAACAACATGCTAGTGAGATTCTAATTCATGACCAAAACATTTTAGTGACCTCAAGCAACAAGTTGCTAAGATGCTAATCTATGCTAGCAACATGCTAGTGAGATGATAATTCATGATAAAACATTTTAGTAACCTCCAAGCAACAAGTTGCTAAGATGCTAATCTATGATAGCAACATGCAAGTGAGATGCTAATTCATGACCAAAACATTTTAATGACCTTCAAGCAACAAGTTGCTATGGTGCTAGGCCATGCTAGCAACATGTTAGTTAGACACTAATTCATGACAGCAACATTCTAATGGCGTGCAATCAACAAGATAGTTAGATACCAATCAATACTAACAACATGCTAGTGAGATGCTAATTCATGACCAAAACATTTTAGTGACCTCCAAGCAACAAATTGCTAAAATGTTAATCTATGGTAGCAACATGCTAGTGAGATGCTAATTCATGACCAAAACATTGTAGTGACCTCCAAGCAACAAGTTGCTAAAATGTTAATTTATGATAGCAACATGCTAATGAGATGCTAATTCATGACTAAAACATGTTAGTGACCTGCAAGCAATAAGTTAATAAAATGGTAATCTATACTAGCAACATAGTAGTGAGATGCTATCAACATGAGAAAATGATGTTAATCTAAGAGTAAATCCTAATTATATGCATGGAAGATGGTACTGAGATGCTTCTAGCAACATGCTAGTGAGATATTAATTAATCCTTAGTAACATTTTAATGGTCTGCAAACATCAAGAAACTGAGATGGTAATCATCCAAACCAACGTGCTAGTTAGATGCTAATACCTGACAATAACATTTTAATGACATACAGTCAACATGATAAATAGATGTTAATTCTTACTAGCAACACTGGTACTAGCAACTTGCAATCAACATGACAAAGAGATGTCAATCTGAAGGCTACTTGCCATTGCGGTGCTAATTACATGCCTGAAACATGATACTGAATTGCTAATTCATTCTACCAACATGCTAGTTAGCTAGTTAATTCATCCACAGTAATGTTAGAATGACCTGAAAGCAACTGAGATGTGAAGCCACCCTAGCAACATGCTAGTAAGATGTTAATCCGTTCTAGCAATGTAGTAGTGAATTGCCAATTTTTCCAAGCTTTATTTTTAGTGTTTACAACTTGCTGTCATTCTAGTAAATGCTAATTCATGTCAGTACTTGCTAAGTTATGCAAACAACTTACTAGTTCTTGCTATCAATTAACTACGAAAAGCCTTGCTAATGGCATGTTAATGCTAGCCCATGCTAATAGTGGTTTTATAGTGAAATGTCATTGTCAGGCATTAGCATCACAATAGCATGTTGCTAGGATGGATCTCATTTTAATGTACTGAGAGACTAATCAAGACAAATTTATACAAGCTTTATGTTAGTGTTTACAACATGCTGTCATGCTAGTTAAATGCTAATTCATGTCAGTATCTTTCTTATTTAACACATTGTGCGAATTCTTGCTGTCAATTAACAGCCAACATCATACTTTTATTTGTAGCTTGCTAAAGATATGCTAACGACTACCCATGCTAATAACATTATAATTTAACTTACCTTTGTAAACATAGTTTGTTTGTTAGAAAAGCTTAAAAAAGTTTCTTACAGCTTTTGTGTATATCTACTACCTTTTTGTTAAACATTTTCAATGCACCGATTATTTTCAATGGGGAAATCTAAAATATGGTCTAATAATTTTGAAGGGGGTAAGCAATCTAAAGCAATCTAGCAAACTAAGGGTTTAAGTAGATTTGCAGACAGAGAAATGCTAACGTGGATTACATGCATCCTTTGTTCACAGAGAAAAAGAGAAGGTCAGATTCTCTGAACGGCATTATTCTGTAATCCCATAAAAGCAGCTATTGGAAAGAGAATTTGGAAAGTGTGTGAACGAAAGAAATCAGACACAACTGCTAGTTTCCATAATGACTAAACAATTCTACCAATAGAGGCAAACAGTAATCTTTATTGATCGCACATTTTAATTGTTGCTTTTTAAAGCCTGTATTGATTATGGATTGTTTCTCTGTGTGTGGCAGATCGTTAGAGCGACGTCTTCAGAGGCCCCTGCTGGCCAAATCCAGAACGTTACCTAGCATTCCTCAGTCTCCCGCCACAGTCCGCATGCAGCCATCGGAGGGAGCCTGTGAATGCCTGGAGCGACCGGAGCGTGTGTGTGAACGACAGCAACGCCCGCGACTTCCTTCTTGTCCTGGGGGGCTGGAGGCCTGCACATTGCCGTCTTCAGGTATATGAAGACGATGCAACAACCTGCAATTCATTGACCACCTGCTTGATGCTGGTGTATCTTTTGAGGTGATAGTTTGCCACAAACAATTGGATCAATCAGGTTTTTGAGAATATAGAACATTTTCACAGTCCTTAAACCAATTACCTCAAAACATGAAATTAATAATCCCTACTTTTAAGTAAACATTACTCAGAAATTATAATTAGTTACAACAAAATGAGTACTGAGTACTGTTGACTGTAAGCTCAAATGTTGCCACAGAACTTGTTTGAAGCACTGTAAACTGTATTTAAAACATCTGGGGAGACCGCTAACCATACCTTGTAGTAGGTCAATGTTATTCATAGATTAAACTAAACAACAAACGTGCTCTGGTGGTATAGTGGGCAGTGAGCGATTTATGTAGACTCTATTTTTCGATACTTTCTGCCATCTCTCGATTGATTGTAGTTTTAAGGACTGTTTGTTAACTTGTTGCTGTTTGTAGTGATTCCTTGCTTTATTTTAGAGCCAGCACATGTTTATATTCACTGGTCTTGTTCCCTTTATTCAAGACAGCACTTTTTGGTATCGAATGGGTGACGGGTGTCATTTTTAAAAGTTTTATAGTAAAACTTAGGATTTAGGAATTTTCCATTAAGATCAATAGGAGAGAGAAGCTCAATCCAAACAAACATTTTGGCTAAAGACGTCTAGTCACTCTCCTGCAGGGCCATTGCAACCGTGGAGGTTGTGGGTGCTTTAATGCTTACAGTTTTCTCAGTTTGAGATTTCAACTTCAACATTTAGGGTTTCAAATCCATGAAACCATGTCCAAGCATGACGGATCATGTGACCAGCGACAGAGCCTAAGAAGCTTTTTAAAAACTCCCTTATATAAAGAAAACTTTGATATTTTAACATCTAGTAAAAAAAATAATTGGCAAAATCAAATGTAAAAAACTAATCTGCTTTTATTTTACATTAATCCAGAAAAACAAACAAAAAAAACATATTGTGATGAACGTCAATTGGTTTTTACAGATGGTTGTATAGGGCTTATTTGCCCAGAATGTCGGTGAACTGTTCTGTGATTATGTTATTTATTATGAGTGATGGGGCAGTCACACTACTTCTGAACAACCGTCCGTTATGAGGCCACCTACAAAACAGAGTCATTTAATAAATGAATCAATTCACTATGTAACTTGTCTAAATTTTAAGAGGCTGCTCTCTAATCAAATTTATAGCAGTACTGACAGGCTAAAAATGTAAATTTGCTTTATATTGAGTAATCAAAAAATGTATGGATCTGACCTCTCCAATGTGGTGGCTCAAGTAGCATCAAGTGGCGCGAGATCGCAGGTCAAAGTTCCTCCCAGTTGAACTTTCTGTCGAAACATAATTTGGAAAACATCCAACCTAAGCAGAAGCTTTTGTTTTTGCACTGCCGGAATTTATCCCATTCAAGTCAATGGATTTTTTTTACGTAGTGTTACGTAAAAATGGATTAATGTTTATACGCGCAATATTGACACATTTCCAGCAGTAAATGCTAACTTTGTCAAACTAATGCTGCTCTAGGTCACACGTGAGGGGATGAACTTTTTATTGTTCATTTATTAATTACAATTATTAATTTATTAATTTTTCTGCCCATTTATTCCCTTTCGGGGTCATGGGTCACCATGGGCGAAAGTCAGGGGTACACCCTGGACAGTCCATCGCAGGGCAATACACACTCACACATTCACACCTAAGTGCAATTTAGTTTATTCAATTAACCTGCCGCATGTTTTAGACCAGCACTATGATTGAGATTTACCAAAAAAGTTGTGTTCGTTCTACTTTATAGCTTCAAAAGCTTTCTGTTTTCTGACATTATAGATTTTACATTGATAATTGGTTTATGACATAGACAGAATTTTCATCTGTTCTATGGAGGCCTGGAATGGTCTTGTCCTGTTGCAAAATGTACTTATTTTTATTTGCAAAACTCATTATTGTGGCATATTTATCAGCTGAGTCGTTTTATATATATATATATATATATATATATATATATATATATATATATATATGTACATATATATATATAGTATATATATATATATATATATATATATATATATATATGTGTTATTTTTCTGTCTCGTTATTGTAAAGTGACAATAAATACAATAAAGTTATTATTATCACTATTACTGTTATGTTTATAGACATATCAGTCTGCGAGTCATTCTTCCACTCGCTTCCTTCCATTCACAACATGTGTGAGCTTTAGCACCATGTGCCACTGTTTAGTGCCTTCATCGCCTGGCTTTGCTCCATATATACTTCTGCCTGCTCCGCTCGTGCATATCCCCCCTCCCTCCTCCCTCTCTCACATGCTTTTCTTCCCAATCCTCAACCGCTGAGCTTCTCTTGTGTAAAGCTGCTATGAAAGATTTTTTCACTCCCTCTAATGTAAATCCAAAGCCTCCAGTTTCCACCCCAATTCTAGTTGCTTAGCAACGGTCGTCACCAACAGCAGAGCGTTGCATTATTTCAACACACACCAACACAGACACACACCCTGTCTTGTTCAGTGTGTTTGACATGTTCATTATACTAGCATCAAGCCAAATGAGCGCTGTGATATCTGTTAGCAACTCTGACTGACTTGAATCTAATTAACGCCAGTAGAACTCTGACAGCTCACTGATGTTCTCATCAGGGACTGGGGCTTTACCCGTCAGTTTATAGCTAGGGAAAACTTTGTCATTGAAAAGTAAATCAGTTTCTCCAGTCCAGTGGCTTCACATGCTCATACAGAAAGAGAGGGGAAGATATAAATCTGCAACCGGGCAATTGTACAGAATACTCTGGCGTCATCAGAGTTTTATTGGGTCAAAAAAGCTTTGCAATTTAACATCCCTGACTGGGCAGTAACGTAAGACTGATGGAGGTTGGAGATAATCAGATACAATCTCTTGGAGGAGTTTCTTAAAGTAAGGTCTGCAACTAAATAAAAAAATAACTCACTTCCTATTGGTTTTGGAAACTTGCTCCGTGTGAATTTTTTTGTAGGTCCTGGTCACTTACAAAAATTTCAAACATGTCCTTCAAACACACTCTAAAATAGCAGCATAAAACAGCAGAAAATGGGATACTCCATGTTAACTCATACTATTTAGATGAAATATTGCTCTTTGCACCCGATGGGACATTACGTGGCTGAATAATAAACAATTTCCTGTTTAGGGCAAATTTCGACGGCCACTGCAAAAGATATTCAGCATCCCATATGCCTTAAGATAAGACTTATGGAGTTTGGAGATGTATAGATAAACTATCTTGGAGAAGTTAGTTAAAATACAACACGAGTGGAACACAAAAGTGGTCATTTTTAGAGGTTTTGGTGA
Organism: Danionella cerebrum; assembly: GCA_007224835.1. Classification (NCBI taxonomy): domain Eukaryota; kingdom Metazoa; phylum Chordata; class Actinopteri; order Cypriniformes; family Danionidae; genus Danionella; species Danionella cerebrum. The sequence continues at coordinate 78,924 of SRMA01025757.1, forward strand.
AATAACCAACTTCCTGTCAATTTTACAAAAGCAATCTAGATTTACTTATATTTCATTTGCCTACAACAAACTATTATTGCACCATGAGCTTAAACACGCTAGATGGCGCTATTTTGCCACATACACTTTCCGAACCCTTATCATGCGTAAATTTTCACCAGTTCTGATGTTTGTGCCAAATTTGTTGATGTTTCCAGTACATTTAGGCTCTCAATAATATAAATCTCCAATCTCCTCGTCTAACACGTTAACTGTCATTGTGGAAGCATGGCAGAACTCAAGTATGAGCTGAGAAAAAATACATACAGACAGGCGGAAGGCTCGACTCTCATACAAGGAGCGCAAAGTAGAATCAGACGGCACTCCCAAGCAAGAAATCTTAACTAACAAGAAAGGAGATAAAGGGAGCAGCAATAAAGTGAGAAACCAACGTAAATGTGCAGAGATGTTTATGCGCAAAACAAGGATAAGCAGTGATAGTGACAATTAGCCAAGGTTTATTTATGGACAATTAACCATAAACTATTTTGTAATTTTAGCAGCTTTCACACGGGCATGGATTCTTGCCGACAGAGTTTTCCCATTTGGTGTTGGCATCCTGGAGGTGGGATGTGTAGAACGTACATGTTGAACATCTCTTATTCTCTCAGTTTATTGTTTGACATCTTTGTTTCTTATGTCTTTTTAAAGCTCCTGAAAGGCAGGAGAAAATGTATCATTTTAAGCTTGTGTGACTTTCACCTTCACTTGAAGAGATGAAGAGCCAAAAACCAGAAAAATTCATATTTACTCATATGTACAACATCTCACTGGATTTTTCCTTCTTGATAAACAAAAACAACTTCCACTAGATTAAAAATACTGATGTGAGACCAGTGCTGTGAGAGCACAAGTTTTCCCTATATGCGCAATACATTTCCAACCGGCCCAGGCTCCTGGCACTCTTAAGGAGTGCCCTCTTTTGTTCATTCATTCATTCATTCATTTTCCAACCCCCTTATTCCCTTTTGGGGGTCACGGGGGTCTGCCGGTGCCAGCAGACATTGAGCGAGAGGCAGGGGTACACGCTGGACATATTGCCAGTCCATCGCAGGAGTGCCCTCTTAATTTCTAGAATTTTCTAGAAATATTTCTAAAGCTTTTTACCTGAAGATTCTTTTTTTTCTTTTGTTTTGTATAGTTTGTTGTATTGTGTGCAATTGGGTTTTAAGATAACTGAACTGGGGGAACCCATTCCTCAGTAAAGTCTAGCAACACCCCTGCATCAAACACAGGTTTAACCCCTGAAGTACCGTGGGTAAATCTGTGCAGTTTTTGTTTTGTAAGGCCCATGAAAAAAATTAATCGATTATTAAAATGTGACAAATTGAAAATGGGAATTCAATACATTGATAAAAGTAATAATTCTTTTATTGTTTTATTTAACTGTTTAATTTTTATATTAATTTATTTAAGTATTATTAATTGAGTTTTTTATTTAAATGCTTAATTATATATTTAATTATTTATAATGCATTGTTTATTCACTTATTTTTTTGTTTCTACTTTTATTTATATTTAGGTCATTTTTGTTCTTCATAACTTAAGTCATGGTTTGACTAAAAGCAGCATATTTTGTTCTTTAGGCATTGTACAAAACATTGCCATTAAAAGTTCCTTTTGAATAAATTATTTGCACTAAGCCTTTTAAGTCCGAAAGAACCAGTACTTAAGTGATTGTTTTATGTGTATTATTTTGTAATATTTGTTACTTTGAAATGCTGTTTTGTTTTGGGAAAGAGTCTAATAAAAGAAGTTTTATTTTGTTGCATCTGTTTAAATAAAGTTGATTGAGGTAAATAAATCTGTTTTTGATTAAAACCAATATTAACATGCATCATTTTAATGTACGTATATTTGTATTTATTACTTTTCACATATAACCACCTACAACTAATCCAAGTGCTAGCATTAATTCTAAGCAATACATTTATTCACAATGCATTGATTTTTAATCAAATCATAGCCTTAATACTTGTAACTGAATCCGGAGGAACTCATCTATCTCCAACACTAGTGTCTGTGTCCATCCATAGGTGAGATGTGGCGCCTGGAAGATGAGCCAGAGACATTTGGGGCTCCACGGCCACGCTCTCAGTCACCCTTCTCTCGTTTGCGGCGGCGAGCAGCGTATCTAAGAAAGAGCATCTCAGCCGATGATCATCTGGACCAATCAGAGTCGGAATCCACTCAGGCAGAGGAGACCTGCGCCCCACGGCCCAGAGCCAAACTCAAGAGGAAGTTTGTGAGTACTGCTGACTTTAACAAAATTAAGGGAGGTCTAGCCACAATGACCTTGCGTCCAAATAGTGTTTATTGGGTTGTGAGGGTTAAACAAGTCTTTAGTGGATTGGTGAGTTCATTACGTTTTATAAACTTGTCATCAAAGTTCCATTTTTACTTTTTGAACGCGACAACATCCGCTCACAGTAAATTAGAGGAGAATTTTAATTGGAAGCAATCATTTAAAGTCCTGGTTCAAAAGATCATATGCACAAGAGGGGGTTAGCATCAATATTTCACGCGGTGTGTATAATAGCATGAAAGCGGAGCCCTCATTACCTGCCTGCGCAGTGTAATAGAGGCTCAGGTGAACGAAAGCAACCTGACCGGCAGAGAGGAAAGTCAAACTGCCTCGCACGATCAGGATGGGCTCTTCTCTGGAGCTGATGAGTCGACTGTGTGTCGGGGTAAGACCTCCCTGTGTTTTCAGTACACTTTAAACATTGTTCTGTTAGTTTTATTTATATTGTTGCATGTGCACGATCAGTTGGTTTATCAGTTGTTTTTTGCATGTCTCTTTATGAATAAAGTTTGTGTAGCTTGTCCATATTAGGCTAATTTGAACAATTGAAACATTTCAGCTTTTAAGCATAAAGCTTAACACATGGGAAAAATGTTTCCGGAATTTAGAATGGTTCTTAAAATGCATTTATGTATACGTTTTAGCAATTGATTCCTGATAAATTGATGTTTTTCTTTATTTTTTAATGGTTTCTGTTTATTTTTTTCAACCTTTAAAGTTCTTAATATTTTAAATCTGCATATATTATTGTTAGACTGATTTTTAGTTCCGACTAAAATATTTGTTTGTTACAAAGCACATTTCAGAACCATTTCAAAATAGAAAAATCTAAAACCCATAAAAAGCTATGTGAAAGTGAAAATGAATTAAAAAATAAACATAAATATATAAATTGAAAATTAAATTGGGTTTTATCAGTCACTCGATGCATATAAAAATACTGTCATGATATTCTAGAGAAAAGTCGAAAGATATATTTAGAGGATAGTAAATTATTGTTATTTTGAATGTCTATTAATGATTTACAAGATCTTCAGTTAATATAATACAATAATAAATGTATTTTATCATATAGTTATATAACATCATTGTACCTTTTTAAAAGATGTTCAATTATTTCCAATTTCATGGCATGAAAAGCCTTTATTATTTCACATTGTGCTAAAATTTAAAAAAATTGTTTACATTTTTTACATTCAATTTTGTATATGTTCTAGAATCCAGCAATTGTTAGAAATGGTTTCTTTGTGCCCTTTTTTTCTTGTTATACTCAACATGAACATTACAATTGAATACTGATCATTCAGATTAGTTTGTATTTAATTTGTTTGTATTTCATCTGGCAGAGCTCTAGATGGCGCTGCTGAATAGGCACAGAAACTCTCTCAGCGTGTCTGTTGAAGCTCATAAATGATCTCCATTAAGAGCACAGAGACATTGTGTAATGTTATGACTAAAAAAAGACACCTATACTCAAGCTCCTTTAAATAGAGGGGATTTCTTCAGCAATAAAATAATTTGTTAAAAAAAAAAAAAAACTTCATAAACTTCAATAAACTTCAGGGAACTTCAGGGGTACTCCCAGCCACATGGTGGCGTTACACAACTATATGCATCTGACAGTTACTTTTTCATTTTGAAGAGTGTATACAACTTTTTTATATCGTTCACTTTGTTAAATTAGCTGGCAAAGAAACCAAGGGTAGCATTAGCAGCTCCAGCTGTAAACAAAGGCAAGACAAAGAAGCTCACCATCGATAACAACTCCCCTTTGTCAGTGTTTTTATAATCCTCAAGGCTCCTTTATGCTCAGCCACCAAGGAAATTAGCAGCTCTGCATCCATCTTCCCTCATTGCATTTTCTTCATCTTCTCCCTTAAGTTGTTGTTACATGAATTTGTATAGAGTGCCACCAAGCTGTAGGTTTTTTCTAAACAGCAGTCCGTGGCACATGAACAAAAGGACACATTTTATTGGTCAATGACAACACATCTACCTGCATAAAAACAATGACAGTTGACAGAGATAAACTCATTTTGAGCAAAAGTAATTGTTCTTTGGTTACTGAGGCGCAAATATTCATGCATAAAATAGTGACTGAGCGAGTGAGTGATATATCCTTGAGAAAGGTTTAGCTGCAGACACGCATTGTAGAGATACTGTATAACAGCAATACAGCTTTAACATCTTTATTTTCCTTTGTGAACATGAAAAGAGTGCAACATTTCCTCTTACTTCCTCTCAGAGCAGCTAAGCTCAATATTAAATCCATTTTTTATGTAGTTTGTTGATGATTTCTGACTGTTTACAAACATTGTTTGGTTCATTTTATAATTGTTTTTCTGAAATCATATCATGGTCAGAGTGATATTGCTGCAAGTAAGGAGGGGTCAGGTATTCCCGTAATTCCCGTGACTATCATGAGAACTAGTTGAATACAACCCCCCCACCCCCATTAAATTGCACTTTTTAATTAATATTTACCAATTGATGTTTAGCAGTGCAAATCATATGTTGACATTATTAGCCATAAATATTCTTCTACATCAATATGACTAGCCAATTTAAAAATGGTCCAGACCCTAATAAGCAACTAGAAAGTGTTGATATACCTTGAATACTTATTGATTCAATGGCACTTACCTGATTAGTGTATTTGGCGCAACCAGAAAACTGATGTCATACATTTTTGACATTACTCGGAATCCCAATGGGGCAGCCTCAATTATTTTAAAGTTTGAGAAACTTGTAGTTTTAAAGTGTGTTACATGGTGGAATCAGCCAATGCTCACGTCTGGGTCACCACTGAACACCGTCACAACTCGTTTAACCAAAATGAATTTCAGGCGGGTCGCTAGAAATGTGAGCCACTGTCCAGGCTGTATTTAGCTAAAAACCATCTAATATCCATCCATCGTTTCTGTCTCTCGTCTCTTTCCTAACCATCTCTGACTCAATTCTGGCAGCACAGCGCAGACACTTCAGAACAACCAATAGAAGGGTTGTAAAACGTTTCCGCCAAACGCCATTACAGCGTCTATAAATGTTTTATTTATAAAAAGTTGATAGTATTGAAGTTGCTCATCATTAATCAATCTCCCTCACATCTATGTTGACCGACAGAAATTAACTTTGCATACAAGGCATAAATATGCAAATCAGTAACCAATAGGCGAGTAACTGGGGAGTAGTTACAAAGTTTTCAGAATGAAAATCTCAGTCCATTTCCAGAATTAGCCTGGGCTATAAAATAAGGAGATTGAATGTGATTTTAATTAAAAATAAAGACTTTTAAAGTAAAAGAATCCTATTTCCCATACATTAGATCAATGTGAATAACATATTATTAAAAATTAAACAATATCATGACCCTTTTAAGTTAAAATTTTTAAGTTATTTGTGTTTTAAAAATGGAAGTGATGAACCTGTTATGCAAGTTAGCATAGCAAGCCTAAATGCCCATCTTTCATAGAAGCTAAATGTTTTGTGGTTACTCTATCACTCCAGATCTCAGGGAGAGAGAGAGAGAGAGAGAGAGAGAGAGGGAGAGAGAGAGTGATTGAGTAGATTCCTCCAGGTTGAAGTGGGTGGATTTATTGCGGCTTGTTTACAGCCTGTTTTCTTGCTTTGCCTTCATGCTCTGCAGCCTTCTGTCAGAGGCTCCATTTTGTTTTTAATAAACTGACACTTATTGGTTGTTCAGCTTGGTGGGGGTTTAAATATATACGAGTAAGTGTGTGTGTGTGTGTGTGCGTTGCGTGTGTGTGTGTGTGGACTGGCTGTCTCCCAGCGCTGCAGCTAGAGAATGCAGCCCTTCATATGCTTACAAACAGTCCTTGGAAATGCTTCTCACACAGAGCGCTACTGCAAGAAGACGAGTGAGTGTGTGAATGTGTGAGTGCATGCATGTGTGTTTATAAATATGTGTCTGTCTCTGAATCTGTCTACTCCATCATGTACTCACACAAACACACACTGCGTGCTCTGTGCCATGCACGCGTCAGACCAGCATGTTTGGCCACATTTGACCAGTGATTTAATGTTTTGCAGAATGTTTCATTTCATTTAACAGTGATGGTCACTCGGGATGAAAACCCCAAAAACCTCATTGGTGAAGAGGGTTTTCTAATGAGTAGTATCAGTTTCACAAACACTGTTTGATAGAGATCTGGGTCGGTATGAGATATATTTTATGATATCCTTTAGCAAAAATACCAACGTATAGTATTTTTAATATAGTTGTCTAAATTGTTAATTTTCTGACAATAACATAAAAACTGCCAAATATTCCTTTAACTTTATACAGTAAATAGGTACTGAGCTATGTTAAAACTGAATAACATCAGTGTGTTATTTTTAGCGTTGCCAATTCATAGAGTAAAATTGAAATCTTTACGCTGAGTTTACAAAACTAGTAAAATTTAAAAGCCAACATATTGTTATTTGTGTTTTGTTTCAGACAAAAAAAAAAAAAGCAAAACAAACGCATATCCTCCTAAACCGTTACAGCCATCAAACGTTGCCAAGACATCCAAGTTGGTTTGATTAGGCTTGATATATCTTTTCAGACTGGTGCAACTAAAGGAATTCTGGGAAAATGCAGAGAATCGTTTAAAGAATCGAAACTTTAAACAGACCACACATGTGGAGGTTGTCGGTCTGTGCAAGAACATACCAACCACAGTCAAAAAGCATTGGAACCCCATAGAAGGGGTTTAAAAATTTACTTGTGACTTATAATGGGAAATTACTATAAAAATATCTTCAAGATGAAACATCATAAACAAATATGGGTATTTATGTTAATCACTTTCAGCTCCTTAGCAACCAGGTTTTCTAAACTCTCAGCTTTGGCGAATAATAAAGACATAGAAGTTGGTTTACAGAATGTATAATCACAAAGGGAACATTATATTATGTCACTGACCCCTTCATAGCAACCAGACTGTTTACCATAGCAACCAACTTTGCATATCTCTACCTCTGTTTAAAAAAACATAGAAACATGGGGGTTGCTTTATTTCACTTGTTTGACATAGCAAACATTATGTCACACACCCCTCCATAGCAACAAGAATGTTTATCGTAGTTTGGCATAACATTTTCTCAGCTTAGGAAAATCGTAGACAAAGGGGTTGGTAAATATTGGCATGGGGAATTTTGTATGACCCACTGACTCCTCCATATCAACCAAAAATTCTACCTTGGCAACCAATCCAACTTGTTTATTAAAAGAAATTTAAACTGCACGTTTATAAGCCAACATCAAAGTTTGTGTACAAAAATTGACCCATCTAGTTGTGGGTGTACATGTAGAAATTGTCACAAAGTGAAGAGAGCGAAGAGGTAAACACGTGTTTGCTCTAGATGGAAATATGGAGAATTTGTATTTAATCTGATTGGTACATGACTAGAAAAACATGTATGGGCGACTGTAAATGCAATGACAGGTATGTACAACATTAAAACATGGTAGATAAGCTCCAAAAAGTTACATTTACATGAAATGGCCCCGTTTTTTAAATAAATTTAGCTAAATAAATTGTCATCTCTAATTTAACCGTAGCTCATGCTGTTTTTTTTGGAAATATAAGAAGTGAAAATTACAATAAAACATACATAATCTTCATTTGAACTTTATCAGCCCTTTGTTGTCAACTGCTACACATCACACATAAACACACATATGTCTCAGCCTGAGACAGTGCTGAGAGCTGTCTGCTGTCTAATGCCTGTCTGTCTGCTTTAGTGAGTGATTCATGGACACTGTCTGTGTGTTATCAGTGTCAAAGACATGCAGGACATAAGGACATTGTCCAGTTCAGATGGGGTCTGTGCATCTCAGCTATTTCAGCCCCTGTTGTCAGGTAGAAAGTGACAGGGTGGAAAATACCACAAACAAATCCCAAAGATGTGATGCAAACAGATCACATGATTAGTCAGTACTGTTTTAGGTCCATCAGGATGATTCTCATGATTAATCGTCAGATGATTACCTGAAATACTGGAAAAAATTGCATCTACCAGATACTATTATATAAAATAAACTGTGCTGCAGTTTTTTGTTGTGATTTTCTTGCACACAGCGAAGATCTTTTGTTGCACATTTGTGCCATGAAAAATAAACTTTTAGCATCTAAACTGATGTTCGACAGATACAGTTATTTTTAATTGTCTCTTTTGTTGAAATTTACTAATATAATAAATCTAATTGATTAATATTCTACACAATGAAATCAATACCAATGTAATATCAACATTCAGAGGCATTTCCTTTAATTCTCCACGCACTGAAATTATCTTATTATACACTTTATAAAAACAGAAATATATTGTGGAAATTTAAAAGTGGTGGAATTATTTAAGCTTGAAAAGGCAACAGATTGTTATTTGTCTTTTGTTTCAGACAAAAAACAATCTCCTTCTAGACCTACAGCCAACAAATGTTGCTAATTCTTTTCAGACTGGTACCACTAAAGGAATTCTAGGAAATCGCTGAGAATGCTGAGAACTCGAGAATCTCGTAGAACCCCTCTGGAGGTTACCAGTCTGTGTAAGAACATGCCATGCACTGTACAAAAGTATTGTGAACCCTAAGCTTGAGAAGGAGTTAAATATTTACCATTGACTCATAATGGCCTTTGGCAATGGAAAAAAGGCAATGAAAATATCTTCAAGACGAAACAACATAAAGAAATGTGGATTTGATTATAGCAAACATAGTAACAACTTGATTTTTTTGACAGCTCCCTAGCAACCAAACTGTTTACCCTAGCAACCAAAATAAGAACTCTTATTGGAGCTTTGGTAAAGGAGAGAGACACATAGCCTAGTTTATATAAATTATAGTGACAAAGGCAACATTGTAATATGTCACTGGCCTCTACATATCAACCAGGCTGTTTACCACAGCAAATTTTGGATATCTCTATTTCAGCTTTGTAAAAATCATAGAAACATGGGGTTTTTTTTTTTCACTCTCAGGTGCATTTGGAACGTTATATTAAGTCACTTACCCCTTTATAGCAGCCAGCAGGCTGTTAGTTTGTTTGCAAACTCTAGTTTAAAATATAATCAATGATAAGAAAAATGTGAAATGACACCCAGTTGTCTCTAAATTGAAAGAAGCAACATATAAAATTGTAGGATTTTTTTCACTATACCAGTTTTATACAGTTTTCAGATCTTTTTTACATTCTTTCCTACAAATATTTTTCTTTTGAAAAATGGAAATGTAAGGTTGCATCCAAAGCTGGTATTGGTCACATAAAAGATGACTGTTTGAACAAAACAAAAATCTAAATCAAACCAAAACTTGCAATTACTACTTTTTGTCTTCAAAACCATTTTTCTTACTGGTACACTTGCACAGGTATATGATTGATTAATTATACTAAACAGGTGCTAATGATCCCGGTCATGAACTGAAACAGAAACAACTGTGTAGGAAGTTTTAAACTGGGTGAGAAACAGCCAAAAAGTTTGAGATAGACATGTTCATGCCATGGCACAGCAACAAGACACAAGGTAGTTATACTACGGCAACAAGTTCTCTCCCAGACAAGATTTGTGTAGCAGACATAGGGTTCAGTGTGTGCTGTTCAAGCTCTTTTTACAAAACAAAATGAGTGTTGAATTTCGTTATTTCACTGTAGAGAATTTGAATGTTAACATATAGCGGCATCCCTCCTTTAAAGGAGAAAATTAGTCACAAACTTGTCATACCAGGGCCATTTTAAGATTTATATAAAAGAAACGTAATCTTAAAGTGGCCCTGGTATGACAAGTATATATAATTACTACAGGTTAGTTAGAAAATCTGAACTAGTTAAAACATTTAGTTTAATTTTGAAAATCTACCCACACGCACACTGCTCTAAAATGTTTTTCATTCGAATTATTGAAGACCTTGTGTTGTCATGACAACGGTCTATAAAGAGATAGATGGAAAAAAGATATGTGTGAATAACACGTTTAGATCAGCTTTAAATAGTCTAGGTTGTTTTTAGAGGTGCACACAAGCCTGTTTAAACATTGAACAATGGTATGAGAAAAGTTTACCTCCCCAACACCAAAAGTCAAAACTGTTTACACGTTTACAAACCTTTACAATAAAGGTTTTGTTTAAAACTGTTAGACAGCTAGCTATGGATTTTCACACAATAAAAAATCGCTGGGAGGTCAATGGCTCTAACTCAGCTAAAAATATACCACATTGTGTGAAACACAAGAGCCAGTTTGGAATTACAGTGGTACCCCGATATACGAATGCTTCCAGTTACGAAATGTTCGAGATACGAAAGGTCTTGCTGGAAATATTTTGATTCAAGATGCGAACAAAAATTCGAGATGTGAAGAAACACCAACAGTTCTGCTCCATTATCCCCTTGTTAAGTCTGACGTCATGCTCCGCTTCCAGGTTATGGTGCTCCATACCCCCATCGCAGAAAGTGTGCTTTAAGGGGCTGATACGCCTTAAAACACTTTAAATCAGTTTTAAATCGAGCGAAACATTATGTATAGATTACCAATAATGTACTATAACAAATGTTAGAGTTAAGGTGTTGTAAAAGAAATGTTTATAATGTGGAAAGTGCTGTTCTGTAGCGCCCCTTAAAAAAACCCTGTGACACCTTCTCAGAAGCACTCTCTCCAGTACGCTTCACATTTGTGTACATATTACGTATTTTGATGTGTTTTATTATCATTTATTACATTAATAATGTGTACATTTATGGATTGAAGAAATGTTACTTGATTTTTCTCTGGTTTTCCATTTTTTATAAACTTTTGCACGGATTAGGCGTTTTACATATAAATCTTGCTTTGATATAGGAACTGTTCGACATTCAAAAGCCACCCTGGAACGGATGAATTTTGTATCTCGGGGTACCACTGTACTTGAAAGTAGAGATGTTGACTGGATCTTACATTTCAAAGTATTTATCTTTTTACCCCTTGCGTCGCTTTGTAACATGAGCGATTGTTCGAAATTTCATTCATTTTCAAGTGAAAGCTAAAATTTTCCCCAATACACACTCATAACCTATATTAATGTTCAAAAAGAGTTGCATCTATTACATTTTTGATCTGATTTAGAAAACTGGATCACCATCATGATGGAAATTAGAACTTGTGTTACACTGTTGTGCTTTACTTGTCCAGCTCGCCACCTACTAATTCTCTATAATGTAATAATTATTCAATTCATATTTCAATGAAACACCATGTAAAATCCATTTGTGTAATAACAATGTTCCCAAGATGACCATTAGCATTGCACTAAACATAAATTACATGCTTAACCAAAATAACTAGACATTTCCTGAAGTAACATGCAAGTGCTTTTTCATACTACATATATCTTTAATAATTGTGTGATTAGTTGTGATGTAAAAGTAAGTATATATAAAAGTATTTACATTGGCATTTATCAATTTTCTATCTTTAAAACATTTATGCAATCCTCAAAAAGTCTGGGGTTAACCCAAAAAAGGAAAGATGGAGCAGGTGGAGTCTGAGCTAATGTCTGTTTTATTTCTGCCTTAGATTTATTATGCAAATGGGTTGGGTTGATTGAGTACACTGGTCATACCGCGCACACAACCACTTTCTGTAGGACAAGGAATGCGATTTTCTTTTGAGAATTTCCAATAAATCCGAAATTTTAAAGCATTGGAAAGGAAAAATGGAAAGTTCTGTTGAATAAATTGTGTTGAATCATATTAAAAAATGTAGCTGTGGGTTGTTTTTGCAAATCATCAATAATTGCAAGATACTGACACAAGCTTTTTTTAAACAGCTTTATCAGGTTGAGTTTCACAGCAATACAAAAGTACTACCAATAGCGTAACTCATCAACATTAGCTTAATCATAGTTCACCACGCAGGGCATTCTGTGCAACATCATGCTCATAGTTTTGGCATAAAAACCTGCAGAATACAACACAAATAATATATAAGAACAAAATATCACTGGTATATTACACAAAAAAATCTGTATATGGCAACACATAAACCCTATATATGTGGGTAAAATATATATCCTATATAGCACACGTAACAGCAGCTCAAACCATGATTTCCCACCAATTTTGGATTGCTTTAAAATAAAATTGTTGCTGTTGGGAGCAGGGTCCTAACGATTTTGCTTTACCTCAACAAAATCAACATTTAATGTGGATTATTTGTCATCATTAGGTATGAAATGATCAAAGTCTGTTTTTCAAGGAAATTCTCCAGTTTTTTAAAAGCTCTCAAAGCTTCGCTGCTGGGCACCTTATCTGTTGTGCTTCGATTAGATCTTACGGTCTCGAGGATTTGCAACATACTTGCTCTAAACGATTTGACAATGAACAATGAAAATACAGTGATGTGTGCCTTCAGAAAAGAGACTTCACTTAAAGTATGCCAGCTCTGCCTAGAGCACTTGCTATTATAAAAGAAATGGCACAATAAAATAACAATAAGAGATCATAAAAAATATGGACGATGTGACGCCACCTACTGCCATTGGGCTCATATGAAGCTTTTTTCAAGCTGGAGAGGTGGCTGCCATTGATGGACACGGAACTTCCTGTTAAGAATGGAACCATTGTGGTTGTGTCACCTCGAGTGGCCCATGCACGCCTCTCTTACACTCAGTCTGTTATAAACTTATTCTGTTATAAAAAACAAGAATTTGAGAGCGACTTTCCTGAATTTGATCATTGGCAGTGTAAATGATTTCTCACAACGTGATGCCAATGGTTAGCTCTGTTCTGTCAATCATAGCTGTCAATAACATGGTCCCACCTATTTTTTTAAGGGGAAAATTGAACCAACGTGAACTACATGAGAATAAACTTGAGCCAAGAGTTGGTTCACTGTACAGATAACTTTCGATAATCATTAAAACGGTTTGTGTAAATACCGTATTTTCTGAGGAAATCATTTTTATAGTTCAGCTTTTTCCCATAGACTTGTATTCTGCAGCCAGTGCCATGGGGGCGCTCGCCGCGGTTTGGCTTCACTCCGCAGGCCATGTTAGACACACCTGTTAAAGATTAATGCATTTTGGCGAGGTATCTTGGATTTCAAAATTCAATGGTCGCATGGGGCACCCGGGTCACAGGGGGAGCAGCCTAAGTAGGGATGCCCAGATATCCATCTCCCCCATACACCTAGACGATCCCAAGCCTGCCGAAAGAGGCAGACTCACCAGTCTGTCCTAGGTCTTCCACGAGGCCTTTTTCCAAAAGGACATGCCTGGAACACCTCCCCCAGGGAGGCGTCAAGGAGGCATTCTTTCGCTATCGAAGAGCAGAGGCTCTACTCCAAGCTCCTCTCGGGTGACAAAGCTCCTCACCCTATCTCTAAGAGAGCGCCCAGCCACCCTGTGGAGGAAACTAGTTTAAGCCGCCTCTACCCAGGATCTCATTCTAACGGTCCTGACCCAGAGCTCATGGACGTAGGTAAAGGTAGAAACGTAGATTAATGGGTAAATCGAGAGCTTTGCCTTGCAGCTCAGCTCACCATAATGTTATTGTTTCATTGACCGCAATACTGCAGATGCTGCACCAATCCTTCTGTCAATCTCTCGCTCAGAAGGACCCTTTACTCGTGAATAAGACCCCAAAAAAGTGCTATACTTGGGGCAAGATCACCTCACCAACTTGGGGCATTCCACCTTTTCCGACTAAGAACTGTGGCCTCAGATTGTTTCCACCCCAGTGCACACTGGAGGTCGTGGTCTGATGAAGCCTGCATGACCACAGTATCTGAATAAACAGGTGGGACTAATTGGCAGCTATGCGGACCATGCTCCTGCTCTGGTCATACGAGGACTGGACAGCCCTTAGCAAAGGACTCCGAACCTCATAACCCTAGGACACACCCCACAGGGCGCCACAGTCGAATGCCTACTCCAAAAAAAACAATGAGGAGTGGTTGGGTAAACCCCCATGAACCCTACAGCACACTGTTGAGGGTAAAGAGCTGGGACGCATATTATATAGAAAAAATTTATATATCAACAAACTTTGCAAACCTTTATTATCAACTAATTTATTAAAAGTTTAAGTAAATTTAATTGTTTTCCACTATGTTTGACCAATTTACACCTCTTTAGTCTACAAACTTTTGATGAAATATCACGTACGCCAGGTTAAATGGTGAGAGACAGTGCACTTACTCTACAGGTCAGTGTGTACGTCTCAGTTTGTGTGTGGCATAATCCTGTTCAGGAAACAGGTATTCTGGGCTGTTGGCTTCTATTTATTCACACGGACGCTCAAAGGCCGCTGTAAGCCTCCATTAAGACAGGAATGGAATGTATCGCGACCTGTCTGCACACACACTCACATACAGACACACACAGAGACACGCGCCTGCAAATTTCCATGTAGCTTGTCGTTGCATTGGCGTAGGCAAAAGCTGCTGCTAACTTTAGAAAGCATAAATATTCCAGCGTAAAAACACATCAGCAAGGTTTACCGATGGAAACACATGCACACTGCTGTTGAACACACAGTTCGCATGTGACTGCACCGTCCTTTTTTAACATCATCGTGCGTTTGTATAAATCTGTTATCACACTCTCTCACACACAAACACAGGTGTGCGTCCATTCATAGAGCGCCTCTGGCTCTCTCAAATCCCTCAGATTCCTGCGGCTGATCCGGCTTTCAGTGGACATTAAAGTTTTTTCCGCCGGCGGGTTTTGAGGAAATCTTGTTCATGTTGTGATGCGAGTCTTCTGATTGGCTGATGGGCCAGTGGAAAGATTGCAGCAGTGGCTGATGGGAGATGAAGCTCTTCTCTTTTTATCCCCGTGTCTTTTTCTGTTGGAGCCTCTGATGACAGAGAGTTCTCTATGGGGCTGTAGTTAATTAAATTTAGATTTTAATTTTGATGTCGCTGATGATGGGGTTGGCTCTGCTGCTTCTCAGTTTTGAATTTCCGAGTTCGAATCCTGACTTGTTGACCATGGTTTCCGCCATGCCTGAGTGTTCCCTTTCACAGGCTGTTTGATTGGTGACTGAATTGTCTTTAGGAGTGTGCGTGTGTGTGTGCATGTGTGTGGCCCTGTGATGGACTAGAGGCATATTCAGAGAGTGTGTACCCCTGCCTTTTCCCCAGTGTGAGCTGCGATAGGCACCTGGAGACTATCCTCGGTGATGAATTGATGAATGAATGAGATTTCCCTGCTTTTGAAACACAAACGCTCTGTCAGAGTCGCTTTCATTAGCTATGGCAGAACTCACTGTTCTCAGTTTCATTACGCTCACAAACACATGCCAGCACAGGAGACAGACCCGCTCTGGTGATGCAACTCTAGACCTCTGCAGTTTCCATCCAGTCAACACTCACACACAGTCAAAGTATGCAATATTTTTGTGGAAAAAGATAATTCCACCAAATAACATGACAATGTGAAACCATGTCCAACACATGGCTAAAATACAAATAACAAAATCCAATATGAAGCACATAAACTGTATAAAACATTTTGGATCATATGTTTATATCTAAATTTTAAAGCTTTTTTGAATTCTGTACTTTGAATCAGCTGTAATTTCAGCATCTGCCTGTGAGGGCGCTATAGCAACAAGAACCGCAGATGCTTGCTATTTTTTATACACCATCTTCCTTTTTCTTCAACCCCTTGTTTTACCATTTCTGCTTCTGTTATTATGTATAACGAGAAGTAGAAGGAGAGTTTACTCAAATAAAAGTATTCAAGCGCATACCCATGTTTCTATTTAAGTGGTTTTATATTTTTAAAAGTACATATATACTTTTGGTTATATATACTACAATCAAATATTATTATTTTTCGGAGCCAGAGAAAGGTGTTTGTACTTGAATTAAATTATTCTAGCCTATTCTGCTTAAACCCCATTTTTATTTTGATATATTAGGTATTTGAACATTTCAAAATAAAATTCACCCTGATGAAGATATTTGCTGCAGCAGTATTTTATTTCTTTATTTAATCAAACAAAAAAGAATTACAAATGTGAAATTTAGAAATAGTTTTTTTTTTTTTTTTTCATAAAATCTAAGAGGGAAGTGACAGTGCAATAGATGGCCAAGTAATTCAGATCGTCAATTTCAAGCAGTCACCATCTGTCGTCTGGGGTTAAAAGAATTTTATTACGCTATAAGAACACTTTATATTCAGAGAATTGAAATATGGACTTTAAACGATTTGCCCTAAGCTATAGACAGGAAGTTTAGTTGTGATTTCTGAAGCATATACGCTGTTAAATCCTTTCATAGAAGTAAGAAACAGGCTTAGCTGGAATGTATTTGAGTAAAAGACACATTTTATATAGAACATATTTATATTCTCCTGCTTCTTTCTTTTGATGTTCTGCACAACTGCATCTTCTTTACTTATGGATAAACCCATTTCTTCTTCATTGACTTCATCGTCTTTTGCTTCTTCTTCATATTCTTCTTCTACTTCTTTGTCCTCATCTTCATCTTCACCGTCTTATCTTCAACTTGTTTTCCTACTCATTCCAAAACTATTTCCTAAACAACTTCAACTGTACTGTTTTTCTTCAGAACTTCTTAATATTATCATTTCTCTGTGTCACGGCTCCATTTGAAGCCTGTTATAATGTTGGGGGCTCAGTTGATGTGTTAACCATCCCTATAATAAAATACTCTCACTCTGGAGAGAGGGAGGAATCCTTCCTGAAGCTACATGCTGATAGGAGTGGAAGATGGAGGCCGTTGTGCAGCAGTCAGTAAATCAGCAGAGTTTGTTCGTGAATGAGTGGCCTTGCATGGTCCTGTGAGCTCGACTGACATCATCATGAGGGTGACAGCATGTCTTCCAGCTCCATTAGCCTGATTCACTGCGGTTGCACAGTAGAGAGTTATGGGGATAGCAGAGAGGCAGGAGCCACGGGAACCACAAACACAGAGAAACAGACTGGACGGATATACACCAACAGACACTAATCAACTCAGTACAATTCAGTCTAGAAGTTTCTGAATCTTGAAGCTTGGTGCATCTAAAACAGGAGGTAAACCTCTAACTTATAGTGGATCTTTTTGGATACAAAAGAAAAGTCACGTTTAAGTCAATAGGAATTGGGTTGAGGAGTAGGGTGGGTTGACCTGTCTGAGACATTTTAGGAGGTGCCATTATAGGTAAAGAGCTAATATGGCAGACAAAGGTTCAAGCCACATTGGCATGCTGTCACTGCTCTGGCTTCTGCCTTTGGCTGAAGGGTGCTTGGTAGATATGGGATGGATCCCCAGACTCCAACTTGGGTGACAGAGTTCAGGCCATCTGAGCAACCCCACTGGAGACAGCACCAGTTGATGAAACCAGTGAGCTTAACCCAATACCAGCAGTAAGCTATCACCTGCCAATACCTGTTGCAGACCCTTTGGTGTAAGCTAAACTTATGCCACCAATGGATTGGCTGCTTTGTTCTGTCACTCATTGAATAATAATAATAATAATAATAATAATTCCTTCAATTTCTAGAATGCTTTTCCAGACCCTCAAAGTCGCTTTACAATCTTCTGAGCAGTATTCATTCACTCCACATCCACACACTGTTGGTGACAGAACTTGGCTGCCATTTAACCCCATGACCACCACCAAACACACCCCTTCAGTCAAACACATTCAGGCCAATGTGGTTGAAGTGACTTGTCCAACGCCACAATGGCAGAATGGACATGATTCAATGAGCACTCTACAAGAATGCATGAAAACAACAGAAAACTACAAACAGAATTGTTACAGAATATAAATAACTGTAGCAAAATGTCAATAAATAACAAAATGTCTAATTAAGAGCGATTACTATAGCTTTTACTTTTATAACTTTTTCTATAACTATACCTTTTGGGGTTTTGTGAAAAGCTTTCTTTATCCACAGCCTTGAGTGTTATTCCTCCTTAGAGATCTTCTCAAGTTTTGTCAGGTTAGATAGTGAAAACATTGGTGACTCCAGAGGTCTCTCCAGAGATGCTCGCTTGGGTTTAAGTCAGGGCTCTGGCTGGACCATTTAAGAACATTCACAGGGTTGTTGTCAAGCCACTTCTTTGTTTTTTTTTAGCTTAGGGTCATTGTCTTGTTGGCAGGTAAATCCCAGTTTGAGAACCTGAGCCCCTGTACTTGGCCATTTTCCTCTTTCTCTTGATTGCAGCCAGTCGTCAGGAGCTGAGCCACAGCGATCCTTGAGTTCTTCTTTACCTCTCTCACCAAGACTCTTCTCCCCCTATAGCTCAATTTGGCTGCATGGTAGGAAGAGTTCATCTTAACTTCTTAATTGGGTAATCTTTACGTTTGATAATTTGTAGGGTTTATTGATAAAATCATCAGAATCTCTTCTTAGTGGGAGTAGCAGTGTCTTTCTGTTTGGCAAAGATTATTTTGTTGCTTACAATCCTGTTACAGTCCTATAAGCAATCACGACAGAACACAGAGCTGCAAACAGATGAGGTTGTTACTAAGATTCGGAAGTAACCTGACTTATAGCATGCGTGCTAAATAAAGTAGCTGTATGGTTCTTCTGGAGCAGATTTTCTAAAAGGGGAATGACGGTAATATAGGAAACCTATCAATTTTGGGATAAATAGGTTTTTTTTTTACAAAATAATTAAAATTAAATTGGTGCCCTCCATAATTATTGCCACCCCTGGTTAAGATGTGTTAAAAGCCTTAAAATAAATTCAGTTTTTATTGTACTGAAAATTCAGTGAACTTTAACGGGAAATAAAAATCCCTGACTAACAAATACTTCTTTTTCATAAAATAACCTCTTCCACAATTATTGGCACCACTAGCCATTCCTAGAAAATAAGTAATTCTGCCATTTCTACAGTACTTTACAAAGTTTCTCTGAATATCTAGGAAGAATTAATTGGTAATTTATCACTTCCTGCTTCTCTGGGGTATAAATATGACGTGACACAGAGGCCATTTCTTTTATCCACTGTTCAACATGGGAAAGACAAAAGAACACAGCATTCAAGGCAGATGTGTGTCGACCTTCACAAGGCAGGCAATGGGTACAAGAAAATAGCCCCTTGCCTGCACCTGCCCATATCTACTGTGAGAGGAAACATTAAGAAGTTGAAAAAAAAATGGAACAGTGAGGAAGATGTTAAGAGAAAGAAAAATTCTCCTAAGCTCACTGTTAAAGAACACATGAAGCATCTAGGGGTCTACATGCTATCTACATGCTAGGTTTTTTCTAGGAAAAAACCTTCTCAATCACAATCATAAACCTAAACGTTTGGAGTTTGCTAAGCGCTACTGAAACTGTGTAGTTTGTTCAGATGAGACCAAGATAGAGCTTTTTGGCAACAAACACTCTAAGCGGGTATGGGGGAACACAAAAGATGAGTATGCAGAAAAGCACTTCATGTCCACTGTGAGGTATTGGGAGGATGGGTGATGCTGTGGGGCTGTTTCTCTTCTAGAGGCCCTGGGAACCTTGTTAGAATGCATGGCATCATGAATACCAGGACATTTTAAAGCAAAATCTGGTGGCCTCTGCCCGAAAGCTAAAGATGGGACTTTCAGCAAGATAATGACACAAAACATATGTGCAAATATACACAGAAATGGTTCACCACACACACCGAATCAAGCTCTTCCCATGGCCTCCTCAGTCCCCTTTGAAAACCAGTTAGCTGAAGTGCAGGTCACTGGATGATTTAGAGACATTGAGCAAAGAGGAATGGTCCAAGATCCACCTTTCTGTGATCTCTAATCTTGTGAAGCATTATAGGAGGAGATGATGTGCTGGTTTCTTGGCAAAAGGTGGTTGTACAACGTATTAAACATCAAGGGTGGCACCTGTAATTTGATGTTAAATAATTATTAAACGATCGAATTTTGATTGAATAAATGCACTTGAATTAAAGGTTGGAATTTCTTTTTATTTCCATTGTGGTCCTATGTTATTTGGAACAAACTTATTTTTTTAGAAGCTGAAGAACACGTTTTTACCAGGGGTGTCAATAGGTATGAAGGGCAATGTATATTTTTGTAAAAACTGTGAATCTTATAGAAACTTCAAACAGACCACCCGTGTGGTTTCCAGTCTGTGCAAGATCTTTCCAATGACTGTGCAAAAGTAGAGAAGGGTTAAAGATTTACCATTGACTTATAATAGCAATTTAGATTTTTATGTTAATCGTAGTAACAACTTACTACTCATTTTAATGACATCACCGACAGCTCCTTAGCAACCAAACCTTTCACCTTGCAACCAAAATTTCAAAAATCTATCTCAGTTTTTATTAAGGGACATGGGGGTTTATTTCACTCACAATGACATGGAGAGCATTACATTGTCACTGACTCATCCATGGCAACTAAACCTTTTCCCTAGCAACCAAATCAACAGCTCTATACCTCGGCCTCAGAAAATGCTAGGGACCTGGGAATTGGTATATTATTCATAGTGAGCAGGGTAACTTTTATTGATCCCTCTATAGCAACAGTTTGTTTAACCTAGCAACCAATTTAAAAGATCTATATCTCAGGAAAATCATTGAATAATTGGTTAACTTTATAGCAGTCATAGTCACGAAAGGCCCATTTTTAAAAATAGTTTTAAACAGCACTCTTACAAGCAACTTTAGCCTTATAGTTAACATTGTTTTAAAACCTTGAAACACATAGAGTTAAAACATTTTGTGATGAGTTTTTCAATAAACAAAAAGTGAGTGAGCAACGAGCAGAGGAAAAGTTATCAGAACCTATTCTGAGAGAATTCTTGCACTGCCATGCATCTAGACGAGAGTTAAAACTGCAAAAGAACAGACACTCTTCCAAACTTTCCACTTCTTACTTTGAGCGGGAAATGTTGCCAGCTTTCCATTTCATCCTAGAACAAGCTCATTTAGTGTGTGTTTATGCGCCAGAAGAACGAACGTGAAGCTCTCTGCGTGTGTCCGTGTGTGTTTATATATTTATGCTTGACGTCTTTGCTTCATTAACCTTCTCTTCTGAGTGACGTGTTCCCAGCCAGCATCCCAAATCTCTGCGTGGCATCATGGGAGCTCCTGATTGGTGTAGACTTCTGCTGCCATGGCAACCCTAGAAGGCATCTCGTCTGGTTCCTGACCCTCCTGTAAAAAAAAAAAATCTGTGAAGAATTTACACCAGCCTAGCAAATCGAGAAACAGACCTTAAAGTGTTTCAGTGTGCAACTGATAACAAACCGTCTCCAACGATTAAAGATTTAAAGATTTTAACAATTAACGAAGTGGGAAATACTTCAGAGCTTCCCAGGGAAGATCTGAAGATTTTTTTGAATGGTTTCAGAGCAGCAAATGATAACCAATCGATTCAAAGTGAAAGGTCATCAGATAAAGAAGTGAATCGGGAGTCAGTGTAAATTAATTTTTAATCGCTGCTCACCTGCACTTCTGCATTAATGAAAGGTCAAATACATATAAACATCAATGAATAAAACATCCAAGAAACAGAGCTCGACGAGTGTGGCATCTTAAATGGTTGTTAAATCTTCATATTTAATCACGTATTTAAAGACAATGATGCAAAGTGCTGCAATTTGAAATGCAGTTTTCTTCGTGTATTACTATAATTTATTATAATACATAAACACCAGAATCAGAATCTGAATGAGCTTTGCTGCCAGGTATGTTTGCACATACGAGGAATGTGTTTTTGCACAAATTCACAAGACAAGACAAGATACAGGTAATAAAAAATAAAATATAAATCCAAATTTACAAATTTAGACATTCTACATTTACAAAATAGACATTCTAAGTTTACGAAATAGACATTCTAAATTTACAAAAGGACATTCTAACACAGTATAAAAATAAAAAATAGACATAATATATAAAATAAAAAAAAACATTATGGCATAATACGAAATAAAAAAATAGACATAATACGAAGATGAAACAAATGAATATTAATCATAAATGCGGGTTAATTTTATTTGCACAAGTTGATGTACAATTGACTGGGTTCAACTTTTTCTGTGGCATTCATTAGTATTCGGCGCTGTTCAGATCACCCCCCCCCCCCGTCTCTCTCTCTGTCTCTCTCTCTCTCTCTCTTCGCCTTTCTCTGTTTACTGCTCAGTTAGTGAAGCTTATCGCCTGGCAACCACAATTAAAGTCTACCAAGTCAGCAGTAGCAGAGAAGCGTCTGTGATAAAACATTATAAAACCTCCAGCAGACAGAGAGAGATAGATGGCTTTGACTTTCTCCTTACCTGGAGAGCCTCAGATTTAAGCTGGAGGAAGTGAAAGTGGCAGGTGAGGCTCGACTGCACAGGTATGTGATGTTTATATGCGTTCAGTAGTTTGTTTAAGTGGTTTTTAATGGCCCCCTGGATGTGTTTGAGTGCAGATTATGAGTCTCATATTAGTGTTGATGTTCTGGAGATGATTGTGGAGATGGAATGTCAGTGAGGTTAAAGTTTGATGTTTGTAAATACAGACACACCAGCAGCGGAGGGATGTGTGTGAATACATGTGGAGGGTTTGAATGTGACTAGATGAGTGTGTTCTTGAGTGCTCTTTATTATTGGCTACTGAAACTTGGTACTAATTTGAAACTATAGATAAGCTCTCACTTTTTGTATCAAGTTATAAAAATATATCTTTTTTTGTGACACTTGTTCAGATACTGAATGATAAACAAATGAATGGGGGGTGGAGGTAAGTGAAAGTGAAGGTTTGGATGGTTTTTGATGAGTGTGTGTCAGACTCTCAAGTAAAGGTCAGAATCTCAGTGGTGATAATCCTGACTCCAGTGGAGGCCTTTGAAAACCTTTCTCTCTTTCTCTCACACTCACTCACCCAACACACCCAGACAAATGTCAACACATCTCTGTCAATCCATCCATCCATCCATCCATCCACCCATCCATCCATTCATCAGCTTATCCAGTGATCCATCCATCCATCCTTCATTTGATCCAATGATTCATCCATCCATTCATCAGCTGATCCAACGATCCATCCATCCATCAGCTGAATCAATGATCCAATCAGCCATCCATCCATCATCCATCCATCCTTCAGCTTATTCAATGATCCATTCATCCATCCTTCATTTGATCCAATGATCCATCCATTCATCAGCTGATCCAATGATCCATCCTTCCATCAGCTGAATCAATGATCCAATCAGCCATCCATCCATCATCCATCCATCCTTCAGCTTATCCAATGATCCATCCATCCTTCCATCAGCTCAATCAATGATCCAATCAGCCATCCATCCATCATCCATCCATCCTTCAGCTTATCCAATGATCCATCCATCCATTCATCAGCTGATCCAACGATCCATCCTTCCATCCATCAGCTGAATCAATGATCCAATCAGCAATCCATCCATCATCCATCCATCCTTCATTTGATCCAATGATCCATCCATCCATTCATCAGCTGATCCAACGATCCATCCTTCCATCAGCTGAATCAATGATCCAATCAGCCAGCTTTTTTTTATAACAACCTCAGGTTTTATAATAAATGTTTGTACGATTTATTATATTAATTGAACATCATATTACTGTTGCAATGATGGAAAAATTATAGTATTTCAAACAGTTTACAAAATGAAGCTTTTGTTAGAAAACATGACTTAACAAAAAAGTGTTATATAGCAAATCAGCAAATAACTTATTATTCTTAATATCGAAATGCTTTAATACATTAAAGCATCAAGTAGCTTGATGCAAAATAAAACACGATGAAGTCATGTTAATGAATGGTATCTTATTATAATCAAGCTGCATTTGTGCTTCATAGCCTAATACTGCTTTTCTGATGGACTACTATAAAGGGCCTTGTGTGTGTGAAAATATTACACCATCATATTTTTTTTACTGCTTTTAATAGTTAAAGAAACTTACTTGCGTTAGTTGTACTAATGCTAATGATTAACTAAGCAAACGGTGATGTTTATTTCCAGTCCAAATAGTTTTTATAACAAAAGCTTTAAATATAATTTAAAATGAAAACTTATCTGTTTGAAGCCCATCAAATCTGGGTGTCTGTCTTTGAGGTGTTTTATCAAGTTGGAGGTGCTTCCTCCTTTCGATGGTAAAACATCACTGGCATCATTTGCAAATTTCAAATTCAAATTTCAAATATTATTTGTCACACACATAATCGTACACAGTATGATATGCAGTGAAATACTTACACGACTGTTGTTGACAAATGGTTGTCTAAGATTTTCCCTTGGTCATCAGCCGCAAAGTTAAAGTACGTTCATATGTTGCTCTTTGCTCCTTTCTTCTCAACAAGCACAAGGGCATCATCAGCTTCACCGGTCGCCATGTATGTGTCGTTTATGTAGAAAACGCAACTTACGCAACTTTCGCACTTTACAGACAGCGCAACAAGAACTGGGCTGACAGGGTCATTGGCAGTAATGGTACTTAAGAAATCCTTGTACAATAACATTTTTTTTGTTACCGACTTAGTACCGAAGTACCGGGACTTTTGACAACCCTAGTTTCTATCTTGTGAATTAAATAAACCTCAAGTTTAGAATGTCAGTATGTCTTACATGTCAGAGCGGAAGGAACAGTTTTTTTTTAAACAAGGCCACTAGGTTGGTTCTTTTCACCCCAAAACTACTTAAGGGTTAAACTGGGCTATAAATAAAGGATCGTATTTTTTCTGTGTGTTTCAGAGTCTGGGCTCCATCGACCGGAAAGAAAAAACACGACAAAGAAGGTAAGACACATGTGTTTGACACAATACTATTGTCTGGATGTTCATGTCATTGACGTCACGGGGAAATTACTGCTCACAAAAACATTGAAGTCATTGGGAAAGACTCTCAGAATGGAGAGAAATTCTAGATTTGTGCAAGCTGTAATCTAGTGTAAGCTTTCCTAATACCAACCTGAATGTGATTATTGCATGAGCCAAAACATGGCTGAAAAAGAGCGTGATTGAAATCGTCATCAGAAGTGAACTCAGTCAGACTTCGTTTCTGGGTAAGAAACGTATTAAGTTTTGTTTGTGCTGAAAGCTTGTTTTAAATTGATATCGATCTCATTAGTTATACATTTAATATCATGCAAGAGGCTCTTAATGTGGACTGATTAAATGAAAGCTCTTATCTTGAATTATAAAGCTCACTTTTCATGTTGTTATGAGCAACAATGTTAGGAAGTAATAATGTTGAATATAATTATGAGGATCCATGGAAAGAATATTGAAGGTTGTATATGGCTTTGGTTTTTGCTTTAGTAAATACTCTATCTTCAAGTGAAAAGAATCTTTATTTTTGGCTTTTTAACAAAACCAGATTACAACAATAATTTTGCGTAATGTGTTTATGGAGGCATCCATCCATGTCCATTGTGGCTTTCTGTGGTCAGTGTTTTGGAAGCATTGAGTTCGGGGCCCTCTAGGGCAGGAGCTTAGCTTGCCAACAGTTTGCCCAGTGCTTGTTGGGCTCCAACAGAGCTGTGTACATTACTTTTATACAGAGAAACTCGAGGTAGAGTCATACTCTGGAGGGGGTCCAGTTTGGGTAACAAAGTATTTATTCTCTGCATTTTGTAGTCATTGTTTTATTGTTGGCTGTACTGGGGCATTTGCCAGCTGACTGTTAAATGATGGGGATGAGGATAACTTCCATTAAGTTTGGGGTCACTGTTCTAGGCTGAAAATTAGGGCTGGGCGATATGAAGCAAAAAATATATCTCGATATATTTTGCTATATCTCAATATACGATATATATCTCGATATCTTTACAGGATTTATAACCCCCCCCCCCCCAAAAAAAAAAATTTTCTTTCAGAAATCCTTGTATACATATTATAAACCAATAAAGAAATACATATTGCCTTTTCATTCAAAAATAAAACAACTAAAAAACAGGCAGTGCATAGGAACAAAGTGCTCCTGTAACATTTAGGATATAAACAAAATCCCTGATAACATAAATAATAATTTAACTGTAAAATAATACACATTGCCTTCTTTTCATTCAAAAATAAAACAACTCAACTCAAGCTCATCTTTGCAGGACCTCTGTTGTAAGTAACCTTTTCCAATTCAGCAGCAAGCCGCGCTCTCTCTGTAGTGTACAGTCGCGGGAGTTCCTGTCTCGAAAAGTAATGCCGACAAGGTAAACTGTATCTGACTGGGATCAAGTGTTTTTTAGCATACGTTTAAAGCCACGTTGTTCAACGACGGATATGGGTGCCATGTCCACCGCTATGTGAAATGCCACGGACTCTGTGATGCTACACCACCTTGCGCTCTGTCTTTCATATTCTACACTCCGCGTTATAGAATTGTGGAGATTAGTGGAGCTTTGGTTGGCAGCAACTTTCACGGCATTCACGGCAGTAGACATCTGTCTGTTGTTCGTCTGACGACTTAAAACCAAAGTATTTCCATATAATGGAGCCAGCTGTTCTTTTTTTGCAACAAGTTCTGTAGCCTCCGGGCTGGTTGCGGGCGCCGCCATGTTGAATGAGACGACAGGCAAGGGGAGGGGGAACAAAAGCAAGGAGGCGGGGACAAGCGCAGCACAGAGAAGCCAAACAAGCAAATTGGCGAAAATTAAATATAGACATTATATCGATATGTACGATATGCCAGAATTCATATCGAGTAAAAAATATCTCGATATGTTTTAAATATCGAGATATCGCCCACCCCTACTGAAAATGGTTGCTTGCTCTCTCTAAAGAAAAAAAAAGATCTTATTTGTAACAGTTCTGCTCTACTTGGCTCAACTTTTTGGGAAATTTTGCATTGTGCTTTGTCCCCTGTAGCTGTACCTCTTTTTCATACATATTTGACCGTTGCAAAAAGGACTTCCAAGAGATTACCTTTATCATATTTGGATCTAAATTGATGTCCAGTCTTGAGGGATCAGCCCACTCAGCAAGGCTACTGGAAGTGGATACGCAAAGGTGACTTGAGCCAAGTCTTTTGTTTTACCAGTCAACCTATGTTCCTACTTTCACCTAGGGCCATGAGATTGTGTCAATGATCAGGCCTTGGATCCCATGAACAAATGAAGCAGATACCATTACCAAAGTGTCCTCCACAAGGTGACAGGACTCTGGCATCTCATCAATATCCCCTGATAGTTTCCAAGGGAGTTGTTCCAGTCATCTTCAACCAGAAGGAGGCTCTGTTGAAGTCCCAGAATATTCTAGATTAGAGAGTATACCTTTCACCACCCTGTTTGTAATGACACAGTATGACTAGCTGTGCGTTTGAGGATTTCTGTGTTCTGGACCCTTTAGTAGTAATATTTAATACCCATTTTTTAAAAGGTTTTAAAAGTAGACCAACTCGGGCCAAGGTGATACTTTTCTTCTGTTATCACTGACTGGTAAGAAAGAATCATTATTGTAAACATCATTATAATGTAAGAAACAAGAACATGATACAGTCACGAAGCTGGCCAGCACACAATTCTACCATTGCTTTTTACTTCTATACTCCTCTATGATGTCATCAATATGAACCATATTCACGTAACAGAGTGATTAACCTTGAGTGACCTGTCTAAACCAAACCCACTAGATGCGATACAGAGTGGACACAAAGACTAACCATGGCGAGTAGAGCTTGGTGTACCAAGGCGAGTCATGATCTTACTAAAATTGGTAGAGTTTGTGAAGGACTTCCAGGTTTCCGCATCTAGAACGACCAGGCACAGGAACAGTTTCTTCCCTCAAGCAGTTCATCTCATGAACACTTGAAAAATAAAACGGAACAACAAGACCATCATATATCCATTCATTTATTTATTTAATACACATACTGGTTTACATTTCTCATTTCTAATTTGCACCTGTACATAGTAAATTGTTTACATTTGTCTATCTTTGCTTATTTTAATTGTATAGTGAGTGTTTGCTTTTTTGCACTTTTCTGTATATTTGTATTTTTGTATATTGTTCGTTTTAATTATGTGTCTTGTCTTGTCATTGTCATTCTGTTGCACTGTGGAGCTTCTGTCACTAAAACAAATTCCTAGTATGTGCAAACATACCTGGCAATAAAGCTCATTCTGATTCTGATTCTGATTCTGATTCTGATTCTGATTAGCCTACTGCCCACATGGTCTGGTCCCAGATAAAGCAGATGAAAATGGAAGTGGTAAATAAAAAAATGTCGAGTTATGATTTCATACAAAATGTATATAAACGGTTTTAACTAAATCCCATACCTCAGTGTGTTTTTAGTTTGAATTCTGTAACTGTGGTACAAGTAGTGCCTTCTTATCAACAGATACAGCAGGTTACCTTGGTGACAGGACTGAAAATAGCAGATCTCCTGATTCTAACACTAATGGTCGACTAATGAGAACCCAAGCACTGATCGGATCCCATCAAAGGATGAGAAAGTCTAGCTTTGTCTCGACTTCATGTATCGCTCTATGAAATTTCATCGAGAAGATCAATGAGAAGTGATGCGGTGCAGGTTTAATTGTGCTAATTAGTCCATCATTATTGTCAGTAATTATCTCTGGTCTTAGTTAAAGTGTAAACTTCAAGTCATTTTGAATGCTCGTAAGACCTAAATCCTTTTTTTGAGTGGATGAAGCATGATGAAAACATTGGTCATTGGTGTTCAAGCAGCTTGAAAGGGACACTTCACTTTTGAGGCTTTGAGGATTAAAAGTAGACGTGCACTTTTTGCATAGCTTAGCATAGATAAGTGGATTTCATTTAAAAGTTAAGTAACTCTATAAGCAGTTGGAATGGCGGGTTGTGAAACGCGACTGATCACCTATGAACCAGAATCAGAAAATGTCTATAATCCAGAAAATGTCGACTGCTGACTGCAGCAGTTCCACCACTTGGCCCTTGACCCTACCCCATCCTGCAATGTTTTCTTCCTGTACTTGGTTGCAATGGCTTTTTTAAACCTGCTCCACATTGCCCTTCGAAGGACAGTGCGGAAAAGGTTCTTTTTGAGCTATCCTACCTAATGTATATCCATTTCTCTGGTTCTTTCTCAAACACTACCTCTCAACACTGGCCTGTCCTCATCCTGTCTATGTCTGTGACCAGAGGGGTCTTATTTCACCGCATGTAACAGTGTATGTCACAAAGGTGTGATTGAATTGAATGAGAAACATCAACAAATGCAAAAGTTGCATAGATAACAATAGGATATAAAGATGATAAACAGTGCTCTTCCATACACTGGCTCGCTCCTCATTAAAATGTATTATACCTATTATTTTTTCAGAAAAGGTTCTGCTGGGAGGTAGAACAGATGTTTAGCTTTTATATACAGCAACAGAACCTCTCCCTATTCCTCTTGGTCATCTTAAAACTGATTTTGCAATCTTTTACTCGCTGCTTTATCCTATTATTTGACTGACAGTGCACAGCATAAATGAGGACATCCCCAATAAAATGTATGAATTTAATCAGTAACTCAATAAACAAAAGAACAATTTCCAACCTTTTCTCAAGTTTTATTAAACAATATATTTATCTCCATAATATGAAATGATGGTTAATAGTCGTTGAAGCAAATTGAAGCAAAAATGAATGCATTCATAAAGAAAACTTAATGATTTTAAGGACAGCACCAAGTCTTGTAGGCATGGAATGAAGTTGGCGACATAATGAATCTTTTTAAATTTTATGCTTAACTTGTCGCTTCAGAATTCCCCACAGGTGTTCAATTGGGTTCAGATCAGGAGACACACTTGGCTCTTCAATCACCTTCACCTTGTTCTTCTTCAGAATTGCTGTGTTTATATGTTTGTTTTGGATCATCGTTGTGTTCGAAAAAAGCACAACGACCATGTGCATGGAGTGATGGCGGCATCGTCTCCTTTATTATAGAGCAGTATATTGTTGAGTTCATGATACCTTCAATGAAATGCAGCTCCCCAACACCAGCAGCACTCATGCAGCCCCACATAATGACACTGCCACCCCCATGTTTCACTATAGGCACCATGCATTTTTTTTTTAATCCAAACTTGTTTCCAAAAACAGTGTTCTTTGTCTCATCCCTGTGCTTTTTGTGTTCTTTGTCTCATCCCTGTGCTTTTTGTGCATGCACTTTGGGAGAGGCTTCCTTCGTGGATTATACCTGTGCATGCCATTCCTCTGCAGTGTGCACCATATGCTGTCAAAGGAAACGGTCACTCCAGTTTGGCTTTCTACTGCTTTACCTAACTGCAGTGAGCATGCATGGTGTTTTCTTGGCTGCATATGAATTTATATTCATTCAATCATTCAATCATTCATTTTTCAAACCCGTTCAGGGTCACGGGGTCTACTGGTGCCAGCACACATTGGGCAAGAGGTGGGGGTACACCCTGGACAGGTCGCCAGTCCATCACAGCCTCAAACCGACAACCTTCTAACTGGAAGGCCACAGTGCTACCCACTGCGCCACCCTGAATTTATATCTTTCTCCAATTTTTAAGTCTTTTTTGGTAGATTATTTTGACTCATATGCAAAGCTTTGCTGATCTTCTTGTGGCCCTAACCTTTTTGTGTAAAGAAATGATTTCCTTTCTCAGATTTTGTGACATTTGTATTCCATGGGGAGCCATTGCTGACAGCATGAAATGGGAAGGACCTGATAGAATTTTGTAGTGTTCATTGTGGCTTTTTTTTTAGGAATTTTTTTTTTGTGTGAGCAATTAACACATCTTGTTTGCAATCAAATATTGTATTCATAGAAATATTTTGATTCTGAAAAGAAACAAAAGGTTTTCTGTCAAATGTAATGGAGTACACTAATTTATGCTCAGCACTGTATATGTCCAAAGATCCAACATGTTTTGGTTTCTCAGTACATGAATTGAGAATGAGTGTACACAGTACACTTACGCTGACATTCTTTGCTTGAATTTGCAGCCATCTTTATGTACGCTGTGAATTCTGGGAATCCATTATAATCCTTTGGTCTCAAAGTGTGGTCCGGAAATTTCTTCTTTTGGGTGGTATTCATTCAAAAGAGTATTGGGATAATTTTTCCTTTCATGTGACTGCTAAAATGGTTGGGAAATGGGTAGAAATGGAATTTGGCTGCAGTGTTTTGAATACAAATGTCCATTTCTGATAATGAACTAATCACTTAATATGACACACTTACCTCTCTCTCTCTCTCTCTGCTCTCTCTCCCTCATAAGCATATTTGACATAGACAGTCTAATAACTTTAATAAGTGTGCATGTTTGACTGTTTGGTTTTGTGGTCAGTGAGTGTGTGCATGTGTAAAGGTTGACTCAGCCATGTGTGAATGTCTGTGTGTGGAGGGGCTGGCGTTGTGGTTTGTAAACTTTGATGTGGTTTGGCCATGAAAAGTCTGAGGGTACCCCAACAGTGCCTCACCAGACACACGCATGCATGAAAACACTGCTGGGAACACCGCCTGCTTGGCATCTTGCTGGCTGCCTAGCATGTGTGTGTATGTGGCTTTCTCCCTTCTTTTTTCCTGGTTTGGCCAGAGGTATCATAGGTATGAAGATGACACAGAGGAAACCACTTCTAGACAAACACACTCTCTTGTGTGCTTCTGTGTGTGGCTTGTGTCTATAAATGCACGATGCATTCGCACACTCAGGATCTGGTCCAGTAAAAATAATCAGCTTGATAGTCGTCTACGCTTTGATTGAAATCTGGATGCCTGTGGGATTCTGCAGGAGCAAAACGATGGGAGATGCTTTTGGTTCGCTGTAGGATTCCAGCAATGACCACAAACAAAGAGGGGGAGCCTTTTTTCTCCCTTTTCTCCCCGTTGAACGAAGTATTTTCTGAGGTTACCAATAAGTATAATTGTTTTTCAGTTTTGGGTCATGTTTTGGGACTATTCTGTAAACATGCTCACTGTAACATTCACTCCGTAACAAACAGTGACATGGGAAACAAATAAACAAAAGCTCATTTAAAGAATGTTGTTTAATGCACTGAAATAAATTACTTTCATTCAATCAATCAAGACAGAAAGGTACAATTTTGGCAAGACTAAAGTTTTGCAGCCTATAAAGAAACTGTGTGACTTCCATGAGCTCGAAGTAAATTTTGTTTGTCAAGAATTCATTCAAATGATGTCATCAGAAATAGCAAAGAAAGCAGTCTTGCATGCCTCCCAGAGTTCATCAATATTATTTGAGTTTGTCTTCCATGCTTCCTCTTTCATCCTATCCTAAACATACTCAATAAAGTTTATGTCTGGTGACTGTTGAGGCCAATCCTGGAACATCTTGATCTTCTTCACTTTGAGGAACTTTGATGTGGAGATCTCCCTGCAGAACTCTCACACGCCCCCATATTGGATGTAACCCCAGACCCAGTTTTCCTCCACCAATCTTCACTGCTTTCTGGGTGAACCTCAGATACATGTCAGCTTCAGTAGGTCTCCTGCAATATTTATTCAACAGAAGATTAATCTGAAAAATCCACCTTCTGCAACTTTTACAGCGACTATCCTTTTATCATGTTGTGTTTCTTGGCAAATGCCACACAATTTTTCAATTGTCTTCTGATTAGTTTTGGCTTCTGGGCACTGATGGGCACCATAGAGGCCATTTCGAGACAGAATCCGACAGACTCTTCTGGTTGACAAATGGACTTCAGGTGACAAGGCCTTGTAGAGCTCTGCTGCGGGAAAAAATGGGCTGATCTTGGATTTTTGAGCCAACAAATGGTCCTCACGAGGATCTGCGGTGTCTGTCTAACCTGTCTGACATTTTTCAGCCTCTGTACTTGAAGCTGAGCCAGCAGTCCATCTGGTCTTCAGCCTCTTGATCTCAACACTTAAGTCTCAGAGTGAATCTTAGGCATGTTTGTAGAGGTTTAGTTGCTGTTGATGTGAAAGACTAGTGCTCAAGTAGGTCTCCTGCAATATTTGTGGTGACTGTGGTGAAATTCAACAGAAGATTCATCTGAAAAATCCACTTTCTGCCAATTTTCCAGCGACCATCCACAAAATGCCACATGGTAATCAATTGTCTTTTACTTTTGGCTTCTGGGCACTGATTCGACCATGGGGGCCATTTTTAGAAATTTCGAAATGCTGGCCCCCTCTAGACAAGCAATGTACCTTCATAGAAAAGGGAAGTATCTGCAGTAAATCTGCAGTTAATTTTATTGTGGACAAAGGAGGAAATGAACGATGCTGTTTGTTTCCTAAAGCCTCTTTGATTAGCCTCTTTGATAGGATTACAAAAACATGCATGATACAACTGTAAATACAACTTTTATTGTCTCTGTTGAACAATAAAACATTGTTCCCGAGTAGATATAAAGTATCACCAAAACCACAAGTTAATTAATTCATTCTTTTTCAAACCCGCTTATTCCCTTTCAGGGTCACTGGGTCTGCCGGATCTCCAGCACACATTGGGCAAGAGGCAGGGGTACACCCTGGACAGGTCTCCAGTCCATCACAGCATTCGCTCACACATTCACACCTAAGGGGAATTTAGATTATTCAATTAACCTAACCACATGTTTTTGGGATTGTGGGGGAAACCAGAGTACCCAGAGGAAACCCACGCAAGCACAGGGAGAACATGCAAACTCCTTCCAGGAAGGTCACCGGCGAGCCTCGAACCGAGAACATTCTAACTGGAAGGCCACTGTGCTACCCACTGCGCCACCGTGCCACCCAGAGTGAAATAAAACATCACATAATATTTTATCCATTAAAATAAGACTACATATGTGTTTTCAGACTAGTGTTTGTGGATAAGGGAAGCTTTTAAAGTAGACAAATACAACAAAAATGCACCAGAGATAACGAGGTTTACCTGAAATTTATTGAACATCGCATAAACTGCAAGGAATTTAAAACACAAGGAACTGAATTTGGATTTTCCAAGAATTATAGAGAAATTTCACCCTATATGTGATGAGTCTATATAGTATATGGGTTCACTTTCTGAATTGATAAAATCATATATACTATCATATATAAGTTTATATGAAAATTTTTCTTGTAATACATTTAATCAATTTAATCCATTTTCCCTTGAGTTCAAACCCAAGACCTTGATGCGGGACCACCGAAAGCTCTTTGTTAGTGTAAATCGGAATCTTTAGTCAGGTTGGTAAGGGTACATGTGTGCGTGTTGTCTGAGATGTTAAGTGGAATAAGATGGCACAACACATTTGATGTGTGCTTTTATTTTACTCATAATGAAGCAGTTTGTGCCTGCACTAGCTCTGCTGCAGAATACAGTGTGTGTGTTTTTGGTATTTATATGCTTGTCTAATGAGCAGCGGCTCTGAAGCGCTGGATCTGAGTTCTGGCTGCAGTTTGGGGGTGATCGACATCAAACAAAACTGGCAGACGCTTGTCTCTCTCTCTCTCTCTCTCTCTCTCTCTCTCTCTCTCTCTCTCTCTCTCTCTTTCTCTCTCTCTCTCTCTCTCTCTCTTTCTGGCTTGCTTCACAGCTCTGTGCTAACAATAGTTTAAAGCTTCTCAACTTGAAACTCCAGGTCCTAGTGTATTTATATCTATATTTGATACTATAGCCCCCTTTGTTATGTTAATTCAATTCATTCTCAATGTTCAAGGTATATAGTAAATAATTATAATAACTTGTAAAAGGGCAATGTTTTTAAATGTTCATCCAGTCAAACTGGATCAGAGCTGATTGGTGATGTTATTAGCATCGTCGGTGTAAACCAATGGCTAAGAGTATGGTCACTATTAGTAATGGTCAGTATTAGACATATAACAAATCTCTTTTTTTTCTCTCTCTTCTTCCGAGATTATCATAAATTAAATCTCCAACAG
Organism: Danionella cerebrum; assembly: GCA_007224835.1. Lineage (NCBI taxonomy): Eukaryota > Metazoa > Chordata > Actinopteri > Cypriniformes > Danionidae > Danionella > Danionella cerebrum. Next base: position 114,005 of record SRMA01025757.1, read on the forward strand.
GGTTTTGGTAACACTGACTGAAAGATCTGGTAATGATTGAAGATTTTGGTCCCAAAACACTTTAAATACGTAAACTGAGGAAAATGTGTTTTGTTCCCCAAGAAAGGGTTTGCATGAAATGGTTTATTTCTAACATATAACAAAAATCACTTCTATGTTTTGATTCAAAGCTTTTTTTGAACTGATTATGGCCCCGGTTTCACATTGCATGCACGGTCGGTGTGTAAACTTTAATGGCGTATTGAATATGCCTCATTAGAGAGCCTGTGTTCTAACGTATTTTACTGTACTGTTAGCGTTAGCCGCCCTGGTGTTGTACGCATGTACTCACAAATACCTTATTATTTTTGTCAAAGCTTACATCTCAAACATGACAGTTATGCATTTTTTTTTCTTCACAATTTGTTTCCTCATTCTCAAATGTATCAAAGTTTCAAGGCTTGTATTAAGGTTTAAATATAAACTCACTGGCCACTTCATTGGGTACACCTGTACAACTGCTCGTTGATCAGCCAATCACATGGCAGCAACTCAATGCTGGTCAAGACTATCTGTTGCCGTTTAAATAGGGCAGAAAGGTGATTTAAGTGACTTTGAAAGTGGCATTGTTGACTGGTCTGGGTATTTCCGAGGCGGCTAATATACTGAGATTTTCATGCACAACCATCTCTAGAGTTTTTATCAGAGTTGTTACAGAGAAATTATCCAGTGAGCTCAGAAGTGGGCATAAATGTCCTGTTTATGCCTGAGGTCAGAGGAGAATGGCCAGACTGATGAGGCTACAATTCGTACAGGCTCATCAAAATTGTTCTCCACATATTATGCAAATTGTAATCACCAGTTGGGATGAATACATATTTCTCAAGACTCATGATATTGTCCATTAAAAGCTTTCATTTTCTTTCCAAAACTTACCATATACTCGGTTTCATATTAATTTTGTTGGCTTGTCGGTTAGAATTTTGAAATGTCGTATCTGAGAGAATATGACTTTTTTTCAAGAATGTTCAGTCTCAGTAAATTAAACAGAAAAAAGAATGATTTCTTGTGCAACCCGATACCAATTGACCAGGGGGTTGGGGATCAGTGGTTTGATCCCATCACACTACAAATAATTGGAGTTCAATCGTCAAAAGAAGCAATGTATTTGCGTTCCATGCTTTGTTCTTTCCAATCAAGTCTTTTAAAAGCATATTTTCTGTATCATTTTGTTTTCACCCATTATTTTCATTTTCAAAATATCGCTTTAGTGGCACATCGCTTTCATGTACCAAATTTATTTCTTTGAATTTATTCTAAAAATCAGCAAAACCCATGTTTTCATCCAAAGAATCAAATTTCCATCCGACGAGTCCAAGAGAAAGAGAACTGGCACCAAATATCCAAATAAAAATGGAAGTTGCTGTAATAGGAGAAGGCCTTTTGCATATATAATAAATTACTTAGATGAAACTGCCCAGTCATGTCATCTTGCTTTCGGAGGCGGGAGACTGCTCTCTGGGAACGACAGGGAAGGCAGTTCTGGGGGGTGATGATCCCGGACAGCTTGGATGACAGAATTTGGCTAAGGAATTTTAGAATGACTTAAACAACATTTTAGGTGCATTCGTTTGTCCATAAATGCCATCCCATCATGTCCCAGTTCCAAAAACGCATTGTCATTGAGTTGCATTGGGATTTATTCTGGAAATGAATTTCCATCAAGTTTGTTCACATTTTTCTTATCGGATAAAAAGTTTATCCTACTCAGTTGAATATTTTTTATTGCGCACTTTCAAAATGTATGCTCATCTTGGCATTTCCATCCAAAATGTGCCTAAGTATAGGTGGATGTAAATGCAGCTATTGATGTTAGTCTTTGTGTTAGTGTTTTCTGTACCTTGAGATAAGCTATAAATGTAGCAAGATGGCTAAAGTTTGTGTGCAAACTGTGATGATGGCTTTTAAACTGCAGTGGCATTTAAAAGAGTTTTTATTAGCAAAATTGAATGGTTGCCAATGTACAACTTTGGTTGGGATGTCAGTGACCTCATACAAAGCAGCTCATGCCAATATGAGTAATATAAACCAACCCCCTTGTCTCTATGATTTTCTTTGGCTGAGATAGTGCAAAATGGTTGCTATTGAGGGGTCAGTTACATAATATAATGTTCCCTTTGACACTAAATTATATAAACCAACCTCCATATCTTTATCATTTACCAAAGCTGAGTTACCAAGTTTAGAAAATTTGGTTGGTTGGTTGGGTAAATAGTTTGGTTGCTATGGATTAATGTCATAAGAAATTAGAAAATGTTACTCTACCATCAACAAATAGCCATTTCTCTATGATTCTTCATGTTGAAGACATAATGGCCAGTATAAATCAATTGTAAATATTGATCCCGTGCTAGATCCTCGGGTTCAAATATTTCTGGACAGTGGTTGCGCAGACAAATGACCTTCACAAGTGTGGTCTGTGAAGTTTGAGGTTCTCAGTTAAAGTTTGACCCCATATTAAGTCAAAGGATAATTTGCCAACATTCTCATGATTTCCCAGAATTCCTTTTAGTGGTACCAGTCTGAAAAGATATAGCAACCCGAGTCCGACCAATCTGGATGTCGCAGCAAAGTGTTGTGGTGTAGCTTGAGCAGTGTTGGAGGAATTTAGAATTGTTTGTCAGAAGTGAAAGACGCAAGCCAGCATAAATAGTCTGCAGTTACTATTTGCAATATAATTTGGGGGAAATGTTTGTAAAAGTGATTTCATGTGATGAAAATTACTTGAAAAACATGCTCTATATACACAAGCCTCATAAATCTGATGAGAACGAAACAAATTAATTTTTGTTCCTGTTAAAGCCAACAAACCCATTCCCTCCTCCCAATCATGTGTAGATGAATGAAGTGTTGACTTGCACTTGTGTTTATGTTTAGAGTTTATTTTTACTCTGCAGTTTGCATGCACGGGTCTCCTCAAGGAAATGATGTCATCAGTCTGGCTTTCCTCCTGTCAGGGATCTTCAGAGTTCATTACATCATCCTTAGGGAGCCCAACAGCTGACAGTGGAGTCAGATTCCTCTGTCCGGGAGCCTTCCCTCAGCTCTGGAAAGTCGGATGCACTGTCCTCTGTGCATCTGTGATAAAAGTCTTTAGTTTATGCCACAAACAAACAAATCAAATTGAAAATGATCATTTCTAACCTCTAATAATGAGTTTGTCACATGAATTTAAACATCTTTAAATCATGTGACAAATACTTTTTATGAGGCATGATATTCAAATATTGCATTGAACATTCAAAACATTTTATTGTTAGATTTTATAAATGTAATTGTAACATTTCCACATTAACCCTCAAATCCACACCTTTTTTTTCCACTGGATCATATTTGACCCCAAAAATGTAACACTTCAAGAATATAGTTTTTTTTTTTTTTTTGCTGAAAGGTCAGTCTCAGGTTTTTTATGTATTGTTTTAACTACATAATAACACATGAAAATGCCCCCCCCACCGCCAGTTGCCACCCCCACTCCCTGGCCTTTACACATATATTACCTATTACCTACAAATCAGCATGAAAACTCACTGTTGCACCTAAAATTCTAAATATATTTTTTGTTTTATTACTTTTTATTGGTATATATAAAAACACTAACTCATCTTGTTTTCTTGTTTATTTTTTGCAATTTTAAATTGTTACCTGAACTTGAAAAGAAAACAGCTTTCCATGGCCAACAGTTGTTCGCTAGAGCAAGGGTGTCCAAATATGTTCTTAACCTACAGAACACATGCCAGTCTAGCTTCAAAGAAGTTAGAGGTTTAATCCAAATATTGCAAACCAGGACCAACACTGGTACTGAAAATGTCAGTCCTGGTTTGGTGAAAATATGCGATTGTTTTTTTTTTTTGTTCATGTTCATGTTTGTTGAATCAATTAGCTAAAAGATGAATCTTCTTTAAAGGGAATGTTTTTTTTTTTATAGTATAGCATTTTTAGTCTTGGAAATTGTATAAATGTACCTAAAATGAGCCTGAATTAGATTCGTCTGATTGTGTTGTGTGTTCTGCAGGCCTGAGTCTGGGATCGTGAAGCTCACCCAGCGACTGTCTCTGAAGGACAAGCATTGTAAGGAAGACAGAAGACCTCCACCCTACAGGAGGCGCTCTCTCAGTGTAGACTGGTACCAAAAACTACTACTACTTCTATTTACATTAACAGCCTTATTAACTAGAACTGAATACCATCCATGAGAGTTTGTTGCAGTCACTAGGACATTCTCTATAGGTTTCTCCACATCACATTTAATATGGACATCCCGCCTCCTGCCCTGAGTCTGTCTCTCTTGCTAAGCTCATAATTCAAATCCATTGACAAGATCCATGCATGAAAATGTATTTGGGAGATGATGAATGCATCATCCTTTTTAATGCCAGGCTTTGAACAGAATTCCACTTCATTTATTTGAAAATGTATTGGAGTAAAAGTTAAAATATCCATCTTTAAATATACTCAAAAAGTACAAATTACCCCAAAAATGTACTCAAGTAGATGTAATTTGTTAGATATATGTCACTGGAAACTGTGTGAACGGAGGAAGAAGAAGACAATCCCCTCTCATCATCAGAATACGACTGATAGTATTGAACGAAACACTTGAAGAAGAAGCAGTTAGTGGACACTGGTTCTGCGGATGGTCATACTGTTGCAGAAGAATGTCCTTTACAGCAGAATTCATTTGTTTTTATTTACCGTGCAGTTCAGAGTCAAAAAGTTATTACTACATATTATTTTAGCAGGTAACTTCCTCTTTTGAGCCTCATGCCCATCCGTCCACCAGATTTTTTGATCAGTCTACCTCTGGAAAAAGTTTTGGTATTGGAAACAAAGGGATTGCTTTCACACATGCAACCGGTGTGTTTTTTTAAACAGAATATAGACGGCCTAAAGGTCATTTCTGGGCATCTTTTGACCCTCGTTTGATTTGCCAAGTCTTTTATACCACTGCTCCCATCACCATCATCCAGTTGTTAGCACAGAAATAAATTTTTGGGTTTTGGTTTTAATTTTTAAATTGACTATCAACTGAAAGGCACAAATTGATATAAAGGTTGCTCGACAAACAGACTATGTATTTATCTACAATTAATACATTAACTAATAAATTATTATTTAAATTTATTGTATTATGAATAATAGAATATATTGCAATAAAACTTCACTTTTGTACTTAGGTAGTTTGACATTTCAAATAGTAATTTGTAGTAGCAACCTGTACAGTAGACAGTAGTAATCTGTCACTGACCTTATCTAAAAAAAAAAAATAAAAATAGAGAGAGATTAGATGGTGAAAGTCTCTACATACCAATGAAAACTCCATTTCACCATTTCAAGACAGCAGATGAACGGGGATCACAGTTTGAAACAAAACTGCCTGTTTACAAATGTTAATAATACAAATTGTCTGTAACAATATATGACCCATTTTTTCATTAATAACTAAAACTCCTTATATTGATTTAAGTGGTGGAACAGTTTTTGACAATTCTGTCCCCATTTACTCTTGGTTTATTCAAAACCAAGATATTTGCAACAATGGATCCATGCTGTGAAAGAAAGACAGTGAGCGGCTACCAAGTTTCAGTGGCCATTAAATATCTTCTTTTGAGTTCACAGATGAAAGAAACTCATAAAGGTTTGAGGCTGTGTAAATCATGAGTAAACTTTTACGCTAGCTGCCCCTTTCAGTTCCATACTATAAATGTGTCAGGGATAAATATCCAAAGTTGTATTTACAATCAGTGTTTATGTCCCTTTTACAAAAGTGTTTTGAGGGGCATGCATGAGAAAAGGCTCATCTGGCAGATGGCAGATTGAGAGCTGGGCTCCAGAGACTCATAGAACACCGGGGAGTCTCGGGACCGCCTGTCCCCAGGAAGCAGTCACCCTGGCTGGGCATGATGAGGCCGGGGCCCCCCACGATTCTGGAGGAGCACAGACTCCCTGTCACCTCCAGAACGCCCAGCTGTCTGTCGCCAGAGCCTCTTAGACTAGCCTAGCTTCACACACATATGCATTCATACATTGATTGATCCAACGCTCGCACACGCGCGTCTCATCCCCATGGCGACGATCTTCTGTCTCTGCTCATCAGAATTAGAGAGATTTGCCCTCTGGGGTGGAGGGCGAACAGGTGGCGGGCAGTTGAGATGCACTCCCACACCCCAGCGACTACTACTGCCACAACACACATGCGCATGCATACCGCCGCATGCACACAAACAGTCCCGTCATTAATCTCTTAATCTGAGCAGATTATAACGCATGCGCCTTTAGGAGAAACATGCAGACGTGTGATGGGAAAAGACTTGGCGGCTTTACTGCGTTAAATAAGCTCACCCCGTTCTAATACCCTCAAAGAGAGATCCATCCATCCTCAAGGCTATCTCTGTAAAAGTTTCAGTGCATGATTGTCAAATATACACATTTATTTAAGAACTATTTTTAAATCCACTTTGTGGTTTTGAGAGTATTTTTAATAATTGGTCTTTGAGACTATTGAAACATGTGAGACAAATAGTAATTATTATAAAGCTTTGAGTTTAACAGATGTAACTCTTGGAGATATTTATAACGCCATTATCAAAACTGTGCAAAAGTTCTCTCTCTATATATATATATAATCCAAGTGTATTTATGGTTGTTTTTATATCTATGACTGGAAATTGTAGATTTGATTATAGAAAATGTGCTGTATGTCTCGTGTTGTTCACCAAAGAGCCAATATTCAAATTGGTAAATTTTTTATGTATAGCAGATTACTACTTAAACTTAAAAAAAAATATCAGGTGCCCATTTATCGCAAATTGATTGGTTTCATATAATTTTGGAGCTTGGCCTCTCCCAATAAGTGGAAGTTCACCAATTCTCTCAGCAGACATAATAGACTGCGTTACTTCACATTGTAATAATAGGCAGCTTAACCTCTTAAGCCCGAGAGTCCCCGGTACCGGGGACTTGCCCTCTTTTGCATTACATTTTCGCTCATAGCTCACTAACCCTGAGAGTAACCCACACATATTAAGTATTGTTGTGCTCAGCGGAAACTCCTCTAAAAACGTATCTAAATCAATTTCATATCCGTTAACCACCAGCTCAAACGCCATGCAAATAAACAACAACATGTCCGGAGTATAATTCATGACCAAGTTTTTGTTTATGTGCGATATGTATCCACAATACAAACGCAAACACCAAAACCATGGCATCAAATGAAAGCTAACAACCAGCAGAATCCAGCGATATGCAACTCATTTACATGGCGCAAAGTATTTCAGAGCAGGCAGCGAAAGTTCCCTGAAAAAAATGCCAGCCAAAAACAAAGCAAGCATGTAAATCTTGTAAAGCATGTCTTACCTTTGCCGTTTTTTTCAACAAAAGTTATTTCCATAGCTATAAAAGTCAGTTTGTTGTTATATCCGGTCGATAGCTTCACGGAAACTGCATTTTGGCTCTTTTCTGTAGCTCTGTGCTAGCATAACATCACCAAATATGGAAACACTCCCTGTGCGTAAAAGCAGTCCTCTCCACACTCCATGTCCTGTGATTCGTCGGGGATCCTGTCCGTCTCAAAATGGTGGATATCATTGGTTTCTACAGATTCAAAGCTTTCCAGCGAGGTATAGAGCTCCCGTATTGGACAGACACACGCGGGGTGGACAGACGCGGAAGTTCCAAAGCTGGAAGCGCTATGAACGCAAAGCGCACAGAGACGGCGTAAAGGGGCGTTAAACCCCCTTTTACAGCGTTTCTTTAGGAGTTTTTTTGCTGAAATCATGTCCCGTAAGCAAAAAAGAAGACCATGAAAGTAGTGGAAGCTTTGGACAAGATTTTTTCCATATTTATAAACTGTGCCAACATTGAACTTTGTTCAATCAAAACCTGTACAGAATATTAGTTTCTTGTTGTATGGACACCAAACTTGCTACAGATGGCCTTGACATGTAGTGGTTACAATTGATTGTTTTTATTTGTTTCGTTACAAGTAATATAAGGGATATTAGAGGAAACATGTGGTTTATTTTTTTGGCGGAGTTAATTTTTTGGCCAGTTCAACATCATTTACTCTTACCCAGTGTTCTTGACTGTCAAATTAATTCATCCACATCACCCCCCAAGAACCCATCTTCATTTTGATACCAAGATTTGCAGTTTAGACCTTGTAAAAGCTGAGAAATGCCTTATAAAGTGAAGGTATAGGATTTTCAGAAAATAGGCCTCAGAGCTTAAGAGGTTAAGCCAAATTCATACTTTCACGTCAAGCCTACACAAGGCCTACAACATTAGCCCATTTAGACCCAGACCCCTATGCAAGAGCCTGAACGCACCTTCAAAAGTAACTTCATATAGTCAAGACTTGCCTTGACCGAGGCTGAAGAGTATCGAGACCAAGGCAAAACCAAGATCAGAGAGTACTGAGACCCACACAAGACCAAAACCAAGGCATGCTTAGCCGAGACGAAGACCATGACTAGCTAAGACCAAGTCAAGACCAAAAACAGAATATTGTTTTAGTTACTTTTCTTTATCGCAAACAACAGACTCTTTTTCTTTGTTTTAGTCTATTAAGCAACAATAAAAAATCTATTTGTAGCATTTATAACACAGACCTACATTTATTGAAGTCAACACTCTATCAATTAAGTACTTATAAATTATATTATCAGCAGTTCTCACCTATGAAAATATTATGAGAACTTGGTATGTGCCAGGAAGACGTCTATAATTTATGTCTAGAAATTATACATAGCAGAATGTTTCTTTTTTGTGGACGTTGTACAGATAATTTCTTTGTGCTCCGTAAAGCCAAAGGTAATAATGGCCGGATTCGCTGACATTTTAATATTGCTCTCTCAATCTCCAGTAGAGTGTGAGCATAGTGTTACAGAGTATTTGCATTGTAGAAAAAATAAATAACAATTTGTGTTGGGTCGATTTTGTATATTTGAAGAGAGAATGTTAATTTTTTTTTTTTATTTGATGAAAGTGCTTGCAACTTGCTTTTTGTTCTTGGATTAAAATCACCAGGACACCTGTGCCACCAAGGCCGAGATCAAAGACAGCCGAGACTGAGAAAATACCAAGATCACAGATTCGAGACTGTGACAAGACTGAGACACGATTTTTGGACCATAGAAAATGGGTCTCGTGCACTACAACACTAACGTCATGCAGAGTAGATGCAGACCATGCGCTCTGTGATAAGTCAATTTGGTAGCCATCCCAAAATGGCCATCTCAGATCATTATAGGGCAGTTGTGTACACATGGAAACATTTGAAAAATATTTAAAGAGGTCATGAACTGAGAAATATTGTATGTCAAGTCTTTTTAGAAAGTGAAAATGTTTTTGTTTTGTTTACAAACTGCTTTAGTTAACAAAACTCAGCTTTCACTCATGCTAACACCAACAGTCAAAAAGAGGCAAAGTTTCGGGTCCAACAGCGACAATATTACAGGTCTACCTACAAAAGAGTGTTCAACAAAAAGCAAGCAGGTGTTAGGAAGGCCAAATCTTTTTTTTACATAAGATTTAATTAAACAATTCGATTGTCAACTTACATAAAATGTGCATAAAACTGGAGGGAGGCAGAGCTCTACCCATGGGAACAAACTTGGAGACAATACTGAAAAAAAAGTCTTTCTACCGCGTTTATCAATGCTTTAGGTTTTAATGCTATTTTTACAGTAACAAATAGTGTTTGAAACAAAATATTTCTGTTGAGTAATCAGAGCTGAATAGAGTCGTTTCAGATGCACACACAGAAACACAACATTGTTATTCTCCCTCAACCGTGCTTGTATCTATTAGAAAATATTTTATATCCTTTATATAATTTTTTTATAAACCATGAACTAGGCCTTTGGTTATTCTATATTCTGGTTTCTCGGGAGGGAAACCATTCCGTAGTTCCAAAAATAAAACCATTTCAATATTCAATTCAATACTTGCTTATTTTTACTTTCTAATAACTTGAACATATGCATTGCTTTCATATTATAAGAGCATCGGATAAAGAAATCATGCATATTCAATCTGTCCTTCAGCTAGAGATATAGTTTTTTGTAGCTAGACGTCCAGAAAAAAATGTATTCCTAAACACAAATAATGTTTTTGAGGGAAAAATACATTTAATTGAACATCTATACATTTAATTTTACTACTGACAGTGCATTTACGGGATCCAATATTTCTGATCTGCACTGCTATGTCAAAATACATTTTGTAGATTGCTGTAGTTCTACTATATTCAACCTAAATCTGAGACATGCGTGTTCACTAAAGTAAATGTTATTCTTCATTCTTGGAAAAATGCTAAAATAAGCGATACAGTCCTGAAAGTGTGATATTGGCCAGATAAAATAATTATCCACCAAAATATCGAGACCGTAACCATAGACAAACCTATAATTTGTCAAGAAAATTCCCATTATCCATTATTGTTTTATTGGCTACACATATACTGGTTACTCAGAACCAGTCCAGTATAAATTGACCAGTGTTGGCCTTAGTAGATCAGTGTAATTTGATGTTACATTAACTCAGTTAGCATTAAAATAAACAATATATTGGTTGTTGACTATGCATCTGTGAATCACTAAACTGAAGATTCACTAATGTCTCCAAAATGCTACAGATATTGAGAGGAATTTCACAAGTTTTAAGGAATGGAACTGATCGTTTGATAGGTGATCTAATGAAAACAATAAACTTAGCAAGTCTTAGCAAGTTCACCTTTGACGAATGGTGAAATTGTATTTGTTTTGTTTACCATTTACTAGCTTAGTTCTCAAAATGATAGCAGGGCTTGTCGAATCTCTAGCTTCTGATTCTACAAGAATGTTTGTTCTCCGAAGATCCTGGTGGTGACATGCAAACCCATCGGCATGTCTTTGAAAGCGGGAGGGAATCAACTGATTAGCTTTGATTCCCCAGTGAGTGTGTGTGAGAGGTCGCAGGGTTAGCCTGGCTCCACTCGTCCTGAAGTACACGAAAGAGGGAGAGAGGGGTTCTGTTGACCCTAGTAACACACATGCTAATCGCTAATACTGTCCTCGCTGGCCCCCTCCTGTTGCTTACTGTCTCTCTCTCCCCCTTCGAATTTTGGCTGGTGTGGCTGCAGCCTGTCTGGTGCCAAGCGTCAGATTTCAGCCTCTCCTACTGAGCCGTATATAACCCTGAGAGAGCCACCTCTTAGTTAAAAGAGCAAGAGATTTGGCCTGTTCTTGTTGAAGAACGGTCCTGAAGTTACTAGTTTAGTTTGATCGATTGTAGACTTTGCAGAGTGTCCTGTGATCCTTTAGCTTGTTGCATTGGATTTGCTTGTTGAATACAAAACAGCGTTTTTGACAAACAAAGAAGATTTGTTATCTTTGCCAAATGCCTTTTTTATTTTTATTGATGGGTAGAGTTTAGAGAGACAGATTATTAAGCAGGCCTGCTCATCACCAACTGCACCACAGGAGCAGGACCAAAATATATATCAGATTTTAAATTGTTGACCAGAAATGAAAACCATTTTTAATTTCCTCTTCAATAATACCGTATGTATCAAGTTGAATGCAATCATAGTCACTACAGGATCTTCATAATACACGATATATATATATATATATATATATATATATATATATATATATATATATATATATATATATATGACAAAAGTTATGGTTATTCTCATCTTTTTTGTGTTATGGTTATTTAATCGCTCGTAATAGACTAGACCAGGGGTGCTCACACTTTTTCAGCTTGCGAGCTACTTTTAAAATGACCAAGTCAAAGTGATCTACCCGCTACAAAAATGTAAAACATCAAGCAACAAACAATTATTTTCAACTTTATCGAGAATTGACAAAACACACATAATAATTAATAATTTACATTTTTTGTAATAACGTGAATTTAATTTGATGACTTGCACTGAATTGAATCATTAGAACAGTTGTGTGTGACCTGAATTTGGTGGTAATAGAGTGATTTTTATGGGAGCAATTGAGCTTTGATCCAAAAAATCAAGAATAAAAAGGATGATCTAATAAATATTTCAATATTTATTGAAACTGAGTCGTGCAGTACAATATGCAGGTGAGGAGTGGCGTGTTGCTTGATTTTGGTTGTAATAGAGCAATTTAGAATGAAGTTATGAAGCATATTCTGGGTAAAACATATTTTGGATCTGGTAATTTGCAGACGGTCCCTAAGCGATTCCATGTCAGCGGGTTGAGCATAGACGGTATTGTGTTTCTGCGAATGCCGAGGGAAACTTGTTTTGATAAAAAACGTTTTGTAGTTTGTCCGCTACATAACACAGATTAAAAATACGTATTATTTGTTTACTAAGAACATTCTGGTCTCGAGCTATTGAGCAGAGAAAACCGAATCCGGCAGCTAACTTTACTGAACTGTGACGGGATGGATGATCGACTGATGTTTCAATTTCACGCCGCAATCGACCACCGATCGACATAATGAGCACCCCTGGACTAGACAAATGTATCAGTTCTGCAGCATGTGCTCCCCAAAAAACCCAATTAGCAAAACTTGAACATTGCTAGGTTTGATATCAGTACATTTTATAGACAAAATAGGATATTATGATATTTTACCACTTTCAGTGCCTAATGATGATGTTGTTAGTCTGCATGTTTCTTTTGTCATAAAACCCGATGACAATGTCTTTGGAGGCACAGCTTATCTCACATAATTGTGCCAAAAATAAATAAATAAATGAAATCTGCTGTCAAAAATATAAAGATATGAAATAAACAGTAGACGCTTTCAATAAACACTGAACATGTTCATTTATTTGCTTTTGGGGTCATCGTACGCCATAACATCAGATTTCTTGTGTGTTCAATGTCAGAAATGCATTTTTGACAAATAAATACAATTTAATATATTTGGAAAATGATAAGTAATTTTTTTCCTCAAAACAAGAAAACTCCATGGTGCCTTTTTTTTCACAAAACGCTGTAAATCCAAGCCATCAATTTAAATGTATGGCACATGGCTGGTTCCAGAATAGATCAGTTAAACAGTATCAGAACTCACATGCAGAAATTGGAATTACTGCTTCAAACTGCGGAGTCATTTACTGTTCGCTTAAGTGAGCCACATCCCACAGTCTCTCCTTTTGCCTGACACTGACTTTAGGACGTCTCCACTGCATTCAGGTAGACAATGGCCTGATTCTGTTCTGTCTTTATGGAACAATTCAAAACTTTTGCTGCAGATAGCAGCCACAATTTTTCCACCTTATCAGCACTTCATCTTCCTTGCACTGGGCTTTGTTTAATGGAGTTTTGGCGTATTGTGAAAAAAATAGACTGGTGTTTATCGCAGTTTGGGGAAAAAACAGACAGACCAGGACTGCATTACATGACATTACAGAACTGATTATGGGCTTTCCAAAGTTAAAATAAAAATACACATCAGATTAGGCACTAACCTATTTTTTCTTTTAAGTGGGGTTTATCGCCATTTTGGAACCAATTTCCTCATATATTCCTCATTCAATGAAGGAGACTGGTGGCACATCGCCAACATCTACCTCGGCGGGACATTCAAGGCACCTGGTGTAGTTTTCTTTAAAAAAAGTAGTGTTGACTGCCTACATATCTGAAGCCCAAACATGCCCAGCTAACCTAAATAGTACTTCCAGTTCAGTGAGCGACCAATCACAATCTCACTAGAAAATAAGAGTGAATTGCTGTTATGCTTGCCCTTACGACAGATTATGCAATTTTTCAAGTTTGAAAATGCAAATGAAGCCACTGGCAAATTTTTCAAAACTCCAATCAGCAAAAAATAAAGAAAAACATACATGAAGTTAATTTACAATTTATTTTTATTAGATTTTTTACACAAACCTAATTCCATGCTAGTTGCTCCACATTATCTGAGACCTGCAGTCTGTGATCAAGGGAAAAAAATGTTAAATTCTCTTTTTTTTTTGGTGAATTCTGTTAATAGCTGCAGGGCATTACAGACACCTGTCTAACTTCACAAGCACTGAGGGCCCCAGATCCCCACCCGGCGCTTGCATCCAGAGAACGAAAGGAAGAAAATCTCTAATTTCTAAATCAGAAAATTCCTATTCACTGTCTCTGGCTGGTGGAATACTTTTCTTTATCCAATCTGGCAAAAACCTGAATGCATAAGAACATTTCAATATATTTTTATCTCAGTTTTCTTCTCGATATATTATAAAATTAATCAAATAATTTGGCATTAAGTGAGATTCAAATAATACAGACAGGTTACCATGCACCACCAAAATGAAAAAGTCAGAATATTAAACCATGTTTACTTTCTGCGCAGCAACATTGGATCTAAAAAGAGTGACAGAAAGTCCTCGCTCCTCCTCCTCTTTGACTTTTGTCTTAATCAAAGCAGATCAGCAACCGTCCACATTAGCCATGCCATCGGCCACAGTTTGATCTGGAGGTAAAAGTGAGCATGTGTTCAGGGAAGCGGTAAAGAGTAATCTCTTCCCATCACTGAGCTCAACACATGCACATGTGTGCGGGATTGCATGTGTTTATATCCGCCTACTGTTCTCACTGCCTATTATTCTTAGACAGGAGGCATTACTCACTCAATTTTCCATACTCCGGCCTATTCTCATTTAGCCTTGACTTACTGGACGTGTTAAATGTGCTCGTATTTGTGAGCTAAATTTTACTTCGCCTTTTGATGTGATGCCAGATGCAATCCCCTGATATTTCAGCTCTTTTGCCCCCAACTTGATTCTGAATGAGTGTTTAGATGCGTAAGTCATAGCTGCGTTTGCTGCAGAGTGAATGAAGCACCTCAAATGAATAAACCTATTTCCTAAAAGAGTGTCAGATCATTTCAAATAGTTAATAGGCCTCTACGAATTTTCCATCCGAAGTTTTGTGTAACAACGCGCCTCAATCGAAAACTATGTGCCCCAATGGGAGATAGAGTTTTGGATTGGCATATCGGACTCATTTTTCCCAAGGAGAATGACCAATGAAATCTTTTGGTGATGTGAGTAGTACGTAAAACCCCACAATTTCCACAAATCCTTTTTTCCCTGCATTTCTTTTTTCCCCACTCAACATCAATGAGTGTTGCTATGTGTTCTTTGATTTCTTCTCTGTCGCGGCATCTGTTGTACCACAAATGCTTTCAGGCAGAGACTGTCATTGCATCCATATTTCCTCAACTCAGACAAAGAGCAACCTGCTGAGAAACCATCTAAAGATTCGTACGAATCTAAATTTGGATCAGTGTGTAGAGGCCTTTATGCCCTAAATTTTAGAATTTAATGCAAAACCGATAAAATACCACAAACATGAAAGTAACAGTGATGTTTTCCTGTGCTGGTGTACACGTTTAGAACAGTGGACACAATTTACTCAATATTTGGCTTATCACAAGCTGTCAATCAAGCCTTGCTTTCTGCATTTACTTTCTGGCCTGTTACATTCAAAAGGAAATCCTGCAAACTGTCTATGATTCCGAATTGACAAAATATGTTCTTTTCCAGCTTTGATTTGGAGCGTCTCAGTAGTTGTGTGCTGATGGGCTCTGTGTGTGTGTGTGCGTGTGTATGTGTGTCTGTTCTCTCACTATTCGTCTGATGGGGTGCTGAGACGGCTGTGTTAACATGTGGTGTCCCTGTTTCTTTTGTCTTTCTGTCTTTATCCCTGGTTCTTTCATCTGCTGGGCTTTCATGTTTCTGAGTGTGTGTGTCGTTCGCCCGGCACACACCCGTGTGTTCATCACAAGAGGAGAAACTTTAAGCCTGGAGATCAACTGCCTTTGAAAGTGATCTGGCGGGCCACAAATATACCCACTTTTATCTGCACACACAGACACACACAGCACATACCTGGCCGTTATTATCAGCATGCATGGAGCGGAGGTGTGTGTCTGTTTCTGGACACCCGTCCAGCCTAATACCACAACATTTGTGACAGTTGTATTTCTTGGAGCGCTTTGTTCTCCTTCCAAATTTGTAGTCTCTTTGAATCAATCATGATATATGAGAGTGCATACTTTTCTAGCAAAACAAAAAACGTTATTTCTATCGGTTAAAACATTTTGTTGTCTTTTGACTGTTTTAATAAATGTAGGCTCAAAACTGGAGTATCGCATGAAATATTTGCAAATAAAGCACCGTTTCCATCCAAGGAGTCCAAGACAACAAAATAGTCACTTCACGATAAACTCGTGCCAAATATCAAAAGAAAAATAGAAGTTCCAGCGTTAGGAGAAGGCCTTTTTTCATATACACTAACATTCTTGCATCTTAAGACACACAATAATATGCGCAGTCATGTCTTGCTTTTGGAAACACAAGACTCTTTGGGAACGCAGTCGATCAAGTTCCAGTGCCGTACCACTTTGGCTAATGAATTTCAGAATGAACAAAGAAACATGTCGGATGTTGTGCAATATAATCGGTGTGTTGGTTGGTCCATTAATGCCACCACATTCTGACAGAAATACGCATTGCCATTGCAGTTACATTGGGATTTTTTCAGTAAGTGCATCTCTGCACTAGTTTCTGCTAATTTTTTTCTTGCCTGCTACATTTGTCCTACTCAGTTGTCCATAAATTTTTAGTGTCCATTTTCAAAATTGATGTGCATCTTACTGTTTTCATCAAGGTTTTTTTTTTTATAAGATATTCCGAAATTCTTTTACTGAGACTGAGTGGTGAAACCAGTTGTAAAATTGCTGCATTTAATATGGAAAAGAGCTGAACCACAAGGTATTGATGATTACACACTTTAAGTTAGACAGAATTCTTTAGTTAAGGACTCATCTGTGATCGCTGAGATTTACCAGGCAACCAGTTTTTCTGTGGACAGATTGGATTTCCCGATATTTTGTATTTTAACACCATTAATGGCACAATGCAAATTTAATGTTGTACCAAAGCCCCAACACCTGGTTGTACTTTGATTTCTTATTTTTACATTTCAGTGTACCAGATCTACTCTACTGTGCTAATTATCATTTTCAATACTTTATAAATATCTCTTATGTTGTCTAATTTATGTTTCAGGGCTGAATCCAAAATGACTCAACAGATTCCAGAACCTCATCCTCTGATTCCGCGAAAATTCAGTGCACCATGTTCATCTCCACCAAGTGCAGCGCGTCGTCTCTACAGAAACCTATCTGGAAAGTTTCGCTCTTCAAACCTGCTTCTGGATGAAACAACAGTGACGGATAAAGAGCACATGCACAAAACCAACATGGTGAGCCCAATTACCGTAAGCAGCCTTACAGGTCTATGGGGTTTTCTTATAAGCTTTTTTGAGTATATGTCAGTGAGATGGGTGTACATATGTGAATGCATTTCTATATAGAGACACAATTTACATGCTTAAAGTTTCACCTCACAAGTAACGTTATCAAATCTTTCTTTCATTTTACTGAACATGGGTTCATAATTTTGTAATTTACTTAACAACAACGAAGGTAAAATTTGAGAAATGTCTGTTTTCTTCAAAAGTCTATATCAATGAGGGAGAGGTCATTTACTGACAATCTTTAAATTCATGTCTCTTTATAACACTAGCTTATAAGTACTTAAAGTTTTATCATTTGAAGTGTCATCCTAAAAAATAAGAATTTGTGCGTCATTTGTACTAAATGCTAATATTTTTAGCATAAGTCATTGGCGTTTTACATTGAAATTGTTAGCTTCTCTGCTGTTTTGCAATATCTAGACCAAAAAATAACTTTGTAAACAGGTGGAACACAATATGTTATACAATATGCACACAATATGTGAACACCATTATATCTATTCCACAAACACTCTTTTTATTACTGCCTAAGTAATCGTTGTCATTTTAGATTATTGTGGGACTTCTATTTACATATTACTAGTTGTATAGGATGAGCTACACCAATCTTTTGGTGGGTGCTTCCCTCTCTCAAAATAACTGATAAAGAAACATTATAATCTACTAATTAAAGGAAACCAAAAGCAGCTAAATAAAAAAAATGTGGTGTTCCAGGTCATTTGATAATTTAATCCATTATTGTAGACTGAATATCTACATATATATCTATATATAATATAATATAAATATATATATCTATATTGAGGCATATATTTTTGTCAAAGTGGCTCAGTTAATTGAGTGGATGTGGATGTAGTTTCAGGTGAACGAGGCTGTGCTGGAGGCTGTGGAGCATCAAGAGCTGGATGTAGTGGAGTCTCTGCTGAACAGCTTTAGTCTGGAGGAGCTGGATTTGAACACTCCTAACAGCGCTGGGCTGCTTCCACTTGATATCGCCATCATGACGAACAACCTGCCAATGGCCAAGCTCCTGCTGAGAGCTGGGGCCAAGGAGAGCCCACACTGTGAGCAGCAAGCGGTCACATAAATATATGTCCTTTTAAAATATTTTTATATATCAAATCCTAAAACAGGTCCTAAAACAGGATCTTAACACAACCCAACTCTAAAAATGCCAGACTGGAGGCCTTTTGACAAGTTTTTATGAAGATAATCTTAAAGTATATAAATCCTTGTTTCCTGGAGCATATTCTCAATACAGTTTGATCAAGTCTTCCTCCATTTAATACACTCTTCCTCGCACACCAGCCCAATATAGATACAGAGATTTTGGCCAATCTAATACAACCAGGAACCCTTTTTTTGGAGGTTGTTTTGGGTCATTGTCCTGCTTGTGATAAAATAGCCAAATTAATATTTAATATTTTTAATATTTAATTCAATATTAAATCAATTTTGGACAAAGAAAACCAGGGAAGATGAATCCATATCCTCTTTTAAATATTTAGTTTCCATTAAAATGTAGAATTTGTTTAATTTAATGTTATAACCACATAATAGTTGCAGTGATTGCTCTCGGCTTTAACATTCTGAATTGAAAAAAATAAAAGGGAATATAAAATTGCTGTTCGGTTCACATTGCATTATACTAGCGCCCATCCATGGATAAAATCACACTGGGATTTGCTTTCAGTCATGAGGATCATTTAATCATTTAATTACGTTTGCATGCAAATTTAACATGTGTCTATGATTTTCCTAAGCTGAGATAGAGATATGCCAGTTAGGTTGCTGGTATGGTAAATGGTATGGTTGCAATGGAGGAATCAGTGACATAATATAATTTTTTGTCATGTCATCATGGGTAGAATGAGCCAACCCCCGTCCCTAACATTTTCTTAAGTTGAGATAGAGATATGCCAAATTGGTTGCTATGGTAAACAGCTTGGTTGCTATGGAGGGGTCAGTGATATTACATAATGCCCCCATCTCTAAAATAAAATCATGTTCTCTTTAGTTCTTAGCCTAGAAAGTCGAGCTGCTCACCTGGCTTCACTGGTACAGGAGGCGGAGCATCGGATTGCTGAGCTTGTTGCAATGGTAACAGGGGAGGAGCCTGGAGAAAGGGAGGAGTCTAGCAGAGAGAGGCAGCTGAAAACATGGGAGTGGAAGCTCCGCCTCTATAAGCGCATGCAGACGGGATACACACATGCCAGTGAGTGACACAAGCACACACCTTAACACAGACCTGACGATCCATCATCAGAGTGTGTTTGTGTTCATTTCAGGTCCTCCGGATTCTCCCAGTGCTGTTTGTCTCTCCGTGAGCAGCAGCAGCAGTCTCAGGGTTCAATTCCAAGAGCCGCTCAGTCACAACTCTGCTGTGATTACCAAATACCGTGGTAAGGAACCCCTGACCTCTGCAATGTCAGGGATCATCCAGATTATATGGTTTCAACAAATGAGAACTTATTAATACACAGTTCTGTGGAGAGGTTTTATTCAGGTTTGAAAAAGTATTTCGAACTACAAAATGCTTAAGTGTTAATCCTACATTTTCATCAATTATATTGTTTTCAAAAGTCGAAGTGTTAAAAATCAAAATGTCTACCCGTATGTGTTGAGAAAATTTTCAGACATTTCATTATAAAATTGAATGATTCTTGGTGACAAAGGCTCGACAATGCACTCTGGGGAAAATGTACTACCCTTTCCTGTTGTTAAGAGCCACTAAATCTTTTTATCTTCTTCAGCTCCAATAAAAAAATAACTTTTACTCTTTAATTGCCAAGATCTTGCATGATATCACTGATTTATGACTTATTTTCAATTTAAAAATGATTTTACCTTTTATCACCGGCTTGGCGATCTCCAACATTAATATCAACACATTGTGTAGCACCAGATTTATTTTTAAAATAATGGAAAAAATATTGATCGGATCATTTTGTTTTAGTGGCTGTTTATTGCCACAAACAACATGAAAAAGGAGTGAATTTGAACAATACACAAGGTTTAGTGATAAAAAGAGAAATCTAAATCAAATATGTTTTTGGTGTGACCACCATTTGCCTTCAAAACAGTTTGCACAGTTTTTGGGGGATTGTTTAAAATTTTGACTCTTCAGTCCAAAGCACTTGTCGCCAAATCTTTATCTGGGGGAGAATTTGTTGATGTAGTAAAACTACCTAACTGTTTTGTTGATGTGTTAAAACTATTGCTTAAATCCTATTTTCAACCTTCTACACAGCTGTTTGTGTTCAGGACTGGGTTTTAACCTACTTTTGACATGACGACCATTAGCACCTGTTAATAATCCTTAAAAATCCCTGACTTTGCAAGTCTACCTATGAGAATTGGTGCTGGTTTGAAGGCAAAAGGTAGTAACACCAAATATTATTCATATTCAAATATACACAATCATTATTTATATTACTGAAATCATTCCTTGCTTACTGCATTTTTCACATCTGTCGTTTGAAGGAAAAAGTATCTTAAGCAAAAGAACACACAGCTTTAGTTGGAATGATAACTAGCACGCTAGCACTAGTAGTTGAATCCGTTCACTTCTCTCTGTTCATCTGTGTATGTCAGTGAGCTGGAGCAGCGTGCCTTCATTCAATCCTCTGCTGGGCGAGAAGCTCATTGAAGACTTGACTCAGCTGCAGTACGACATCACTGGGCTGGCAGCGGTTAGCATTACGAGAAAAACATTCTAGTAAAACTTTCACATGTGTATGATGCAGCTTCCTCCTCTCTTTTCAGGGCATTAGCTGTTACGTCCAGGTAGCAGCTTATAATATGAAGGGATGGAGCTCACCTCAGATATCCGAACCGGCCTGTGCTATACCCTCCAGTAAGTAGGCTCCCTTTGGACTATTGCACTGGCCTTGATTTGGGCATGCCTCGATGGCAGTTTTGTACAAACTTTTCTGGGTACAGGTCAAATACAAAATCCAATTAAAGCTTTTATACTTTACTTTTCAAGTTCCTTTATTTTAGATTTTTGAAAATGGCCTTTCGCATGGCGTGTAACATGGCTCTAAGTTAATCAAATGAACTCTGTGACAAACTTTCACAGTGTGAAAGTGCTCCATGGATCTACTTATTGACTTTAAATAAAGTGGATTTGCTCAAACGATCTGCATTTAAACTAATCTTTTGCTGTTTCGTATTGAGGAAGAAATGGTACACCCAAAAAAGGTAAGTCATCTACACACGATTCCGATTTTCAGTCTGAAGTTTTGTGCGACAACGCATTTCTATCGAAAACCATAGGTACCAGCAGGTCATCGATGCCAACCGGTTATTGGCGCCAACCAAAAAGAGTATTGCAATGCCATATCGGGTCTGCTTTTCACAACGAGAACAACAGATAGAACTTGGCTCTTTGGATGATGTGAGAACAGCCACTCGGTGGCGCTCATCCAACATTTTCATAGCGACTTCACACAGGAAACTGAAAAGAAGGATCCTCTTTTCTCCACATTTTTGTCAAACAGCTCCCTGTGATCAGCCACCAACAGTGAAACTCCTCGACATCCATGATTTCTTCTCTGTCATCACCTTCTTATTTGCTGTTTCCCCATGCATCCGTTGTACTGCAAATGCCATCTTCAGGCAGGGAGCATTGTTGAATCCTTACCGACCCAGATGTAGAGCACACTATTGAGAAGCCATCCAAGATTTGTGCAAATCTCAATTTGATTTGGTGTGTAGATGCCTTTAGACAATAGAAACAATTAAGCGCATTCCTTCAAAACGTGTGGTTTCCAAAAGTGATGTTGTTTAACAAGTTTCAGGAGAAGCAATGAACTGACTTAAACCGAAATATGAGACTTTTGAACCCAAATCAGTAAATGGTATAGCTGTACAGTGCATAGCCAAACTAACTCAAGGTAGTTCTTGATGACTGGCTGTGGGTTTGGGGTTGTTATCCTTCTGTAAAATAAATTTGGGGCCAATTATATGCATCTCTGATGAGAATTGCAATTATGGACAAAATCTGCCTGTATTTGTTATCAATGAGAACACCATGAATCCTGACCAAATCTCAGAATACATGTGCACAGCCCTAAATGTTAAAGGAACCTCTACCATGCGTCACTGTTGCACGCGTTGAAATCTTTATCTAGGAGAGACCTTGTTGATGCAGTATAACTACCTTGTTGCTGTGCTCAATCTTGCAATAGCAAAACACTCTTGGTAGCAGCTGTTCTTTACTGTTTTAAACCTCCTACATCGGCGTTTCTGTTTCGGTTTTTTTTTTTTTTTTCTTTACTTTGTTGCATTTTCTGTACGTCTTTGCACAGCAACTATTATAGCTCATGGCTCCGTGTCTTTACACTGGAATTCTTTATTATGTTTCTTTCTAATGTAATTGAATACTTAAGAAATCCTCAAAGTTCTGTCATTTGGATTCTTGGTTTGAGTGTTTGCGTGTTTTGAGAATGCTAATTTAAAAGTGTGTGTTTGTGTTTTCCATTTCGACTCCCTCTGGAAATATTTGCATGTCTGTGAGAGGCAGTAAAGTTGCAGACAGGACGGCTCTTATACACCAGCTCACCACACACACAGAGCTGTTGTCTCCCTTTACAATTCACACTCGCATGCACACACCACTTTACAGTCGCACACAGAAATGATTTGAACACATTTTTTCTTAGATCCATCATGTTTGCCTCTGTCTCTGTCAGCACACACAGAGACTCTCTGGGCCTCGCTCTGAAGAAAGGGTACATGTCAGAATTTAGAAATTACAATTTGCTTTTGTTTCCCGAATGTAATATACTCAAATAATTACATGTATTTTAACATCGACATTTTCAATGAAAATTATCGCAGTCAAAATGAAAATATGTGAGTGAGAGAGAAAAAAATCCTGTTTTTTTATTTCAAATTTGAACTTTAAAAGTAAAAAAATTTTATGCTCAAAAGTTCTTGATTACATTAACTAATGACAAAGGTGTAATTGAAAATCCACCCAAAGTTTTAGTATAAAGCTTTTATTTCAAAATTGTAAAGCTTTTTCAGAGTAAGATTTTTTTTGACTTAATAATGTTGTTTTCTATATTTTCAAATAGTTTTTTCCCTTGTTGTGCTTTCTGTCTTACTTTTGTCTCAATCTGCTCAGGTGTTATCACTCTAGCACATCTGGCATGATTGGGGCACAACTTTGCACTGATTTTACTCTTTCTATAATTCTTTCTTTGTCATTGTTTCAATGTTCTCAATACTTATCCTGCAGTACTTATGTCATGCCCTGGTTCATCCTGTCCTGTCCCATCTCATGCTGTTCCATCCTATCCAGTTTGCTCTTATTCTTCTCATCCTGTTTCATCTTTTCTTGTCCCATATCTCCCTGTTCCGATTCATCATGTTCTTGCCCATCCTGTTATGTATCATCTTGTTCCAATTTGTCCTGTTCCATCTTGTCCTGTCCCATCTCATGCTGTTCCATGCTATCCAGTTTGGTCTTATTCTTTTCAGTCTCATCCTGTTTCATCTTATCCTGTCCCATATCTCCCTGTTTCGATTCATCATGTTCTGGCCCATCCTGTTATGTATCATCTTGTTCCAGTCTGTCCTGTTCCATCCTGCCCTGTCCCATCTCATGCTGTTTCATCCTATCCAGTTTGGTCTTATTCTTTTCAGTCTCGTCCTGTTTCATCTTATCCTGTCCCATATCACCCTGTTCCGATTCATCATGTTCTGGCTCATCCTGTTATGTATCATCTTGTTCCAATTTGTCCTGTTCCATCTTGTCCTGTCCCATCTCATGCTGTTCCATCCTATCCAGTTTGGTCTTATTCTTTTCAGTCTCATCCTGTTTCATCTTTTCCTGTCCCATATCTCCCTGCTCTGATTCATCATGTTCTGGCTCATCCTGTTATGTATCATCTTGTTTTATTTTGTTCCATCTCATCTTGTTGCGTCTCATTCTGTTCAGTCTCTTCCTGTTCTGTTCCCTCCTTCTGTCTCTTCCAGTTCTGTTTTGTCTTTCCCATATCATCATGTTGCATTTTATTTTTTCCCATCTCATCCTGTTCCGTTCCATTCTGTTCTATCGTCATGTCCAGTATCATCCTGTTCCCTTTTGTCCTGTTTCATATCATCCTTTCCTGTTTCATCCAACTCCTTTTCATCCTGTTCCATTTTGCCTTGTTTTGTCTCACCCTTTTCCTGATCTCATTTTGTTCAGTCTTGTCCTGTCCTATCTCATCCTATTCCATTTTGTCCTACAAAAACAAAGTCCTACAAAGTTCTGTGAAGAACTGATAATTTCTCCTTTGACTGTATTCTGGTAATAAAATGGCCTCTGTATTCAGGTCTCATACTACCAACTTGACACTAGACGTCCATTGCCTACCAGCTAAAGACCCTAGCATCAGCATTCACAAAATCTTAAGTGAAACTTTTGGGCAAAACCTGTTTGATTCACCCCGAAAACACACATCACTGTTTGTTTAAAATCACCTACAGAGTTATAGAATTGTGCTTTAATCTTATCTGTCATTTTAATGCAGAATGCACTGTGTCTGCAGGTTGGAGGGATGTGGATGGTATGCCCCCTCGTCAGCAAGGTCTGAAAGACACGCTAGAGCAGATCCTGGGCCAAGTGAAGGAGGCACACCATCACTGTGCATGCCATGGTAAATACTCGCACCACTCACTGGAGCTGAATGAAAAACCTCCTCATTCACGCCGAGCCTCTCTGACCGCGACCACAAGAATTCACAGCCTTAAAAACAAATGCAGAGTTAATATTTCAGAGGCCTCGAGTGTGTATGTTTGTCTCCAGGGGGCGACTGTGTGGGTCTTGTTTGTTGTTTTTAGGGCTCCATGGCTCAGAGTTTATTTTGCTGTGAGTATAACGTGCGACTCGACTGCAGAGAGCGACACACACATTTGAGCTAAAACTATTCATTCTCAGCACTGATCTTTCAAAAAAATATAATCCTTTTTGATTCTCAACATATAAAATGTGATTATTTCTTCTCTGTGTATGTTTAGAGCAATGCAAAGCTTCATCAAACAGCAGGAAGCACTCCGTGTCCAAAAGTTTGAAGCATCTGTTTCTGCCCATCAGTAAATTTGTAAAACACTTAAAAAGGTGAGAGATGAATTTTGAATTTTGGACATTTATAGGTTGTCTATTTGTAATTCCTAAACACCACACAACAGCAATGCCATTACAAGGCTTTACTGGGTGTTTAAGATTTGTGTTAAAGGTCATTTAGATGTCTATGTTCTAAACCCTACTGAAATTAGGATTTTTCTTTAGTGAATGTCTACGTTTAAAGCAATCAGGAGTCTTGTTTCTCCTCAGAGGGCTCTATCTGGCCTGTGTGCTGTATAAGGATGAGAGTGTGTTGGTGACTCCGGAAGATCAGCTGCCCGTGCTGGAAGTGGACGACTCCTTCAGCTGTCACCCGCAGGATCTACTGTGGTTCACTAAGGTAGTCGCCGTCCCGTTGCTCGATCAGTGTTCACCCTCATCCTCGATTCTCTGTTTAGTCATCTCGAGCGGCTCATTGTGTTGTGCTTGTCAGGTGAGTCATCTTTGGGAGGAGCTTGGCTGGATGCAGCAGTGTATCGGAACGGCTCAGGGCTCCAGCTCCTGCACGCTTCAGACTCGACTGCGGATGCTTCAAGCTGCTGCTCACATGCAGGTCTGAAAGACTGTACCGTAAACCAACCCTCGGGGAAACATTACAAACTTTAAATCTTTACTCACTGTTTTTAAAGCAATAATTCTAATGTGTAAAAAAAACTAAGCATCCTACTTGGCATTAGATCACTGGTTAATAAAGTAAACGCTCTACAATTGTTTTAAAACTGAGGTAGGGGAGAGCGGGGTAAACTGAGGCAACTGAAAAATACGCACCTTTAGTCCAGGATGAGAACCTTATCAAAAAAAAGTGGTGTGATTGATCAGCTTCCCCTTCATTAGGGGTAAGTCGATCGCACCAGGTGAGTAAATCGAGCCACCTGGAGCACATTGACCAGAGCACTTTTTCCACGTTTAAAAATTTAGCATAGCTCAAATCTTATAATAATTTAGAAGAAAAACAAAACACATTGGTATTGCATTTTGCCTCTCCCATGCTGTTTATTTTGTTCACCCAAGAGATGTTCCTTTTGTTTGTTCTCTGCATGACTGCTATAGTGTTGATGTCATTTTAAGTTACAATAAAAAAAAATCTTTCAAATAACATATTTTAATTTTTAGACTTAAAATAACGAGTGGCTCAAGCTGGGGCAATTTGCCTAGTTTTAAGCACTTGTGACTAGATACAAGTTCAGAACTTTAATGCTGTTTTACCATCAGCTTGAAACCTTTGTTTTAAGAGTTTTAATCTATTTCTATGCCGATCCATCAGCATTCGTTGTTGGATCTTACTTTTAAGAAATTATAAGTCAAATTTGCTCCCCACATTGGCAGGTTTTTTTGTTTGATCTAGGAAAAGTTTTTTTTTTTACACTTTTCTCTAATTTATTTTGTATTTTCTTTTTTAAACGTCTCAAGGTTCCCATAATTAGTGCAGCAGATTTTGTTTGCGTTATCTCTTGTGGAGTTATTCCGGGAGAAACCCTCCTCTGTGTGTCCTTCAGGCTCTGCTGGGCACCTTGGATCTAGGGCAGGTGTATTTCGAGCCTATCCGAGACAGGCACGGAAACACTTTACTGCTGCTGATGAAGGACATGAGTGTGGGTGCATCGCTGGAAGGAATGCGCTGGATGGCTCTCAGTAAGCTACAGCTTCAGCGCAGGTCTTCCTCCTCCTCGTCAGATGAGCCCAGTGCACTTGAGATGCTCCTCAGCACACTGCATGTGAGTCAGTAGCATTCCTACCCTGGTGTGTCAGGAACATGTGAAATGAGATATTTCCACAAATTTAACCAAAAATAGGAACACCAGTTAATGACACAGAACAGAAAATCGCTTTTTGAGGATCATTGCTTTAAGGCCTGTCAATAGAAATGTCTCAGAATGATGAAAAGCAAAGCAAAATCATAAAAACATTTGTGCATCGCAACAGTCTATTCTCTTAATTTCACAGGCTGGCCAGCTTTCAGGGCTCAGAATAATCCTGCCCGATCAGATGTAAACCTCAATGTGCTGCCATTTGTTTCCCAGGGCCTTCAGTTTAAGAATTGTTGGCCTCACATCATTGACTTTTTTTTGCAGTGGGTCTATGTATATGGAGCCCCTAAAGGATCGCAGGTGTAGGGAAAATAAATGAAATAAAAATCATTGTGGGGACAAAAGGGGTGCACACATTTTTATATATTTTTTTGCATTCCCTCGCAAAGATACCGGAAGTGATCTCCCGCGAGGCAGTGTTGTGCCAAATTCGACTCCCTGGCAGATGTGTACTCCTGAACACATTTTATTTTAATTTACCTTATGTGCCACGCACATATAAAACTGTGTTTTTCTATAAATATATAGTTACCCTGTAACTATGCAAGATTTTTCACCCACCCTCTGATTGGTTGGTAACTGCCAAGTATATTGAGCACTTCCGAGATCAGCAAATATGAATTAATTTAAGTTTATTGTTTGATAAATTATTCTGAGGAAGAGAAACCGAAAACTTCCAAACAAATTTGTGTGAAAAGCAAGAGAGGTGCTTTGTTAAATCATAACCCATGAAAGTGAACCCTACAAACCACCCCTAAATTATAGTTTCATTGAAGTATTCCTGTGTAAATAGCATTTCTGGTGAGTATAATGCATTTTATTTACATCAAATATGTTTTTGTCATGTTTTGTGGGACTTTCTGCTTATTAAGGTAAACGTGACAGCTGTGTTGTGTAAAATCAGAGGTTTTTACATCGTTTATTGTTATTTCTTGTTTTTGGTCCACAAAGTGTACCCATCTCTCTTTCTGTACTGACTTTAATTTCCTCAGGATTTTCTCATGTCACACTGAACAATGGCGCGCCCACTAGCGACGGCTCCGCTAGTTTCTAGCGAAGACTAGTTTGACACAATTGTTTGAAAGTAAATGGCTTCACCCATGTATTTGTGTTATCATTCATATACAGTGGTACCTAGAGATACGAAATTAATCCATTCCAGGGTGACGTTTGTATCTCGAACATTTCGTATCTCAAAGCAAGTTTTACATGTAAAACAGCTAGTCCAAGCAATAGCTCTTAGAAACAACAGTATAAGTAGATAAAAAAATGAATAACCAGAGAAAAATCAAGTAACGTTTCTTCAATTCTTTAATCTACACATTGTTATAATAAATGACAAAAAACAGAATAAAACACATGCAAATTACGTAATATGTACACAAATGTGAAACCTTTCCTTGCGAGTGAAGCGATGTTGAACGAGGTGGAGGTGGAACGGGTGGCAGAAAATATTACGGTACCATGTATGAAAGTTAACTTTCTCAAGATATTTTACAAATTACTGACACAAACACAGTTTCAAGCACAAGCATAGAGAATACCTAGCGTGTGAGAAGTGATGGAGAGATGCTTCTCTCAGCAAAACAGCGCTTTCCACGTTATAAATGTTATTTCTTTTACGACACCTTGACTAACATTTGTTATAGTACATTATTGGTAATCTATACATAATGTTTCCCTTGATTTAAAACTGATTTAAAGTGCTTTAAAGCTTATCAGCCCCGTTTAGCACTGTCTGCAATGGGAGAATAGAGCGCCAAAACCTGGAAGCGCAGCACGCCGTGAGACTTAACAAGCAGATAATAGAGCAGAACTGTTGGGGTTTTTCATATCTTGGAATTTTTTTCGTAACTCGAAGCATTCGTATCTCGGGGTACCACTGTATTCAGAAAAATGGCCAGGAAATCAAACATTTTTGCCACGGTATGTAAACTTATAACAACTGTATATGTCTAAGTATATTTAAGTATATATATACTTTCAGTTTCTTTCGCTCCTGGTTACCAAATACTTCTGTGGCAGCTCTTAAACTGCCATCTTAACTTACGCTAATATTTAAATGTGATCAGATACCATGTGCATCTTTTTTCTGAGAGTTTGGGCTTCTGGAGGAGTGGAAGTTCAGCATGTGTGCATCACAATGCTATGGCAGTCCAGAAGGGTCACAAATGTGCACGTGGGCCAAAATGACAAACCAAAAAGACAATGATAGTTTTTTGACTGACAAAAAATGTTTTTTGATGATAGTTTAACTTTGCATTTTATCACATTTTTTTGTTTCACTGTCCGTTTTCTCTTCGATTTCCTGTCCACCAATTTTAGTTTGATAATTGGTAGAAATCACAAGTTGTATTTTCTGAATACTCCCCTATTCGGCGTAATGAATAAACACGCCCCTTAATGTTGATTGGCTACCATGTCTTTTTACATGGTCGGCCTGGGCCACAGATTTCCAAGCTTTTTCAGAAATTGCACACCGCACCTTTAAGTTCATAATCATCTACGGTAAAGACAGATGAGTGAAAATGGGAATAATATTTCTCTACAATAATGAATTCTTGGAAAAGCACACTGTATAAAAAATAGGGAAAACATGAATTGAGTCCAGTGTGTCTGTGTTTGATTTCCATGTGTCTCCTCATTGACGTCAGGCCTGGTGTGACTTATTCGGCTGTGCCAGATTCAGATTCAGAAGGACGTGTGAATTTGGAACAAAACAGAAGAGAAAACGTCAATTTTCATATCTTCTGATGAGAAAATCTTCAACACTGGAGCGTTCTTACAATCAGTTTGAAGTCTGTGAAAGAGCCTCTAGCTGCTTTATGGGTCTATCTGTGGTCTGTGTTCCTGGATAACTGTGAATTGTGGGAGAACAACAGTGGCTTTGTTCAGTTGATGGTTTCGTCTGAACGCTGTAAACACTTCAGAGTGTTTGAATCACTCTGGCTCTGCAGAACCAGACTGGGAGAAAATTGTGTTTTGTCTGAGCGGCTCAGATTTTCCCTGTGGTCGTGCCGTGTGTGTCAGCGAGTGTGTGTGTGTGTGAGAGAGAAAGTGTGGTGAAAGTGGTTCCACAGCTCACCAACCACATGGCTCCAGAGTCAGTCTCCCAGTCGAATAGTTTAGAAGTGATAAACGTGGGTCAGATTCAGGCTATTGCAGGAAGTTCTTCATACCTCAGAGTGTTTTCCACGTCCCATCATTGAAGTGCTCGAGACTGCACACACAATGTTCCTGACAATATAAATCCACCGTCAGATGGAAAGTGTAGCATTTTATTTTTAGACCTAATAAGATGGTTTTCTCATCATAGATTCTTATAGTGTATATTACTATTTTCATATTTGTTAAGTAGACTACTAAATAAGGAAACAAACAGATTCTGCTTTCACCATCTCATATTTCACTTCCAAATGCAAATTTGTTCATTTGTGAATGTTGACGTGTCTTTGTTTATACTTTTGTGTCGTTTAACAACCCTATAGTTGATATTTCAGTCCCTAACAGTAACTTCGGTAACCTTTGAATGCTGATGTATGGCTTTTATGGCTTTAATGTGCAGCAATTCAAGTTCTCTGAGAATGTTGATGAGTGCATGTCCACTTTTTACATCCAGCCTGGGGCGTTTGGGCAGGTTTTTATAAATTCACTAAATTTCATAAATGTGCATTCTTTTTGATAGAACCATTATGCATGTACGTAAATTGACCAGTACTTTGCACACACAATATTACGATACTACTTTGTTGCGCGACGTAATTTCCGAGAGGCCGCCTTGTGGGCAGGTCTGCTCCTCGCAGGATGAAGAAGACAACTAAAAGTGAAAAGTATAGATCCTTTTTGTTTGTTACGTTAATATCTTTGTGAGACTTTTTTATTTTTTATCCTATAACAGTTATTAAGAGATATATTGTTGAAGCTGGATTTTCTAACAGAAGAGTTCATATAATTTATTTTTTTTTTATTTATTTAAAAAGAGAGCTATTATTTTGTTACAAGCTTTTACAGATTTCATTTTATTTTATTAGATGAGTTCATTTTGCCCCATTGAAGCATAATGAAGCATGTTCATCAAACCGATTTGTGTCTCGAGGCCGTGGTGATTGTCCCCTATTTCTGGAAATTAGAATATGGTGATTTTCATTATAATGTGTAGGTTTCAAACATGTTATTAGTTTTGATATTTTGATTTTAAACCAACATTACAAGAGTTAAGACACATAATTTCAAAGGTAGTTAAAATTAAAATAATAGAAATTTAGCTTTTATCTTCGTTTCACAGACCACAAATTAGTGTCATTTAGTGGTGAAATAAAGGGAGAACCCCCAAGTATATGCCCTGTGTTTTTCAATGTTCTTTCACAAAAAGAGCACAATGAAAACAAAAAGGGCTTGGAACAGTGAATAAGGGTTCTGAGAGGTTCGCTGTTTTTTTTTTAATACAGTTGTCGGATAGTTTTGACCTTGTCTTTGGTTTTGGGGAAATTTATGAGTTTTGCTTTTTGTTTTAAAACATAAAAACTTTTCATTCTCAGTTTTTGAGATTTTTTTGCTGTAAAAGATGACAAAATGTTATACCCTGAGTTGTTGTTTTCTTTTTTTACAATTTCAGGTTTGATATGGAATTAATGTTTAACAATAATGTAAAATATTGATACAAAAAAGCTGGGGTTGTACTACAAACTTAAATAAAACAAAACAAATAGTTTTTAAGGTACTTTTTTAGAGCAAATAGTAAATTTTATGGAATTTCTTTAAAAGGCCCTGGACTTTTTAGGGGTAAATGTTTAAAATTTCATTTTGGTCAAAATAAAAGTGACTACATATGTTAATATGTGCAATTACGTTCCATGTTAATGTTTGCATTCTGTCTCTCGACATGTGCGCTATTAAACTGGCTTGAAATTCATTTTTTAGTTCCAGGGAGTGTATAACAACTGCTCATTTTCTCACACGTGTAATTCAAAGACTGCTTGTAGGAATGGTTGATTTGCTCTTATTTACGGCCCTTGGTGATCATTGTTAACAGTGGGAGCACAATCAGTCTGTTTACTATTGTTGATTAAGCTCAATTGTATTTATTGGATGTTTCGCAGCATTTGTATACAAATGTGCGGCTATGAGTGCATTACTTTCACACTGCACCATTTACAAAAATATCTATACTTTAATAGATATCAAATGGAGGCCAAAGCAGAGCCCTAATAGGGAGACTGATACAAACCAAATCTGTTTTTTTTTTTGTGCAGGAGAAACTGTCTTACCACCGCCGCAGCAGGAAGTGTCTTCCTCCAGGTCTATATTTGGGTTTCCTGAAGCTCTTCACCTCTGTGGATCAGATCAGGGTTCTGGTGTCCAACAAACACCCAAATGTTCTCTGTCATGTCAAGATCCGAGACAATGGCCATGTTTCAAGGTATGTTCCCATATATGTGTTGCATTTGTTTAATCATCATTGAAATCCTTAGAGAATTTACACTTGAATCATTCTGTTGATTCGTAAATTACTATTTTAATCAGCTAAATCAGCTTATTTTTGATTACACTAGAGTAAACCAACACAACATTAAGCTTTGGACATGGAAGGCAGCTCTGTTTTTATTGAATCAATTTATTGTCACGGGAGGCAGCGTTTGTTCTGATGACATATGCTATCACACTGAGGAGTTCATTCTTGGTATTTGCTCTTTTTTGATGGGAAACGTTTTTTTGGTAAATGAACACGGATGGAAGAATTTATGTTTTAATATTTACATGGTTAATCTGACAGAGAACTCCCTTCACATGATACAACAGTTAACAATGTTACATCCATGTCACTTTTCCACTAACCTACAATATTATGCACATTTTATGAAATTATGCTGTAAACAATGAATGATTCCATGCAGTAAATGAACTCATATTTCAATCCCAGACACACATGATAATGTTGAGCTTTGTGGGGTCAATGCCATCACTTACAGTACTTCTTCTTTCGCAAAGGATGGTTCCTAAAGCCTCAAACTGTCCACCATTCAAACAGTCCTTTCACTATAGTAAATGCTGATGTGTTTGCTAGGGAAGAGTGGCAGTGGCTTCAGTCGGTGAGTTCCCTGGAGGAAAGCGTGAAAGTGTGTGAAGACGTTCAGAGTGCTCCTCATCGTCTGCTGCTGGATTTACGGAATGCTGCCAGAGAGTTGCTCGCTCACCTCAACATCCCCAATGACCAGGTTTGAGCTTTAACCTCTCCAGCCCGAGAGTCCCCTTGTGCGTTACATTTTCGCTCATAGGTCACTAACCCTGAGAATAACCCACACATATTAAATACAGTTGTGCTCAGTGGAAACTCCTCTAAAAAGGTATTTAATTCAATTTCATATCCGTTAACCACAGCTCGAACGCCATGCAAATAAACAACAACATGTCCGGAGTATAATTCAAGTTTTTGTTTATGTGCGATATGTATCCACAATATAAACGGAAACACCAAAACCATGGTATATAATGAAAGCTAACAACCAGCAGAATCCAGCGATATGCAACTCATTTAAATGGCGCAAATTATTACAGAGCAGGGGCCGAAAGTTCCCCGAAAAACACGCCAGCAAAAACAAAGCAAGCATGTAAATCTTGTCTTACCTTTGGCGTTTTTTCAACAAAAGTTATTTCCATAGCGATAAAAGTCCGTTTGTTGTTATGTCCGGTTGATAGCTTCGCGGAAACTCCATTTTGTGTTTTTTTTGTTGCTCCAGTGCTCCTCTTACGTCACCAAATATGGAATAACTCCCCGTGCGTAAGAGCACGTCTCTCCACGCTGCGCGTCGTGTGATTCGTCGGCGATCCAGTCAGTCTCAAAATGGTTGAGCTGATTGGTTTCCTCAGAATCAGAGCTTTTCAGCGATATATAGAGCTCCCGGATTGGACAGATGGTCGGGGGGTAGGGACACGCAGAAGCTCGACGTCGAAAGCGTTTGTGAATGAAATGTTCCCAAAAGCGCAGCAAGATGGCGTAAATGAGCTTCTACCCCCCTTTTACAGCGTTTCTTTAGGAGTTTTTTTTGCTGAAATCATGTCCCATAAGCAAGAAAAGAAGACTATGAACGTAGCTGAAGCTTTGGACAAGATTTTTTCCATATTTCAATTATTATGCCAAATTGTGCCAAACTGTGCCAACATGGATTACGCCTGAACTTTGTTCAATCAAAACCTTTACAGAATATTAGTTTCCTGTAGTATGAACACCAAACTTGCTACAGATGTTCTTGATATGTAGTGGTTACAATTGATTGTGTTTATTTGCTTCGTTACAAGTAAAATAAGGAGATATTGGAGGAAACGTGGGTTTTTTTTAGGCGGAGTTCATTTTTTGGCCATTCCAACATCAATTACTCTTACCCAGTGTTCTTGACTGTCAAATTAACTCATCCACACCACTCCCCAAGAACCTATCTTCATTTTGATACCAAGATTTGCAGTTTAGGCCTTGTAAAAGCTGAGAAATGCCTTAAAAAGTAAAAGTATAGGATTTTCGGAAAATAGGCCTCAGGGCTTAAGAGGTTAACAGTGGTTTACTTTAGTTTTTATTACACTATACTCATTTATTAAAGTAAAACATAACTTATAGTTGTACTTGTGGTGAATATATATTCCACAGCAACATCAGAATTACCAAAAAATGTTAACCTTAAAATACTTCAATGTAGTACAGTTAAAACACTGCTGTTATGTGTAAATGTCAGGGTTTTTTAATTGCTAGAGTTTGAATAATAAAACTTGTTAAACAGTGGATTGAATGTAATACTGATGGTGAAACAAATAAATCAGAGCAAATGCTAAATACAGGTAAAGTTAGAAAGTTTAAACAGTAATGATGTTGAAGACACCAGTGTAGTACAAACACATTTGCTGTCGTGGATCTGCAATCAGTTCTGCAACTTAAGTTCTGTTCTGTCTTCTCTCCTTCTTTCAGATTGACGGTGGAGACTCCAACCTGGTCATCAGCAGCATCTTCATTGCTGGTATTTCCTGAGATTCCAAGATCATCTCGGATGCTGGGACTGCAGTCTGGAACTGTTTGGTAGAGCAGTTTATGGCTGGACTCTTCACTGATGAATGGAGGTCCATCACTGAAGGTTGTTTGGTGAAGGAGTTAATGGCTGTGCTCCTCACTGATGAATGGAGGTCCATCACTGAACGTTGTTTGGTGGAGGAGTTAATGGCTGTGCTCCTCACTGATGAATGGAGGTCCATTGCTGAAGGTTGTGAGGAGAAGAGGAGTCTCTTTGGAGGTCCTGCTCTGCTTGGAAGGACTGGACGAATATGTTAAAGGGATTCTCTAGAGCCCAGCTGATGGTTTCATTAAAGCCTTGTTACAAAACTCTCGTGATTTCCATTATTCATGAAATGTTCTTGTTTTCAAATAAAAAATGGAGTCAACCTCCAAATAAAACCCATGTCTCAAAGCTTCTTTCTCATTACACAACACCAGTCCGATCACACATAGCAAAGCTTTATTGTAGGTGTATTTACAGTACAATATCATTAAAATAAATGTTCAAATGTTTGGAATAAACATTCCGTTTGTAGCAATAAAATTACATTTTATTTACCTTAAATATATGAAAGCACTTTTTTTGATAGTACAGATCGTACTCCCAAAGTAAACATTTAATTACACTCATAAAAATTTTATTATCTATTTTATTACTTTTTAAAAGATCATATTTTATAAGATCCCAATATTTTCTGGCATAAATATCTTGCCTTAAAATGGAGGGCTGAAATAAAATAATGAACATGATTAATTCTCTTTAGATTTAAACCTAGTTTTGATAATTATGAATAATATATATATATATATATATATATATATATATATATATATATATATATAATTTCTTCCAAGCAAAGTGCTTTTATATATTCTTTTATTATCAAATAAATTTATTAATAAATAAAATTTATTCTTTTAAATTATTATTTATAATAAACTATTATTTATAACTTTAATATCATGAAGATGATCAGAGAGGTCTGGCAGTTCACGTAAAGTTTTAATGACAGTCCATCACTGTTTTAATTCCAGACGGTCTCCGAGCTGCACACGTCACAGCTACAGCAAGCTCCTGATTGGTCAGCGCGGCGCGGAAAATCTGCCGAAGTTCAATTTTCTGAACTCGAGCGATACGCGCGCGGTTCACCGTCTACTGCCGGTCCGCCTCCTGCGCGCGGCTCACAACACGCGTATCACCCATTCATCTGGCTCAATACGCGCCTATCGCGGCAACCGCGCCGCTCAATTCGCGTTTACCGCGCCGCTGAAGCCTCAGACGCGCGCAAACGCGTCTTTGCATTGACTTAACATGGAAACCATCCCCGCTTACCGCGCGAACCGCGTTCGAT